>JACCIC010000033.1:382500-795000 GCA_018907035.1 Sycobia sp. Sy_11 | reverse complement strand
AACGTACTATATTAAAAAAATTTCTTAACTCCTTTTAAATAAAAATTAGAAAAATTGGAAATTCAAATACATTGCTATAAATTTTTAAAATTATAATCTTAATTCATAGATAATAGCGTTATCTATTGAACGACGATATTCTGAAATTTCGCCATAAACTTGCCAATACTATTGTTAAAAAAGCAATTTTTGAAAAAAGTTCGGGCAGCTCGTAATTTAGCCGCTGTTTTTTTTTTTTTTTAGTTTCGGCCGCTTTTTCAGAAAAGAATATAATTTTTCGCTACACACCATCGCGATAATATTTTTATAACGATAAAACTTGATTATCTTATTTTGCCTTCAATCTAGATTGCAGAGCCCGCTTTCGGGGCGAATTTTTTTAATAAGCAATTAAAAGTTGCACGCCAAATAAATAAATCGGTATAAATAATTTCCGGGAAAAAGTCGCCGGGCTGCGTACGGGGATGAAAAAGTTCCGCGGCCCTCTCGCGTTACTCGACAAGCGGTGTAAGGCGAGTGGAAAAAAAAAGGAAGAATGAAGGTCCTCGGCGTAACATTTGCATTCGACCGCGGGCGTGGGCGCGATCGCATAATTAAAAGGAAATTACGTCGATTTTTCCACGGGGTTCCCATCGGTTGGGAGATCGGCCGGGCGTGCGCGTGTACGGAAAAATTGAATTCGCCATTAGCAATGTCCCATGGCAGGACGCTTTACCGTAAAAGCAAAGCCGGAGACTAAAGTCCATTATGCACGAATCGATGTATTGATTTAGAACCTATGGACGAATCTATTAGGTTTATTGACTTTCTAAAGCGTACGCAGTATATATCCATATATATCCATATATATAGATTTTTATTGCAATAACGGAGGTGATTAAGTAACCTATAATCCAACTTGCTTAGTCATTAGTATTAGATTATTACCGGTTCAACTATATGCTCCAAACAAATCCAGCAGCATCCTACGATATTTCTTACGCTTTCGTCAAATAGTAGACAATTGATTGCGCAATTTTGCTTTATATCGCATGTCGCTATCCTTAACTTAACATAACATAACTGTGGTATTGTGTGTCGGGAACAGGGCAACTTTTTCCATTTACTTTTTTCCCATTCTACTAGGCAACAATTCGTACGGTCCAGTTTATTCGCAAGATCTCAGCTTTCTTTCTGTTTCTTTTATTTTTTTTTTTATTTTCTTTTTTTTTCCACTCTTTGCCGCCTAAAGCGCTTCGCCATAGACGCCTATACAGCCTCGCTCTCTTTCTCGTGTCTACGCCCAAAGCGAATAAGTGGACTCCAAGGGAGCCATTGCCCACATCTACGTATGTATTATAAGCGCACAATTAGGAATCAATGACTCCGCACAATTGCGCCGAGGGCAGCTAATACGGCTCGCGCTGGCTCTCGATTCCGCGCGCGCGCGCGCGCGCGCTTGCTCCGTTATATTACAGACGGAGAGGAATCGTTTATTCGCGAGAATCGACGATTTCTTAGCCGTGGCGCGTAGACGCGCGCAATAATCAAAGAGCCTCGATAGTATAACCATTATATAATATATATATATATATATATATATATATATATATATACATCGATTCGCGAACGAACGAGCGGGCTCGCTTACATGGTAACGCGCTCGAGAAGAAGCTTACGCGTGCGCACATATGTACGTATGTATCTGGGGGAGGACGGGGGGGGCATGAAGGCGAGAATTTTCCATGCGTCATTGAGCATCCCCTCCCCCCTGAGTGGCGCGCTATTGCTCGAGACGATGCGCCGTATGCAGAGCGTGAGAGAGAGAGAGAGAGAGAGAGAGAGAGAGAGAGAGAGAGAGCGGAGAGCGCGGTGCGGAGGAAGGAGAGCCATGCGTGCGGCGTCATTAATTCTAATAATTTATAAAGAGGCACGCACGCGCTCGTGCGCGAGGTACATAGCCGCGTCTGCGCTATATATACGGCGGGCGGCGCGAGCGCGAGGGAGACGGGAGACGGAAGGGTTACGGCGCGCGGGGAACGGAGCGTATAGCGCCTCGGCACCGGGGCGAGCGTGAAAGGGAGACCGGGGGAGGGGGCGAGCGACGACGACACCGAGGCGTCATCGAGGACTCCGGGAGACATATACCCGAGTGGGCTTCTCGCTTCTTTAGCTTCTCGCTCGCTCGCTCCTCTCCTAGCGCCCCAGCGCACCCCCCCCCCGCCTCCTCCTGCTCCGTGTGTTTCTTTTCTTTTTTTTTTTTATTTATACGCCGGCTGCCCCTAATGGAGCTAATTTGCGTCTGAAAAGCACTCGCTTCCCGAGATTCCCGCGGCGAGCGGGCGGGCGGGCGGACGGCTCGTCGTCGCCTCCTCAAGGACTTCCTTGGCTCGGGACGCGCGTTCGCGTCGTCGTCCTCACCCGCTCCCCGCCCCCCCCCACCACCGCCGCCCTTCCCGCGCTGGAGATCCGTACGATTTTCTCGCGAAAATATCATACGCACTGGACTGGCGCTTTGGACGGGAGAAAGCGCGGCTTTGTTTTCTTTTACTCCTTTCTTCGGATACGATCTTCGACGCAATGCAGGTTTCTTCAGGAACAACGGCGAAGCACAAAGGAGCGCATTCTCAATTGACAATTTCAAAATGAAATTGTTCAATAAATTTTTTGCTACATCATTTGCGTGTTTATCATAACGTGCCAGGAGTATAAACTTTGACAAAAGTAGAAGATCGATTTTCGATATTCGTAATATTAGAATAAGAATGAAAGCAAATATTTAAATAGCAAGTACATAAGAGGACGAAATTCGCGTAGAAAATAACACACCGCTAGTGAAAGACTCGAAAAATAGGTTTACTTATAAACGAAGCCCAAGTATGTCCGATAATTCATTACTATAAAAATGTTTAAAATTTGAACTAGAAGATTATATTGAAATGATTTTTTTTTAATTTTAAGAATCTAATAAGACTATCCTCAATTATTGCCCGAACCATTCTGCAAAACATGGAAATATCAGTTGATAATCGGCCTCTACTGTCGTCGACTTACAGCGCACGAGGACTTACGGCCGAAAAATATCCGTCTGCCAAAAAGTGCGACGCTGTATGCAGTAGATTTTTTCTGCCGCATATACATCGAGCTTACACGTTCCGTGGATGCCACCGCAGCGCCGCCGCCGCCGCCACCGCCGCGTCGACCAGATACAAACAATTTTATTAACTAGCGCAATTTAAGTATCTCTCCGTCGTAGCCGGCCGGACTGACGCTCAATAGCCTCTTATTATAACGGCGTGTATATTATCTCAATACACCGAGCGGCGTCTTGCGCGAGCGCGGCGGCCGTCCAGCGGATTTCTCACTGCGCTGGACCGTAACGAGGGCCTGCCCGACAGCGACAGCGATAACGAACGGGCTTCCGAGCACCCCCGCGAGCACGCCCCAACGTCGACGAGCCGAAAAACAAATCAAAAAGTGAAAAAAAAAAAAACGAGAAAACAACGAAACGCGAGGTGCGTCTGGAGCTGCGTCGAGCGACTCGTCGGCGAGGGAAAGAAAAAAAGGTCCATCGCGCGCGCGCGCGCGCCTCCGTGGCGCGGCGATGAGCTCGAGGCCAGCCGGCCAGATGTTAATTCCAACGACTCGGCGGGCGCGCGCGCGTAGCCTCGCCCCCCCCCCCGCCTCCGCGCCGGGCGGCTTCTGTACATAAATACGTCCTTAGCAGGGGGGCGCATCTATTATAATGGGGATACCGCGAGCCGCGGTTAAGGTTCTATTTGCGGTAATTCGGGGTTTAATGCACCCGCGGCGCGCGCTCTCGCTCTCGGCGCCCCGTTCTCTTTTCTCTCGTTCTCTGCGCGCGAATCCGTCGCGGGCGCAGAGGGGGAAGCTGAGGCCGCCGGCGCGTCTCTCGGCTGCAGCGCTTCGAATCAAACAATGTCCCGTGCGCCAATGTTCGCGCGCTACGCCCGATGAGAAATACGCACGTAATTGCATACGACGAGTCGTCTGTCGAGCCAGTGAGGTATTTCTTTCGAAGCCCGGCGATCGTCGTCGTCGTCGTCGTCGTCCGCGCCTGGACCGTCGAGGTTATATGACCGGGGCGCACGAATGGCTTACGAATTTGCGCGATATACCTCGCGTTCCCGTGCTCGTTTATCCCTGTCGGCGGGAATGAGCGGGTCGAATAGGCGTATTTTCGATCCGAGGCCTGAGAAATTTTGCGAGAGGCCTCCGTTTCATACGTAGATTCAGAAGCGATTCTGGACGATCTGTTCCCCCAACCGATGATAAAATATTTTTTTGTCAATTTATCTGCGTCTTCGTTTACCTTGAATCGAATGCACATAACTGGATCGGATCTGGGTAGAAATGAATTCTCGAATCAAACTAGTATCCGGTTAGTTTTTCTTATTAAGTGTTAGGATCGAGAAGGGAATATTTGTCTGATCCTAGTAGCGATTTGTCCCACTTTTGTGGGCATTTTACTATAGGGAAAGAGCTTAGATTTTGGTAGGTATACCTAGTTAGAAACTAGACAGAATCTAGTCATTAAGTATAAATTTTACAATTAACATTTAATTAATACATTATTTATACACTAGTTATTGTAAACTTTAGTGTCACATATGTTGAACATATAAATATTTGATTATGATGAAAAAATTCCGGCCACCGATGACTATCGAGAATCCACGATCCTTCGATTCGCAGGCTAATAATGCATTATTAACTATACTAAAACAAAATATACGATTGCAATATTATAGTTTGCATATGACCGTCCATTACTTTATAAATACAAGATAAAATATATGTAATGAATCTATTTTTTAACTAAATTTTTAAGATCTGCGTCATTCTTTCTAAAAGAGCGAGGAGTTTAGGAAATATGATACATTCAAGATGATTTCCTTAATTGTTCTACTTTATAATTTCGTACAATTGCCTACGACTACAAACCTACTACATTTGGATTATAACAAATACGTATTACTTTCTATCATTAATATAAGATATGGAAATCTGAATAGAACCGAGAAAGTAATAATTAATATGAGACGGTCATGAGATGATCGTAGAGGAATCTAACTCGGATCTGGCCAGTCTTACCGACGTGAGGAAATAACGACCTACATCAGTAATACTGACTAGTATCTAGCCTGAACTAGGGATATGCTGAGTATATTTCTGTGCGAGAAGTTTTATATATATATATATATATATATATATATATATATATATATATATATAACTAAGTTAAGAAGTTGTATATATTTTTATCCGAAGGCTGAGAAAATTGCGGGAAAGGACTCCATCCCCGCCGGCCCACACAATGGAACCTTATTTTTACGACGTAGCCAGATACTCGGGCGTCTCGGCAATTTCACATGTAATTTCGCATAGCTCGCAGCGTTGCCGCCGCCCCGCGCATGGCGTAACTTAAGAAAATAATCTAGGGGAGAGCGAGAAAGGTATATATATATATATATATATATATATATATATATATATATATATATATAGGTATGTATATACAGGAAGAAAAGGACCGCGGAAAAGAAATTAATCAACATATATATGTATATATAACTCCTTGGCTCGCAATTAAAAATGATGATTGCGCTATAAATTAAAAAGCTCGTAAACCCAGTTGCCATATTTAATTTGCCGCGCGGGGCAGCGCGCGCGGGCACGCGGGGCGCGCAAAAAGGGCACCGCGACAGAAAACCGCCGCCGAGCTGCCAGTGTTTGCGCTAGCGCGACAATAAGAGCAGCGGGCTGTGCTTGCTCTCTCTCTCTCTCTCTCTCTCTCTCTCTCTCTCTCTCTCTCTCTCTTTCACTCTCTCTCTCTCTCTCCGCAATATTATATTGGTCGCTCGTCGCTATGCTCGCGCCCTCGCTACGTAATGCAGCGAGAGTTGGCCCCCCGCGCATTTTGTCAGGGAGCGGGGGCGGGCGAAGCCTTCGGCCCGACTCAAGCGGCTGGAGCGATAGGCCGTAAATCGGCGTTCTATACCTTCGTTCCGAGTTTAGAATCTCTCCCTTCTTTCGCCCGTGGGCTCTTTCTCCGTTCTCTTTGACGAGCTTAATAATATGTACGTGAATATACTTATATATATATATATATATATATATATATATATATATATATATATATAGATGCATACACGCGACGGTGTATAATAGCCGCGCGAGGCACCCGATCGTTGGCCTCCGCGCGCGTGAACGCCCGACGCGATACGCCTTTTGCTTCGTTACGTGTACATACGCGCCCGCGTACGCATGCGCGCGAGCGTGCGTACGTACGTACATTCGACCCTGCCTGCGTCTGCGGATGCGTGTACCCGTGTTCGTCGAGGCGTGGGGGAGGGGTGGGAAGAAGGTGGAGAGGCACACCGAGAGAGTGAGCAAGAGAGAGAGAGAGAGAGGGGCGACGGCCTGCGGGCTTAATCCTTGCGTTTCGTGACTCGGAACAAAGCCCCGTGGATTTCTGACAGAATGGTATCGCACGTAACGACCATTACCTTCGCACTTGGCCCCGGCACGCGAGAGACCCGCAGAGCGAGCGAGCAAGGGAGAGGCGGACGAGCGCGCGCGCGATTCGCGAGCCGCGCCGCAGAGCGTTTCGCGGACGATTCGACTCCCCCCCCCCCCGCGGAGAGGGGATCGGGCGCTTACTGTGTCCCCTCCCCTTTCCCCGGCCGCCCGGCTTATTTCTATAATAGAAGGCCAGTGTGCCGTTGATCGTGCGTCTAATGAACCCTTTTTGTATAATCGCTTCATTCTGAATGGACCTCCATTGTTATGCGATATTTTAATCTTCTTGAAAAATAATACCTACATATGTATATATATATATATATATATATATATATATATATATATATATATATAAATATAGATATATACATATATACATATACATTTCAGCGTCCGGGTGCATGATATTAGTCGATCATGGCAATGGTACTTTTTTGAGCAAAGATTCTAATGTGACACATTATCCCGTTCAGTTACAACAATGTTACGAATCTCACTAGTCTTAAAATTACTTGTCACAATTTCGTATGAACAATTTCGTGAAATTATAAAAAATATTCGATCTCGATCGGAACAATCAAAATTATTTCAACTATCTCAGACAAAAAATTAACATTACGTTTGAGGAACTTTAAAAAAACAAGATAATGAAAAAATTGCCTATATCATATTTTACTAATGAAGAAAAATTGCTCTTAATTTAAATAATGCTATTCGTAAAGATTGAATTATCCGAAATTTTAACTGAGCATATTGCGGCTGCTTCCAGTTATTCAACAACCTTGCAAAGTTTCGAATGAAGTCGTCAAATACAGTAGGATTAAATATGTTTTGAAAAATCTCCTAACAAAAATTTAAGAATAATATGTAACCAATCTCATTTTTGGATGTTTGCACCCATCCGGATAAAATTTTCCAGCAATCTAGCATAGACGCATATAATGATTATACTTTAATAAAGGGGTTTGCGCAATGATTTTGTGTATATACGTATTTGAAACTGACTGCCATTCACAGAAATCATAGTCGTTCGGTCGAAAACACCAAGAAAAATACCGTTGAACGAGTGCGCCCGACAATACAATGACGCCACAAATTGTAATTTTAATCAAACGAAAGCCTTAAGCCATTCTTGATTAGGCGTAATGCACGCGCTCAACGAGGGGATAATGGACGAAATTATGTTGGCTGAAAAGGCACCCGCGGTGACGAAACGAAAGAGCGCGCTCGCGAGACAATGCCGGCCCTCCCGCCCCGCGACTCTAGTGCGCGTCGCATCAGGAATTGGGACGTTTACCTTGCTCATTCGCTCGCCCGTCCCCTCGCTCCAGTCTCCGCAGACGCTCTCAACACGTAAATAGCACGTATCGGTTTCCCTCTCGCTGGAGCGTGTAATCCGTCCTCCTCCCGCTGCCTGACGCCGCGCTGCCACCGTCAGCCAGAGAGAGGCAGAGCCAGCCAGCCTGGCTGCCTCTCTCACCCCCCCCTCTCTCTCTCTCTCTCACACACACACACACTCTTCCCCTATTTCTCTCGCTCTCTTCTTCCCCGTGCCTCCTCGCGCCTCCTCTTTTGACGGTTTCCCCGGCACTTTCGGCGCGTTATGACTCGCCTCGACAAAGCCGCGATTATGCCGCACGCGGTGCGGCGGCGCGCCGGTGCCGTGCGGTGGCAGTGCGGCGGTGGCACGCTCGCATTAAATCCGCTCAATTGATTGCGTAGTACTGCATACACTTATGTGTACGTACGCGCGCGCTACGCTTGTATTCCTATATATATATATATATATATATATATATATAAAGTACACGTTGAAAAGAAGGAACTCGGCTCTGCTCGCCGGACACAATGCCCCGATGGGCGGTTGCCAACTGTTCCTGTTGAGAGATCGCTTCGCGTACATATATAAGTCTCTTTTTCCTTCCTTCTTCTCTCTCTCTCTCTCTCTCTCTCTCTCTCTCTCTTTCGCGATATGTATATATATATATATATATATATATATATATATATATATATCCCTATCCCTCTCGTCCTGACAGTGTACATGTATATACATTTGCTATACAATGTTCAATCATATATAGCTGTTCTGGCCGTAATACATGCGATCCCGCGCGGCCTGTTCCCGATTAAGCAAATTCAATGAGTTGCTCCCCGAGTCCATTAGGTGGCGATGACGTAAGGAGACTAAAAATCAGGAGGAGGGGTCGAGCGACTATACATATATATATATATATATATATATGTGTGTGTGTGTGTGTGTGTGTGTGTGTGTATAAAACGCGGAGCTCGCGCGCGATTATTCTACGTAGGGCGAATTATTTTTATTTTTTTCCTCAACGTTGCTGAAACGTTACACGATACCGATCCAGGTAATCGCCCCGCCTTACGTGCAGGCGGATCGGAATCGTAATTTCGGCTCAGTATGGTATTGCTGTGCATAATGGCTCTTCTCTTGTTACTCTACATGCTTCTCGAGTACCAGCTTCAGAGTGTAACTGACTGTCCCTTATGACTATAAGTGACTTCAGTACAGTCCCGTTCTTTTTTCCGATCACAAATGTCGTATTTCGTAGGCAATTTCAGATGATAGGATTCTAACTTTATTACATACTCTTAACAAATTTAGAATTCGCAACTATTGTTAACTTTACCATTTTTGGTATCTTACCATTTACGTTATATGCAAAATTCTGAAGTTTCTCTCCGTATGCTTGTAAGAAAATCTATTATACGCATTAATAAGAATTTTATGTACGTAAGTCCAAATATATATATATATATATAACGCGTATATTACGCAACAGTGTTGTATCGACGTTTACCCCGATATTATATACAGATACGAGAAAAGTTATTAAAATCGTACTTTTAATTAATGTCCAATAAATATTGCGCGACGTAAGCTAATAAAAGTCCCGGGCGAGTGAGTCATTTTCGGTAAGAGGCAGAAGGAGAAGGGAGAGAGATATATAATTAAGTGCCGGGTGTATACGGGCGCTCGCGGACGGCGCGAGGCGAGCATGCCGACTCGTCCAATTGGACGAATTTTTTCCCCCTCGATCAATCAAACATCATCTCCCCCGTTCTCGTGTGTGTGTCTGTGTGTATGTGTGTGTGGGGGGGGGGGTTGTATCGAATTGTATAGAGCGTAGACACACGAAATACAAAAAACCATACCTCACACGTACGTCGACCTCTAAGCAGTATTTAACGCCTGGAGCGAAACTCCCGCACCCCCCCTCCCTATAGCCCGGTTTTCTTCCTCACGGGTCTACAGACTCCGCTGTCTTCTGGTGCGTGTGTGCGCGCGCGCGCGCGTGTGTGTATGCGTGTGCGTACCGCAAGAAGGGCGAGAGGCACGCCGATTCCCGTCCACTGTCTTGTGAATGCTGTAGCAGAGCAGCTCCTATATACGCTAAATCGGCCTGATCTAGCAGACTTATACAATAAAGCCTTTGCTCGGTCAATTTTTTAGCATTTGCTGCAATTTCATCAGCGCCCAAATTAATCGAATGATACAGTTCACTTGTAGAGAGGAGGAGGGGGTCATTGGTGTCATCTCGGATACACGTGTACGTATATAAAAATTAGAAAGACGCGTATATTTGTATTAGTGGAATTAAGGCCATTCGTATACATAGCGCCTATGTATAATTGTAAGTATTCAGGGGAAGAGGAAGAATTCGTTTTGCTAGTTCCAGTCAAAATCGCTCCAACGATAAAAAATTGTAAAATTTTTAATGCTGCATCAGTGATGACTCGACTGTTTATCCAGTGCAAATAAATATGAATCACAGTGGGTCAGCAGTGCAATAATTCCCGATTACTGATCAAATGAGCAAAATTATAAAATATTGAGTAAGGTAGCGTTAGCTTAGCAATTAATAAATTATTGATAAGTAATTTTAGTATGGAAACATGGACAATCATATTGAAAACTATCAGTGACTTTTATACTTGTTTTGTACATCAATAATTTAAAGCGTTTATTTTAATTGAAATACCCAACCGTCAAGTCAATATTCTCCAAGGTCTGCTGCGAGATGGTAAATTCTTGTTTATTCTCTATAATTGGAGATTTGCATTATTTGCGGCGAGTAAGATATTTTTTTTTTTTGTACAAGAATACTTTCACGCATAAATTGGTTAACTTATGAGAATTCAAACATCCTAAATAAGTAAACAAGAACATTATGTAAGTGCCTCTTTAATCATTTGCTTAATCAATTACTCGATTTTAGACGGTAATTAAAATTTCACTATTTTTTAACTCTGAGACTCTTTTCAACAAATAGAAATTTTATCCTCGATAAAAATCAATCGGAATAATTAAAGGAGAAAACGCAGGAACAACTCCGTCAGAATTTTCTGTAACGAACAGATATAATGAATGTAGAAAAGTTTCGAGATTTATATTCGGACATCAAGTACGAGCGTCGATATAAATATATACAAGCTCAAAGAACTTCCATAAACTTTGTTTCGAAGACATGTACATAATATTCTTATAGTTCTAAGCCAATGCAAAAGCGAAGAAGGAGAGAGAGAGAGAGAGAGAGAGAGAGAGAGAGAGAGAGAGAGATCTCTCGAGCGGGGCAGAGCGAGAGAGGACTATTCAACAGCGCGCGCGGGCAAAGTCCGCGCTCGTTAAGAGTATAAATTATTATTGATCGATCGTATAGCAGGACTGATTAACGACGAGCCGGGACTCGAAAGAATGTACCCGTAAAACACATTCGATCTTAAGCAATGTCCCGAGAGACAGATTAATTTTTCAACGCCGAGTACGCCGAGTAACAGAGACAGAGGGACAGGGAGAGGGAGAGGGAGAGCGAGAGAGAGAGAGTTTATGACGCCCCGGAGTTTTTCAACGCGAATCTCGCAGGCTCGCGGGACAGAGGGAGAGAGAGAGAGAGAGAGAGAGAGAGAGATGGACGACGAGGAGAAGCGAGCACTAACCAGCCCCTATAATAAGCCGCGATTAGAGACCGTATATTCTCGCGCGCGAGCGGCCGAGGACGCGAAACCATACTCGTCGCCCCGACTCCCCTCCCCGCCCCTCCACCCGCGAGCGGCCGCGCGCGCGCGCGCGCGTTTTTATCGCCGCGACTCCATATACTCACGGAGATCTCGGGAGAGGAGCAGCGGCAGACGCGCGCGCGCCACAGCTGCCTATGTGTATACATATATATATATATATGTAGGTACGTACGTATGTGGATGCATTGCTGCCGGAGACGCGGGCGGGCGGGCGAAGGGGGCCTGGGGTGGTGGCGCGGCGCGGAGTGGGGGTGGGCGGGAGGGGGCTAGAGGAGAGCCAGAGGAGCGCTTGCAATTACAAGCTGGTCAACATATAATTATCCCCAATGACCATAAATTACCGGATTTTTATGCGCAACATTCTTAATTACCCTTTGAATTAACATCAATCAACCCTCTTAATTACACGCTGCTGCCGTTGATGCCGATGCGGCTACCTCCGCCGCCGCCGCCGCCGCTTGCATTTCTGAAAGGAGACTAGCACTACTCTCTCTCTCTCTCTCTCTCTTCTCTTCCTTTCTCTCGCTCTCTCTCTCTCTCTCTCTCTCTCTCTCTCGCATTCTCTCCTCTACGCCTCCCTCTATCTATCCCTATCTTTCTCTCTTATTCTCCGCAAGGCAAAGCGCGCGAACGGACGCGCGACCGCAACTTGCCGCGCGGCGCGCTGATAATGCTCGATCCCTTCTCCCGTTCTCTCCCGCTACCTTCTCGACCCCTTCCCCGTGTCTCCGTTTCTCAAGGGGGATATTATACGGGCTTTGCGGAGTGACCCGGCACGGCGGAGGGAGGCAGGGGGTAGGGCGGGAGGAACGGCGATCGTCGAAGGAGGAGTTGGATAGGGATATCCAGTTGCGAGGGGGAAGCGTTTATATCGCTTACGTTCGAGGCAGAAAAATCAGAATAGACCGGCGGCGGGCGCGCCTCGCGTGCATTGAGCGCCAGCGCGAGCGTCGGCCGGCGCTCGGTCTCGCTGGCAAATCGCACGTTGGCGATGCTTTTGCGCTCGCTCTGTATATCGATCGGCTCAAGTACCTGTTCCTAACTAGTCTTTTACGTATTTTACTTTAAGCCTTGCGAGATGATTCGCCAATCGGCACGTTCTTTAAAAATACATTTACTTCAATTTGTCTTTATTTGCTCGACTGATTAGCGCTCTCGCTTCAAGTGCGCAATACAAACGCTTTATGCAACCTTCAATCGTTCGAAGATAAACTTTACTCGGTCGATAATGGGTCGTTTCACGCACGAATTTAACAATGAATGTAAAAATCGTCATTCCAGATTCGTTCGTCTTGAGGATTCGATTCATTCCGAGCATTCGTGTGATTGTTGAGTACTGGTTTTTCTGACACTATAAAGATAAAAACAATAAATAAAGGTCGATACATGTGAGCAAAGTGGACAATGGTTGCACGGCTAGCGTTATATCGATACATCATGAAATTTACACAACCATATTGATATAACTCGACGTTATATGAAGAAATAAATTTGAAAATGTGTGTACAAATTTCACCATAATTAAATACTGTAATATTATAATCAAACTAGAGGATAATTAAGTTTCTGAATTTAATTTTCTAACCATAATAATAATTTCCCGTTCATATTCCAAATAATTCACCGGTCTAATGCATGAGAAAACTTCTACATACTTCAATAGTCTATCTAATAAAAAGAAAGTGTATAACGCGCGGAAGAGATGCTTCGTCTCGATTGACAGAATTTACCGATCGCCTAAAAAATAATCCCCTATAATTTTAACATACTTTCCATGTTTCATGATTTCATATTATTGATTTATAAAATTAGTGCAATTCTGTTTAATCGAATAGCACATAATATATAGTAATATAGAATAATATTCCAAGTAGCTATTGTCAATTGTAGTCCGGACGATTTTTCACAAGCTAGTATAGATCGCCAGTTTTCAGTTGGACGCTAGATTTTAACGGGGAGTAATTGCGAGTAAAAACTTTTGAGGTTGCTTTTCGAGATAAATAAAACCATTGATCCGATTACCGATAAAATTCCAGACTATTTATGCTTTGGCAGTTGAAAAGATCTGATCTTAAATCCGATATGAGATATTTAAATGTACTGACGTCATAAGTATAATGAAGGTCAAACGAAGCAACTAATTTAATTGTTCGCATCTAATGTCATTCTTTTCTTATTATTTTTTTTTTTCGCTTCTTAAGTTCCTTTATTCGACTTTTTGTAGTCGAGTATCAATGAATCATGGATGTCTTGTAAATGAGTACTTTGACTTAGCTTTGACGAATACGTTTAGCCGCGACAGCGTCGTCGCGAGATTTTATCTCCATTAATGATATTTTTTAGTTTCTTCGCTGTCTAAGTATTTTTCTATCGATTCTAGTATTATTCTATAAGACCGTTAATTCGTTTCATTAACACTTCATACAATTACTTTTGACTGCTTGATTCTGTTTCTCCCGAATAGTTATTCGCAGAGCACAATGGATAAAAACTGCATGGATAATTAACGAAAATTCGAAAAACGGAGATGTTTTAAACGCTCCATTTTAGATTTCCTATTGTAAAAAGAACAAACTCGTTCGACTGATGGAACAATTGGTACCCTTCAATTGGAGTCGGACGGGCGAACGGAAAAAAAGCGAAAAAAAGAAGAAGGAACCATCGTGAGTCGAACGTTCGTCCGGCACAGCTTAGACGGCGTTTGGTAAAAAATTTCATAATTTAAACCCCTTCGATCAGCCCGGGGAAGGAAGTTTTTAATTGCGCACGCATTCACAATCGTCCAACCTCGGCTCCTCCCTCGATCGAGCGATTCGCGCGACAGCCGGGCGAGCCGAACCTAAGCATCAGTGCGAGAGAGGGCTTGAGAAAGAGACAGAGAGAGAGAGGAGAGAGAGAGAGAGAGAGAGAGCCGACGATCCAATTCTTGGCCCCGGGCCGCGCTCGGGCGCTCGTCCTGGCGGAACTCGGTCTCATTTCTGCCCGGCGAGCCGGTGCATCGCGAGCCGCCCTCGGCTCCGTTGCCTCGGAGTTCCTCCTCCTCCTCCCCCCCCCCGCCCCTCTGGGGTGGATCGTCAAGCGCGCCGTTTCGAAAGCCGTCCATTATGCGCGCACGACGAAAAGCGCGGATCGTCTAAGCGGGCCGAAACGCGCGCGTTGCGCGCTCCCGACAGCCGGTGCTTAAAGCGCTCGCTCGGGCCGCGCGGCCGCCAATGTAATTTCGGCGGGCGCGAGCTTCTTCGTGCGCCCGGGCCCCTGCGCCTTGTGTTTTGCTGCAAGTGATGCGCGCTCGCGCGCGCGCGCAACCCGCCGGCACCGATTAATCATCGTTATTTCACTCCGGGGCTTTTTTTCTATTATATACTTAGGCCGAGACCGCGGACGTTCGGCTAGCTAGCTCTCCACGTTCTTTATCCTTTTCTCCTTCTCTCCCGTTCGCACTGCCTCGGTCTCGGACTTTTATTTGAGATAGATTAATAACAGACGGCGCGCGAGCGGCCTCAGGAGCGGCGCTGCATTTAGATTTAATTTTCTGGTTTATTACTGTTATTATCGAATTGGCATGTGGAACTTTGAAGACGGTCGCTCGCGGGGCGTCTCGTTCTCCCTCTCCCTCTCTCTCTCTCTCTCTCTCTCTCTGTGTTTGGGCCGCTGCGAAATTTCGGCGGTCGGGAGGGGGGGGGGGTGGTGGCGCGTCGCGCGCACTTTGAGACGATGCGCGCCCGCGCGCTGAACATTTATTGCGCCGCTTTGTAAATTTAAGTGAGTGCGAAGGAGGTCTTGCTGCGATTTCGAGAGCGTCTCGGATGGGCTAATGTTTGTTGCCCCGGGTCGCCGCGCGATAGAATTTCTGTGTTAATGACATTTTAAAAATAGATCGGCAAATCTATAAAATTCTCCGCCTCCGATGCGAATAATAGCACAGCCAGCGGCACGCGGTCCCCGCTAGCCGGGCGCATTATAAAACGCACGCGCGCGCGTTCGTCGAGTGTACAAGATTTGATTTTCAGCTGTGAATTTTTTTGGAGAAATCGAGAGTTAAAGGTCCGAGCATTTTCTTCCTCGCAATTGACCGTTTCATCTTGAAGTAACGCTAACGTTAAGTAAATAGCAATCATCTATTTCGATTGGCGCCGTCCCACTCGAAATAAAGGTCTCGATTTTTTAAACTTATTCGCTGGTTGTCGACCGCTGATATACATAGAATGACCGGTTTTCCTAAAATATGTAAATATTATTCTTTCTCAATAGGAGAAGAAAATAGAGAATGAAACTCACTTAAGCATCGAGTGGAAAAGATCTATATACGCGTATTGTCTTTAAAGCCGGAAAAATGGAAGGTTCCGAATCAATTTGGGTTAAGTGTTTTAAAATTCACGATTTAAAAAAGCAGTGTCAGAGTCCGTCTGTTGATGTATAAAGAGGGAATAAGAGCGGGCGAATAAGACAGACGTGGTATATAGGACGAAAGGGGGGGGCGGTAGAGGAGCCCCCTCCGGGCATGTAGAACATTTTTAATAACTCCAGCCGTCCCTCGGGAAGGTGGGAAGGGATCGGGCGCGCACCACCACCACCCAGTGCGAAAGCCTCACCGCCGGGCCAAACAGCGAAACGTCATTAAGGGCTCATTGATACGCGCGAGAGAGACGCAGGCAGACGTACAGTTACGGACGTACGCACGAGCACACCCTTAGTCCGCGCGCGCGCTCACTAACATTTACATACACACACACAGACACACGAAAATAAGATCGGTAATTGAATCTTGGTATTTTAGAGTGCAGCCCCGCGCGTGTTTACACAGTTGCGCTCCGGGCCAATTTTAAACCTGCCGCGTCTCGCGCTATGCTAATGGTTCGAAAGTATTAATTATTAAGTGGCAGGCGAGCGACGCGCGCGGGCGAGAACGAAGAACGAAGAGAACGACGGAGGGGGGGGGTGCACGAGCGAGGCGGCCGGTCGGAATCGGAGCGCGATCCGCTCCTCTCGCTCGCGCTCGCGTCGGTACGTCGGACGGCTCCCGAGACGCGCGAGACGCGCCGCGCCGGTCTCGTCGCGAGAGAGGCGCGTCGTCGCCACGAGGACGGGGAGAGGGACCGCGCAGGAGTCCGCTCCGCGGCCAAAAATACACTCTCGCTCGGCGCTCGCCTCCTTTCGCGCCGCGGAGCGAGCGGGAGAGCGAGAGAGGCATCGAAATGAGGGGAAAATACCGGGCCGGGCGGAATGTTAATTTCGTCGCGGTATAAATCATCTCTCTCGCGCGCTCTCTCTCTCTCTCTCTCTCTCTCCCCCCTCTCTCTCCTCTGTCACTCCCCCTCCCCCGGCGCCCCTCTCGCCGGGGCCGCGAAATCTTGAGCAGGCGCGCGAGATGGAAGCGCGAAACTCGTGTACGAACTTTATATTACGTACGAGCCCGAGCTCGCGCTCGCGCCGCCTCGTGACTCACCTTCGACCCTTTCCTCCCGCCTGGAGCGCATCGCCGCTCCTCCTCCTCCTCCTCCTCCCTCTGCTTCTTCGCGGGCTCGAGGCGAGCGTGCCGGCGGCTCAATGTGTCGCCGAGCGTGTGGGGAGGGGGGAGAACGAGGGAAGCGCGAGCGCAAAAACCGCGCGAGGCGCTGCTCCCCTGCGCGGATTATTAAGTTTGCGCTTTACACACGCGCGCGCGCGCGCGCGCACACACACACACACACACACTTATGTATATATAGATACACGAGCGTGTAACCGCGCGCGATCGACCGTGGGCCGTCGCTTTTTGCACGGCCGCGCGCCTACTGCTTCCAAAAATGCTTAATTAGATTTTTCGTCGTCGTCGCGCCGGGAGGGATTCGTTGTTTATGCCCCCGGGAAACGCTGATGTCTCCTGATTTAAATCGTCTTGGAATTAGTAATTTTAGACGGCGTATCATCACTCTCGGATTTCTTTTGTTACCCCTTTTGGAGAGAATTTAATTAACAATCAGCGCGCACTCCGACATACGTATTATACGAAGGAAATGCTCGATTTCTAATGGCAGGGTGGAATTTATAATTAGTTCTGCGATGCTCAAAATTTGTTGTTTAGATAGGATCGCGTTATAAGATTTCATTGCCACTGGCAATTTACTGGAAGCTGAGAAATTTCACTTTATTATTTACCATGCGATTCTATGATTAATATTGCGACGATGCAAATTTCAGGCAGCTATTATTGTCAAAAGCTATCGAAAAGAAAATTCTTCATTAGAGCTAAAATCAGTAGACAAATGCAGTGCGATTAAGTGGTACAAAAGAAAGAGAAAAAAATTCGGCGAGTGTCGCTCGTAAATAATGGCGTCTATCGGAAAGAGAAGGATAAAAATCCAAACGAGGCACATCCGCGCGCCTCGTTCCTCGACCGCGTTCCTTGCGAGCCTCTCTTTCTCTCTCACTCTCTCTCTCTCTCTCTCTCACTCTCTCTCTCTGTCTATCTCGCTCTCCGCGCCGCGACTACGTCATAACGCTCGCTGGATGATCCGTCCAGCCGTTCGTCATATAGGAGCGGCAAGCAGTTTAAAAAGTAAAAGCATTGGAGTCGAGCCAGCAGCGCAAAAATAGAAGCAGATGCTCCCCGCGCGCTCGCGCGAGCTCGTGTGTTGCGGATCTGCGCGTACGCCGCCGCCGCCCCCCTCCATCCCCCCCCACCGTCTTTGTCTCACTCCCTCACTCACACCCTTCCTCTTTCACTCGACAATCTCTTTCTCTGCCGGCGCGTAAGTATGCGCGCATATTATACGCGCGCACTGGGTAAGTAAACGTCGCCTCTCTCGCGGGGAGCCGATGCACGAGGCGATGCTCGCTCGGCCGCGGCGAGAGGGGGGTGGGGATCATTCGGGCGCCCGAGGAGGAGGACGAGGAAGGAAAGGACGGGTGGGCCCCCCGGCGTCGGCGGGGACACGCAGGGGCGGGGAGGGCAAGGAGCGACGCGCGCCAGACAGCGAGAAGATAGGAGACGCGCGAGCGCCTCCGTTGCCCTTGAATTCTTGCTAACGGAGCACTTAGATAAAAATAATTACCCGGATAAACGGTCGGTGGGAGGGGGGAGAGGGTTGTGCGCTCTCGAGCGGCACAGTGTTGATCAGGCAAGCGCTTTTCTGCATGTTTGTTGCGTCTCGAATGTCGTCGGTGCTCGCGACTTATTTTTTCTGCTCTTCTTCTTCTTCCTCTTCTTCTGCTTTTATTGGCCGCTCTATGCTTTAATCAGGATCCATGCAAAAAGCGGTAAAAATTTATCTCTGGCTCGTTTGAAGAAACTTACTGACGATGTGGAACCACGCGCGCGCGTGCGCGCACGAACACATAAACACACGCATATGTATATGTACATCTTACGTTGGCCTTTTCAAGACACTATCGACGGATTAATTTTATTAAAATTGATTCGGTCTCAGGAGCGATTGGATTTTATCCGCGCGGTATCGTTATTTATGAATCATACACTTATAATGAGTTCTTAAATGTAAGGCCGCGCGGTGTGCCTCGGCTCTTTGGAGCGGATTTGGCCGAAACTTTTCTGAATACATTATATCTGAAAATTGATTAAGAGATTAAATATCACGCGCATTGGCAATTAATCTTGATTACTCTAATATACATATACGAATAAAAAGTGTAGTCGCGCGATCGTACGTGAAACGGCAACGTTGTCGGACGACGGGCAATCTGGGAGAGAGGGAAAAAAAACAATAATCGATATATATATATATATATATGTATGTATGTGTGTGTGTGTGTGTGTGTGTGTGTGTGTGTGTGTGTGTGTGTGTGTGTGTGTAACGGCACTCCTTCTTTGTCCTGGAACGATGAGAGGCGAAAATAGTCGGCCCGGCACCGAATAGCTCGAAGGAGGCCGCGGCAGAGCGAAGCGCGCCCCCGTATAAAAATTCCAAACTTTGATACGGAACGCGACGCGGCTATAACGCGTTGTTCAGGCTTTTCGGAACGTCGCCAGAGGCGTCCGAGGGTAATGGGAGAGAGGGGGGGAGATGCATTTAATCCCGAGTTTTCGTTTGAAGTGGCAGAGAAGACGCGCGAACTCCTAATTTTCGGCGTCTGCATTCTTTCCCGAGAGAGATGGATGAATGCGGGAAGAACGGAGAGAGCGAGAGAGAGAGAGAGAGAGAGAGAGAAAGGAGTATATAGAAAAATAGAAGGATATCGCCAGATGGAAGGGGTAAAGCATCGGTCGTTTAATTGGCGGAGGGGCGGGAGTTCCGCCGGAGGCGAGAAACCCCCGAGGTTTTTTGGCTCTCGCGCTAGGCCTCTTATTTTTTGGATGACTCATCGATGATATATCTATCGTTCTTTTATTGGAATTTATGGATCCAGCCGATCCGAGCTGATTAATTTATGTAATACTCAATACGATTCCCGCATTGCGTGAAAGAGTTTTTGAAGATTCGGAGATAGACTATTCAAACGGCACTCGCTCCCTCATTCTTTTATCCGAGACCCCTTTGTATTCATTAATTCGGTCGCGTGTAATATGCATTGTCAATGCTCGGCTAAAATTCATCGACGCCGTCCGCGTGTGTTTACAATTAATTCCAGCACGTGATCCGAGAATACGTATTGACACTATTCTGTTAACTGGCTCGACTGACTCATTATTCGTAGTTCAGTGTTGAATTATAAATGCCCGGGGTGTTGGTACATATTCCTCTTATGCCACTTTAGTCAATTATTGATATTACGTCGATGTTGGCTTTTTACCGTCAAAAGTATTTCAATAAAAAAAATGAATTTTCACCGTCTATTTTAAATACTTGAAATATATGAAACAATTGTCTGAATAGCTGGAGACGCTTAATTATAAGAGTAGCGTGTAAATATAGTGGGAACAATATATATTCTCAAATTTATTAAAATCATGTTTATTGAAAAGCAATCATAATCAATAGGAGAATTAGACCGCAGAAAGAAAATCGATTTCTGCCCGTCACAGACGAACAATCTATCATTATTTGAATGGATTTTAGAAATCATAATATAGGATGCTTCCTCTGTTTATTCCTTTCTCGCAATTCCGTCAGCTTCACTATTCGAATATATTACTTTTCATCCTCGCTATTGTACATTCTCGTTTAATTATAATAATTATACCCATCTTGCTCTCGTATCTTACATCAACGACAGCAGCTTGAAAAATAAACGAAAAAGTCTCAAGTGAAATTGCAGTTTATGAAAGTATAATCACTATTGCTAAGGATATTTATGTTTAATTAAATAAATCAAATTTCCGTTTTGATTTAAGAGGGTCAAAATTTATATGGTCATATAGTATAAAAAACGATCCGTAAAAAATCCCGAAGCTACCTCCAAACTCCATTCCTTTTGTTTTTCTTATCTTTCGTTTGTGACTTTACGAGCGTTTAGAAAAGTTTGTTATTTCCCGCGGCTAAATTCCGGGGCAGCGCCAATGCGCGGCAATTATAGTCGCCATCTCTAATTGATACCTTCATATAGATGTATATATACATACACACACACACACACACGCAGTCATACATTTTTATATATATATTGTCTGAATTACAGACTGCGATTCCTCGGGATGCGAGGCTGACATGGCGGAGGGTTCGGCAGAGGAGGAACAAAGCAGTACTGCTGCGCCCGCATCGCCTCCGGCAGACCTTCGTATCTTAAACACTCAGCTATCCTCGAGTTATCAGCAGCAGCAGCAGCAGCAGCAGCAGCAGCAGCAACAGCAACAGCAGCAGCAACAGCAGCACCACCAGCTCCACCAGCAGCAGCAGCAGCAGTCTCGCGCTCAGACTACGCTGCTCCAGCAACGGCAGCACCCGAGCATGTTAGCTACTGCGGTACCGTCCAGGCACAGTATGCTGCCCCACCCGCTCAAGGCCGACATAAAGTCCGAGGCGGAGATGGACAACTCCTGCGACGTCCCCCTGAATCTGAAGAGCGAGGTGAGTCCCCGGCGATGCTAATCCTTTACGCGTCGATTTGCGCGCCTCTCTCTCCAATCGCTCGCCGAGCGGCGCGGGCCGGCGTTATTAATTAGCGCTCGATGCTTCTAAATTTGGGGGCGTCCCAACACCTGCGGCTCCGCGCTCGCCCGTCACTCGGCTTTTGTCGTTTAACCCAGATCCGGGGGGGGGGGGCCGCCACCCGCTCGCCCAACCGCCCGTCCGTCCGTACTTACGTACGCACGAAAATCCACTGTTAATCAAATTAGCCCGATGATTTAGCGCTTTGTTCCAAGTAAATAAGCCGGCATGCATAATTATTCTTTTACTAATCTCTCTCTATTTCTATATGTATGCGTATGCATGCACGTATACGCATACATACACGTGCTCCTCCAAGATTATATGTAATTCAATGCCTGAGCGCCGCGTTTATACTTCAATGTACGGTTATAAATATAAATAATGATAATGAGTACAAATGATAATAATCGCTTACTAAGAATAGATTTTTGAAATCGTATATACGAGCGTCATGAATTCTATTATAAACTTTTGTCTCCGCATTACTGAAACGCTTGCGGGCTCAATTATACAACCAGAAAAATAAATTACTTGCATAAATTTTTATTATAATTATACTTTAAATTTCTTGTCTTGAGCTCAAAATATAATAGATATTAATTATTAAAGGTCAATTAATATTAAAATAACCTACCAGGGGACGCATCGCTCGGCGATCGTTTCAGTTTTTAGGCCTCGAATATTTTTCTCTTATTAAGAAATGCTTGTTACGATAGATTTCTGTTGAATTCATTTCTATAAATATACAAATTTAAAACAAATTTGTAATTACGTAGAACCAATCCTAGTCCGTTAATGTTAAAATTAATAGTATTATAATAATAGCAATTAAAATTCCTCTTTTTTTTTCATCCTGGTTCATTGAGCCGTTCGAGCTTGTAACGATAAAGCATTAAAATTCGATTAAAATAGACGAAACGCGTAAAACTACGAATTTCTGGAAAAACATTTACTTTTATAATTCTTCGTGAAATCGCGATTATAAATGCGATAAGAGTTAAACTATCGAGATTTTCCATTGACTATTTAAAAAAAAAAAAATTCACCGTTCGATCATCTGTAATAATAGCCAAATAATTAGATGTTTCGCGCTGAGCATGCCTTTCAAGACCATCTGCCAAGACATAAATCTTCCCTATCGGCGAGCCGAGCTAGATAAAGGCGGCGGAGCACATTTATTCGGTTTCGTAAATTAGAATATTATTATTGGGAGAGCCCGAAAAGAATTCTCGCACAATAGAGCTTGTCGGCCGTCTTACCGTATCGGCCTTATCTACTGTGTACTACTTCCACGGCTCTCAGGCGCCCGAGACCAATTGTTTACGCTCGCACAGGCGTACGCATGCAGGCCCGCACACGAACCCACGGACGCGTGCACACGCGCTCCCGACCTCTTGCGGGTCGGGAATGAAAAATCAATTTTTTTTCCTAATTATAAACGTTCGTTGCCATTGTGCTGCCGTGTGCGTTATGCTTTCGTAACGTTGCGTCACGGGTTCAGAATCCCCCCCCCCCCACTATAGGCTGCCTTTGAAAAAATCGGCTGCAAACGGACTTTGAAAATTATAGAAATGATGGGACCGAAATCGTTATTGCCATTGTCACAATACCCCAGATCTGGCATAACTACGTATAAGTCTTTCTATGTATATAGTCTAGAAGAAAGGTAGCTTTCTCTCTGTCTATTTCATCGGATTTCTCTTTATATATATATATATATATATATATATATATATATATATATTCACGCGTATATCGTCCGGTTTTGGATCTTATTTAAACCGAATTGTCCGCTTAAATATTCAGCGCGCCGCGGTGCGGTATTGGAGGCGAAATCGGTCAATACGGTCTCGTCGACCTGCATGATGATTACCTTATGAAACAAAAGCATCGTGACCGTTCGGCGGCGTCCCCGTGAAAGAACGAAAGGAGGAGATGGATTAAGAGATAGATGTAATTTATTTGCATTCATGTGATACACAATAAGAGAGAGAACGAGCGGGCAGGATGATCCGCGGATCGAAAGGTCGACGACCGATACATTTACAAGCTGTAATGTGTCTTTCTCTCTGACTGCCGCCTTCTTTCTCTCCCTCGCTCTCTGTCTCCCTCTTTCTCTTGCTCGGGCACTGCGAGCGCCGGCATTTGTTATTCTATGAGGCTCGATGAACGCGCTTCATTATGTGCTCGTATGCTCGCGTTTTTTTGTTCCACAGCTCATTTTCGAAGAGTAGCGGCACGTATATCTTTCTACATAAGTACATTTTTAAGTAGAACGGAATTCATCATGATGGTATCGATGTAGGAGGCCTTTTTTTTCTCTGCGTATCCGTCTCTGTCGCTCGTTCACTTTTAGGCAGCCGTTATTACAGTCATGAGTTGGTTACGTGGTGAACGCGTGTACGCCAAGTAAATAGCATAGCTGCGCCATGGCGGACTATGTATATATATATATATATATATATATATATATATTATATATAGCTCTATATAACTACACACACTCATACACACACACACATCTATATATATATATATATATATATATAGTAGGCTACAATGCAATCGAGGTATAATAATTATTTTAATCGCTTTAATAAGACCGGCACCGCCGGCGAGCCCGAGGGACATTCGGAATCAGTTATATATGGAGAGCGAGAAACAGAGAGGGGGCGAAGGAGTATACACGGGGGAAAGAGAGAGAGAGAGAGAGAGAGAGAGAGAGAGAGAGAGAACGTACGTCATTTGCTGACGCATATATACTAATTATCGTCGCCTAATGATCTATTTTCGGCCTTGATGGAATATGCGTGGTAGACGAAAATGCGTATGATTTACGTGTACACTAATTCGTGATTACCGCGCGTTCGTATACGCTATTTATTTTTAACACAAATAACATACCCGTATAAATTAATTAGCATCCGCTTCGGTTAAAATGAATTTTTTTCCTTTCGGTTACTCGTCCGCCCTATACCGTTTTCGTAACGTATTTGCATTAGATTATTTTTTTTAATCGTATATTAATATAAATTTCAGCTCTATTTCGAACACACCGAATTGCAATTGGGTGAAGGGAAAAAATACTCGTCCGATCCGAGCCCGCAGAAAATATTAACTTTTGTAATATCGATTGATTTTAAATTTGGAAGCTGACGTATTCCACGAACGATGCCGATGAAATTCATTTGTTTCCTATCACGGAACTGTCGTTATACATTCGCAAAACTTACGAAATAGCTATAATATCGCATCTCTCCCATCCCCCACCCATTAAATATTTACTCCCCAGATGTATAGTCGAATGCCCGGGGAGTCGATGCCGATCTGAATAATTAATTGGCAAATGAGCCGCCGAGTATAAAGTAAGCGTGCGATTTGATAACCGCGGGGATTTCAAAATTACACCAGGACCAAATATACAGAATTCGAACCGAGAGAGAGAGAGAGAGAGAGAGATCGTTTTAATATATCCGCTCGTCTTTTCATTTGCCTATCAGTGGTGGATTCGATCCTCCCGTCGAACGTAAGCTATATGTGAGCCGAAGTCAGTTTGCTTTTGCCGGAGCGCACTCTGTGGAAAGGGACAATTCTTGGACTGAGAGAACTCTTCTGATTTGCTATTCTTACGTTCGCTCGTACATTTGAGAGCCGAAGTCAAAATTGAACAATTCGACATTTACGACGGCGTACAGTGATAACCGCGGAAAAAAAATTTCGAAATTTTCAAATAAAAGAAAACTATAGTATTCATCTTTAAACCGAACTATTGTATTTATAAACAAACAATTCTGTAGGTATTGAAATCAAAATTGCGTAGTTTTTGAGGATATAATAAAAAAAAATTTGATTTCTCTCTGTGTACAATTCATTTTTCTAGATAAAAGTAACAACAATTGATTTATTACATTTTTTATTGACCATATAGCTTTGGATATATCATTGTTAGAATCTGAAAACATGTTTTAGAAGATCCTTTACATCGGGCGGTAAATGGAATCGAAATAAAAGCAGAGCCGAGCAAATGTAAATCTTTAACAAAGACCCTCGAGGATACGAAGTTGTTGGATATATATATATATATATATATATATATATATATATATATATATATATATATATATATATTGGCTTCCCGACAACGCCACGCTTAAGGACGATTCGCGCGAATGCGAGGCACGGCCTCGCGAAAGATCGGTCGGAAGTGCTCGTCTCCCCCACGGGCTCCCCCCACGGCGTTTCCGCGCCCCTTGCGGATTGTAAACTGCGGCTACGGCGCGCTCTAGAAACTCGTCCCCCCCGCCCTCGCCCCGCCCTCTCGGCCCGCTCTTTTGTACACACACCCGCTGCACGGTTTACTTTTCCTTATTCCCCGGTCTCCTTCCCTTTCGCGCCCACGTTGCTTCGGCGGCATCGCTGTACGCGCGGGTACACGTGTACAATTATATATATATATATATATATATATATATATATATACATATACACACGTTGAAGGCGTTCTCACGCGAAATACGACCGATGGGACTACGATTACTATATACATATAATATGTATATATATATCGCAAGTTTAGTTGCGTATTTGCTCATTGGCATTTCGTTGTCGTAATTTATGCTCGCGACGCGCAGATAATTTCCGACCGATTATTATATATAGTTCGTCGGAAATCAATGTTATATAATACACGCTTGCAGGTAATAAAATTAATCGAATTCGGCGCTAACCGCATCCCAATGAATTATGCCGTCTAATACGCTGGGACGCTTATAGACGTAGATTTAATTAATTTTTAGACAGACCCAAAATCCGTTCGCCCCTTTCACGGAGTTCGTTGAATAATACATCTTGATAATTCGGTCGTTTCGATCGCGAGGACCTGTCGACACGAAGGCGCTTCACCATAAAGACGTAATCGACGGACATCCGACCCGCAAGAATCCGTCGTTAAGCGTAAATTACGGATATTCTGCCGGTGATCGGGTAAAATAACTCGGAAAACGGAATCATTGGGACGTAATTATTCCACCGCAGCGCGTCCGCCGGTCGCACTATGCATTGCATTATACTGATCGCGTTGAGAATGCGCGACAGAAAGAGGGCCGACCAAATAAAAGAAGGTCGTGAGCCGGCGACATCGTTGCACTCGCGCATACGTATGCGTAGGCGTTATCTTTGGCCGCCTCGCTCGCTCGCTCCTGCAGCGGGGCTGCATTCACGCTCCATATTTCACGGTATCTCCGGAATCTCGAGCGATTATCGCGCGATAGGCGCGCAGCCGTAGTAGACGCACCAGCAGCCAGCAGCAGCAGCGGCGCCGTGCGGGAGCGATGCTCCCCGGAACGCTCTCATATACATATTACACATTCAGATGCGTTTGTTTTCCGTAGCAACGGCAACGGCTTCGAGCTTTACCGTAGACGCCGCTCGGTTATACAGCTTGCGTCGATAGACTCTTGAACTATATATGTGTCTATACATATATATATATATATATATATATATATATATATATATATATATATATATATGTTGTACGTATATCTCCGAGCCCACCTCGCGGGTAAAGCGTGCGAGCATCATCGGCGAATCTCTGGCGGAGCGATGGAGGGGGGGGGCATATTTTACGATTATATACGCGATATTTTCCGCAGGTGCGCGCATAGCGGGGACATAATGACGCATTATAAAATTCACCGAGGCGGCGATAAATTATGCGAGCTCGTAGATTAGTTTTATTTTGGAAAAATGAGCTTATACCGGTTTTTCCCTTGGTATAATGACGCGTCATTATGATATAAACGCAGGTATTAATGAGATGCCGCGGCGAATTTAATGAAGCACCTTTTTGCCCTCCGAGCATTCTTCAATTCCATTATTATATATCTTTAAAAAATACGCGCCTTTCGCGAGCGAGTATCAACTTTTTATCCCCTGCGTAATGGGCTCTTCTTCGCAAAATCGCCGGTGAACTGTATTAATGTTGAAAATGCACGGAACGAGCGAACGGTTTCAAAAAGAAAAAAAAAAACAGAAAAAAAAACGTGAGCGAAGAAAAACAACGTATAAGAAAGGTATATAAGCGTACACAATGCTTGAAAGAATATAAGAACGGCCGGCGCGGTAATGCCCGAGCTCGCGCGCGCGTTTACGAGTGCGCGCGAGTGTCGAGAGAGAGAGAGAGAGAGAGAGAGAGAGACAGGGCGAGAGCGCGGAGGGGAGATACGGAAACGGCCGCGTACGCGCGTGCCAGGCCGAAACTTGGAAACACACGACCGCGGAGGAGGCTCGTCGTGGCGCGTTTCGGTCGTTGTTCCCCGTCCATCCATTACACTATTATCCTCTCGGCAAACACGGTATCCATCAACGAGCGCGGCGCGCGGGGCCGCGGGGCAGGCGGGCGGGAGTGCGCGCGGGACCGGGATTTAATGTCGTCTATCCTCCTCTCTGCTGCGCCCCCGACCTCGTCCTCTCCCGCTCGCTCGTCGCAGCTTGGCATCGGTAGCTGGCGAGAGGTTACGAGGCGCCCGGTCCGCTTCGCGCACGTAATTTACGCTTCGAAGAAAGGAGGATGTTTAATATTCGCGAACACACGTACTTTTCGTGTATATATTCACGAGGTTACACGCGCTCTACCCGTTTCTCTCACTCTCTCTCTTTCCCTCTTTCTCTATCTCTATCTCTCTCTCTCTCTCTCTCTCTCTCGCTCTATCGCGCGCTCCGTATATCTCCCCCGCAGGTGCGCAACAAATGACGGCAATACGTCGGCGAGCCGCGCTGGACAATTGGGTTCTCTCATGGCCACGAGAGAACACACACACACACGCACGCTCATACTTATATATACCTACATTACTGCACGTGAAAATACTTTCGCCGACGCTCAGGAGGGAAATTAATATGCAGATTATCCATCGTTTCGCGTCGCGGGATTGCGTTGGGGAAGGTGGAGGGAGGGGGAGGGGCAGTTTTTTCCGCGATAGCGGGCGGAATGAGGGAATTTTAAAAAAGAATGGACACGACGCGCGCTGTAATCTGTGAGTGAAGCACCGGCGGCGCTCGCGGCCTCCCGATCGTCGACCGTGACGGCGGTCGGTTGTATGAAAAAAGAAATAATAATGATAATCATAAAACAAACCGAGTCGGGCGGAAAATTTAGACGCGCACGGTGCGCACTCCACTCGTGGCTAGCGCTGCTCTATTTGTCTATTACGCACTTTATCGTGATCTTTGCGCCTTATTGTTCGCCGAGCGCTTGCTGCGGGCCTCGTGAATTTCAGTAGGATGGATCATTTTTCCACAGGAGGTAGGGAAAAAACCTTCTTAGTCCTTTGTCGATCTTCTTGCTATCTTCTCGTTTGCAATAATATATATATATATGTACCTAGGTAAACGAGATTGCGAATAAACAGATGTTTTTTGTTAAACAGGGAAGAATATTCTTGAGGTAGTGGATATTTAAACAAAAAGGAGACAGTTAGCATTTTATACCGGATTAATTTTTTTTTTGTCCAAGCACAGATCACTTTAAGAAAAAAAGCTTTGAACGTTTATACATTCTTTACTATACAACATTGACTATACTAATTAATCAACATTTTTGAAAAATTTAACATCTTAGGTTCTGTAGAAGCTTTATGTAATCATAACAGTCATTGTTCTTCAAAATTAGCAAAATCAAAACGTCAATGAATGTTAAATTTAAATGTATATCTTTGGAAAATAAATCTTCGTAGCTTCGGTTAAAAATGCGATCTTTACTCTCACAAAAAATTTCTGCAATATAAAATATTTATTGGGAAAAAAATTTATAGTTTAAACATTGTCCTGCTCAGTTTGACAAAAAGACATACACATATTATTACAATCGGTAAAATACTCAAGACCATAAGAAGTCTCCTAAATTATTTTCACGTATGTAATTATTATAAGAGTAATTAATACTAACAATAGAAAATTTTAGTTTCATATAACAAAAGAAATGTAATAATCTTCATTGTTACAAACGAATTATCCATGCTTTATGCATCTCTTCATTAAATGCGGCATTATTAAAATTATATTATTAAGAAGAAAAGATTTTCCGTGTAGCTGTTACTAAAGCATAATAAATCAACTTACTCATAACGATAAAACAAAAAGTGAAGTCTTGTCTGTGATTAAGAGGATAAATTTTTTTTTTCGAACTCACACAACGTAGAAAAAGGTGCTAATTTTATTAATTTAACATTTAGTACTGTATTTTCTGATTTATCTATCGAGAATCATAAAAAATTCAAATTATTCGATAGAAATATTTCCTTGCGAATGAAAAATTACATCCATGTATTTGTAAGTTACAAATTCTCATTGCTTTAAATACATCGTATATATGAGAAATTCACGATACAATATTCAGTAATATTGTACAATTTTTCTTGTTAATCGTTACTCCTTATATAATTATGAAAATTTCAATATAAAAGGTTATCGCTGGCAGTGCAAATATAATGTTTCAGGTTTGAGCCAAAGCTTCTGCATTCACCAATTCATTTTGTATTGTTTGACTTGAGAGCGCCCGTTTACGCATAGTTGAAAGAGCAAAATTCAAGTAAATTTTCAGGCAAAAGAAAAAATAGCATTCCGTAAAATTATCGACGCAAGAAAACGATTCATTCGTCGGTCTGCAAAATAAACACGAGAGCCCCCAAGAAAATCACTTGTAGCGTGTGCAACGTTTACGCTTATACATAAGCTTCGCTCGTATAAAAAGGGTGAAGGAAGGGGAGGGGGGACGTATAGCCGAGGAAACCTGCGCGCCGTGCTCAACGAATTTCACTGAAATATCGGCGCCCGAGAAAGAAGGAGATGGAGGGGGCGGGTATGCGTCTACTAAGGGGCAGAACAAGAGCGCTATATATATATATATATATATATATATATATATATATATATATATGTATAGCCTCGGAGGAGAGAGAGAGAGAGAGAGAGAGAGCGAGAGGTGGGATCGCTGCGCGACGGTTAGAATTGGAAGGCAGCCCGAAGGCGAATTCCTACTTGATGGGCCGGAGTCCCAGGCGTAAGTGCATCTGTCAAGAAGTGATTGAAGGCGAACGATCGAGGCGTGCGAGCGCGGCGGCGGCGGCGGCGGCGGCGGCGAGCGACGCTAGAGGAGAAAGAGAGGAAGAGAGGGGACGGGGTGCGCGCACCCCGCGCATTCGGTCGTACGGCCGCGGCGTCGGCAGAATCCCCCTCCACCCGCCCGAATCTCATTACCCGGCCAGCTCATTTCAGCCTCTGAATTGCGCGTCGATCGGATTTCACAATTGCGATTATTATTATTGTCAGCCGCGCGGCGCGACACGACGCGGCCACGCCGCTGCTCGCGCCCGTATATAAAAGGGATCGGGTTGCCGATACCCCACCGCCCGACCGATCCGCCGTTCCTTAATCGGGGGAAACTTTTTTTTTTTATTCACCAGCCGTTCCATGGACGACCTATATGTGTATATATATATACACATATGTGTCTGTGTGTTTGTGTTTGTGTTTATGTGTATATGTGTATGTGTGTGTAGGAACAAAGAGAGAGCTTAATACATATGTAAGCGTCTCCCGTCTTTTTTCCACGAGTTGGACGATTTTTCCAAGAAAATAGAAACACTAGTGCAAAAGTGGCTAATCTCTGATTTGTATGTTTTACTATATATATGTGTGTGTGTGTGTGTGTGTGTGTGTGTGTGTGTGTGTGTGTGTGTGTGTAGTTTGAAAATTAAAAGTCTGTGCAGTTATAAGTACAATAATTGAGCTTTCCCTTTTGCTTTGATAAGGCTGTTTTTGTATTGATCAGCTTCTCGATAAGCCGGCTGTTCTTGAAACAGACTATTTTTAGTATTTTTCATTGATCGCATCCATTGTGTTACATCAAAATATAATATTATTTGCATCGTTGCTATGAAAATTGATTAGTTGTAACGCTATGGCATTGTAAATTTTTAAATTTCAGACATTTCTTCTGTAGTCTGCTAAAAGGCCGATTTTCATTAAGCCACGTAATTCACGTCGTAGTCAAGCTCGCAATAAAATCTCAAAGAGCTTTTTAACCAACGTAAATTTTCAGCGTCTTGCGAGCCCAAATAAAAATTAATTTATCAATTTGCCGTTCGATTTTATTCAATGCTGTTCGATCATCTAACAATCTAAAATGAGTACCAAGAATTGACAGAATCGATAATGAAATTATTAGGAAACCTGTAGAATCGTAACCATCACTATTATAGACGCTATTATCGACTATTATATTACGTAGTCTATGCAGCACACAGTTTTTCCAAATATTAAATGACCGAACTGACTGCGAAAATCTTCGCGTCATTAACACGACGGCCTTCTAAATTATTTGAATTATCGTTCAAAATAGATTTCATTACCGGTGCGAGTACAACGAATCGTGACCAATCAGAATGTAAAAGAGATCGGTCAAGTCACGATATTATTACAAATTTAACTATATAAATTAAAGAGGCATTATGAATTAAAGGCCATTGTTAGCGTCACTTACAGATATTACTCGGTACATGCGATCATGTAGAAGGCGATGTATTACTAGACATTCTTATATAGTAGTAGATATTGGCTGCTCTGCGACGTTTTTAAAATTTTTAACATTTTTTATCAGCAAACTATTTACATTTCTAGATAATTTAAGAATAAAATTATAGCGCAGTAGATAGATGAGATGAGATCGAGAAAATGCATTCAATCTACCGATACCGTATTACATTGTTAATGCAACACAATAAAATAAACACACATAAAATTCCAAATCATTAAACCTAATCAGCCTGAATGTAAAAATAAGGCAAGCGCGAAACTTATATCCATCTTTATCGTGGCCATTTAATCCGTCGAACGTTCTCGAGATACGTATGCAGAAAAGCAACGAACGTATAATCCGCAGGCATACGAAAGTCCAATAATCTTTTTCGAATTAAGCTCCGATATCGTGCCGTTTCATTCAATGTACAATCCCCCATTCTTCCGATTGATTTCTTGAAGGTGAATGAATATCTGATCGGCGGGGCACACACACACACACACACACACACATACACACGAGCGCCCACCCAGACGCAGGCGAACACCGGGAAACCGCGATATACCACGCGGTTATATCAGTCGCAGCAGACGAATAAACCCGCGGCGCGGTCGATCGCCGCGCGTTATAGTCCCCGGCGCGCGATCTCCTCTTTTTTGTACACGCGATTAAACATGCAGAAGTGTTATTTCAATCTAGCTGCGCTCGGCCGCTTTGCTTCTGCCCGCCCGCCCCTCGCCCCTCTCCGCGACTCACATCCCCCCACCCCCACCACCCCCCAGGCCGCCCTCTTTTCCCCATACTCCTCTTTCCGCCCGTGCTTCTGATCCCGCTCGGGCGGACCGACCGGCCGACGGGCGCTTACATTCCGCGTGTACCGAGGCCGCGCGCAGCAATTCCGAGACATCAATGGATCGGGTATTTTTCCATTAGATCGGGGCGGGACCGGGGGGTTGATTAAATTGAAAATCTGTCAATTTGGAAAAAAGCATTTATTCGACGGCTTGTATGTCTGCCGCGCGCGTATGCGGGTGTCCGTGTGGCTGGCTGTGTGTATTGACATTGGACATTATATGCGCCGCGTCGACGCGGGACTGAGGGATGGGGGCGGGCAGCGGGATCCGGACTCGCAACTCGTTCAGATACCCACGCCCCCCCCCGCCCTCGCGGACACGCGTCAGTTCACTGGCAAGACGTCCAAGTCTCGTCCCTTGCCGTGTGGCAGATTTGCTCGTAAGCGCTTTACTTTATTCGATTCGAAAATCATTGCCCTGCCACGCATAATTGTCCTTTTTTAATTGCTTTTGTGCATCCATTTCTTCTTTTCCATTATTTCCAATATTACGTGTTTATCCAATGATGTCCGCCTCGTTTCTGAATCCATACACGTACCTATGTGAAAAGATTGTTCCATTTGGGAAGCTGGCTTTCATTGCTCATCGTCATTATATAAATGTAACTTTGACGAATGTAGAACTCAGGTAAATGTAAATAATTATAGAGACCTATTCGAATGCTGCTATCGGTCGTACAATACGAAGCTTCTAACAACAACTATTCCGATAGAGCAAATATTCGTGGTCGCTCGCTATCGAAGAATTTCCGCAATTATTCCGCAGAAGTTGGATTAAGCTGAAAGTCAGAACGATCGAGTTTATTTCTTAGCGGCATGGACCGAGCACTTCTTAATTCGAATCGCCGCGGCGCTGAAACTAAACCCCGCCGCAATGAGGAGGAGCATCAGCTCTCGGGCCAGTTCAATTTAGCCGTTAACATGAATAATTTTCTTGTTTACGCCATCAAGAGCAGATCCGGGGCATTAAGTTTGACCGTGACACGGTGTTGCATTACCGGCAGCCGCGCGCAACTGCACACAGGGCTGCGGACACTGAGAGACAAAGAGAGACGGTCAAACCGCGGACTCTATCTCTCTCACTCCCCATCTTCCTCTTCTCCGGGCGTCTCGCTCGACTCCTGGATGTGTCCTTTTAAAGTGGCAAACTTCTCCGAAATACGTATCCAGTGTACGGCACGGGTAGCGGATAGCGAGATACCGGGTCGAGAGTCCGTCCTTTATCCGTTCGGCCTCCCTCCGCTTCTCCCTCGCCGCCACCACCCCCCCTGCCCCCACCCATCTGCCCGCCTTGGTGGTTCGCCGGGCTTGAAGGATAGCGGGGCCGAGAGAAGGCGAAAGAGCAGAAAGGGGCCGGAGGGGGTCGGTCAGGCCGAGCGGTAAGGAGGGACGAGCGAGCGCGCGGGCGCGAGCTCGAGGAAACTCCCCGGTGGTGCCAAATAACAATGTTGAATCTCATAAACAAGGAGACAAGACAAATACCCGCTGGTCGCGCCGTCCTTCCTAGTGGACAGAGTCCGCTCGACCCTCTCTCTTTGCCGCGCGGGCCACGCCGTCGCTCTGCTCCCGTACGCCGTACACAGGAACCACCAGAGCCGCTCGCCGTCGCTTCTTCCAGCGCAGCCGCCGCCTCCTCCGCCGCGTCCACCCCCTCACGAAGCCCGGGGATGAGAAACTCTGCTGGTAATTTCACGGTGTCTTGCATCCCTGAGCTGTCCCTTCCCTTAGCCCCGGCCGCCCGCCTCCCTCTCTTTATCTCTCTCTCCCTCGCTCGCTCCTGCTACCGCTGCTCTTTCCCTTACCGCGTCGTACCCGGCGACCCCACCCCGCCACCCATTTCCTGCTTATACTCCTCGGCCCCGCTGCTACGCACAGTTGAACGTGGGCGCCTCCTACGTGTAGCCCCGGATTCCCATTACTAAATCCGAACGATCGATCCGGGCAATAATTAGCTTATTAAGCCTCGAGAACGCTCCGCTTGAATTATCTGGTAAGCGGCGAGTTTTAAGCGAAAACCATGATTCTGCAACGACATGGACTGGATTCCGGCCGATTTTTCGATCGTAATCGCGCGGGGGCGTGGACGGGGGGCTGGTCCGATTGGGCTAATCATAGTCGAAGCCGCCGCTAAAATAACGATACCGTGTATTTCTTATACTTTGGTCGTACGTGTACGAGAGTCCGATCCTTCTTTTGCTCGACGACGTGCAGTATTGAGCGAGCCAGGTTCATCGGCGAGGCTAATTGTATCGAGCGACGGGTCGGGCGATGGTGGTGGCGGCGGCGGGGGGGGGGGGAGTTTTAAACAAAGTTCCAATTCGAGCATTGAATTTCCAGCCGAGGAAGACGCTCGGCGTAACTTTGCCGTTTAATCGCGTTAATAAACACTCCATAATCGAAGTGTAACGGTGGTTAGATTTATGATTACATAGGAAAGCGCGGCAGCGCGCCGACACTCGATGACAAATCGCGCCGAGTAATGCGCGGATAACTCGATTACCTTAATTTATGTAAGCCCCGTCGGCCAGGAGGCCAGCGGCGGCGGCCGCGGCGGCGTCACGGCCTCGCGCAGGCCTTTCTTTTTGCAGAATCGAGCCGGTCGGATTATAAATCAAATTCTGCGGAGGGCATAGAGATTAGATTTCCGCCGGTCCGCGTTCGAGAATTCGGGAACGGCAATTCGCACGACTACGGCGTAACGGCACCGCGGCTCTCGAGGATTCGAGTCTTTCCGATCTCCTCCCTCCGCTCCGCGCCCTCGTCTCGTCCCGTCCCCCTGTCTCGCTCTCTCGCCGACTCTGTGTTCCGCGCTCGGCCTCTATCCATCGTCTCTACCTTGCTTCATCCCCCCTGCCCTCGCCGCCCCCTCCTCCCCCCTCCCCGCCAAGCGGATCCTCCAACGTGAAGCACTGGAAGGTCCAACATTAGTTAACGATTAATCAAGGCGCTTGTAGCTCAACATATATCATTAAACTAGTTAGCGAAGTAGGGTCGGCCAAGTGTGCTGACCACTGCTTCCTCGCCCGATCCCCAAACTCGCCCCCTCGGGCGAATCCCGCCTACATCCTAGCGTGAGCGCCGTCCTCCCCGCCGTACCGCGCGCCTCCATTCTCGTGACGCGTACACTCGCGTACATGCGCGCGGCTAAACTCTTGAAGGTCCCCCTCCCCCCCCTCACGACCCCCTTGCGGAGGAGAGTTTACACTCGTCTTCGAGTCCGGCCCAGGCTGTAGTGCCTCGACCTTATACGAATTGCTCGTTAAGAGGCCGAACTTTAGGGCTCGCTCGAATGCGCGATTTTGTTCGCCGCCGAGATGTGCCTTCGTTTTCTGCAACAGTTACGTTAACCTTTTTCCATGTTGCGACCAGTTCAGTCGCGTTGTGATAGTTTGCGTGGAGAAACTTTAATTCTCGACATACCTATGTCTACCGGTGTATAAAGTGTAATAAGTAAAGTTTTACATTATTAATTGAGATAACGTGATTTAAGTTGTAAATCAAGATATGTATTTCATCTTTAGTTCGAGAACAGTAGAGGAAATAAAGTTTTTCAAATAATTAAATAAAGTTTTTCATGTAATTTCCCATTGAATTTTATTTTATAATTATAGTTTTTACTAATAATTTTAGATCACCAAGATAGTTATTCAACCAAGAAAAACGTTGGCCAGAATGAATTCTTTATTAATTAATGAATCTTTACAATAATATCGATAGATTTACCTATACACAGAAACTGTATTGTTTGACAGATTAAATTTAAAAGCCAAAATAATCATCTCTAAAATAGTCAGCTCTGTCATTATCGGCCAGGTGTTAATCTACATCTACAATTCTCAATTATTAATAGCAAACAGCATATTATGTGAACTAATAAATCAAACTTTCGGGTAAAAATTGAAGATGTATTTTGAGATGATAGATTACTTTTTATCTTAGCAATGATCGCAACATCATTATCACTATACAATGGTGTCTTTTTTATTTCAGAAATATACACCGACTCATTTAACTTAAAACGTTAACTGTATATTTTAATACAATCGATGAAATAACTGGTAGAAACTAAGTTTTCGAGTAACTGTATACAAGGGCCATTTTTTCCAAGTATTTGCGTTAAATGAACTATCGCTGTTATTTTTTTTAGAAAATAAGAAAATATTTACACTCATTTTTCGCTGCTAAGATATTCGAACCTCTCTTCACACACTAAGAGCATGTACTTCAAATGAGTGAATATTTACTTATGAAATTGTTGAGAGATATATCATTATCCATTGATTACTCAAATAATTCACTGTTAATCCAACTGGCCGAATCGGCTGCAATTAATACTCAGGCGGCGGATATGGAATTTTGCGAAAAGTATTAAATTGAAGGGCTATGTGTTTATGGAATTATACGCCATCCTCGACGGAAGGGGCTATCGAATTCAACATTATTTAACAAGGCTAACGAACCTGCCAGTTAATTTAAATCCGCACTTGAGCGGCTCCTCTACTTTCCTCGACGACGCCCCGGCCGCCGCGCCTCGCTCGGTATAATAAAGTAGATTTTGCGACGGCGTCGGCCGAGACGTCCGAGAGCACACACAGAGGGTCGCGCGCCTCGTCACGTTTTCCACCTCCCCCACGTCCACCCCCCCCGCCCCGCCCTGCCCGTCTCGCCCTCCGGCCACCCTTATACATCCTCCCGCTTTCTTTTCGTCCGCCCGATTCGACCGCTCGGCCGGGGCCGCCTCGTCTCGTCTCCGCTCCGCGCGGCTCTCCTCCAATTTTAAGCGCGGCGTAAAACGTAGGCGCTCCGTCGGTCTTCCGGCTTTGAGCTCCCCGAACCCCCGACCACCCCCCCCCTCGCCGCCCGTCCCCCGCGCGCCGCCGCGCGCTCGTCCCTTATAAATCCTGCAGGACTCGGAGCGCGGGCACTAATGTACGACTGTTTGCGGGTATAACTTGGCCCCAACGCGAGGGCGGGCGAGGGGCGGCGCGGGGCGCGGACGGCGTTACCGGTACACGCTAAGCCGGGGCTAAAGGCTCGCCCGGACCCGGCCATTCCTCACCCGCTCGGGCGGCGCTCGCTCCGCGGACTTACACCTCCTTGCTAAATCCACGCGTGCGTGAGCTTCGCTCCAACTCCCTCCGCAGAACCCCCCCCCCCCGCCCACCCGCCTCCGTGGCGCAAGGCCGCGCGCATGGAGACTTGTCTCCGCTTCTTATCCCCACGGCAAATGCCGCCGCCGCCGCCGCCGACGCCGCTGCGCCTGGAATTTATCGACGCGAAAATTTACGGCCGGCGGCGGTGTTGATTCGCCGGACCGCCGTCTTCGTCGTCGTCGTCCTCGTCCTCGTCCTCGCACCTCCTCGGCCGCGCGGGTTTCACGGTAATCCAGAAATTGCAATTGCGCGCTTCGCTCGCGCGGCTCCCTGCCCCGGCTGGCCCACCGCGGGGCGAAGCGGTCGGCGGCAGTCGCGCCCGCGGTGCTAATAACGCGAGTTGCTCGGGCCAAAGTTACTCGAGCACGGGCGGCGGACCGTTCGTACCGTCGAGATGGTATTACCCGCGCTGCGCCGGAGGGGGCGGGGGAAGCGCGCCGGGGCAAAGGGTTCTCGCAGGCGGGGCCGGTAAGAGGAGTACGAAGGAGACCACCGGTGTCCAGCGGTTTCGCCGGCGAACGTTTGCTCGACAAACAGAACCCGAACAGCTATCTCGCGGTGGCACATCCCCCGCGGAAGACCCGGGCAGGAGCGCCCGAACAAAGTCGCCCGGGCGAAACCTCGGCGCGCAGTAGTAACAGCTGGTGCCGCAATATAAATAGCTCGCGCGGACGCAGGGCGGAGACGCGGGAGCGTTTCCGCATTATCGCTAATGGCTCGTCATCCCTCATCGGAAGGGAAAAAGACGCTGCGCCGTCGAATCGCCAGCGCGAGCTGTCCGGCCCACATCGACCGCTGCTTAATTGAGATCGATCGCTCGAAACCCCCGGCCTCGGCGCCCCAGTGTCTCCGCCGCCCCCGTTCGCCCACCCGAGCGATCGGCCGAGCGGCTGTGTAACGCGAGATCCACAGCGCAACGCGAGTTTTACGCAGGGCGCGCGTCTAATAAACAGCCTGAGAGACGGGATCGGACCGAGTCGCTCGGTGCGGTTTTTGTCGGAAGCGGCGAGGCGCCTCCGGCCGCGGGAAGAGCGCGCGCAAGACAGAGGAAAGATCCCGGGAGCACCGGGCGGAACATTTGCACAGACGAAGAGTGAGAGAGAGAGAGAGAGAGAGCGAGAAAGAGCTCGGGGCTCTCCGCGGCCGGTATTTGAGGAAGCGGGAAGTTTCGCTCCCAAAGGGTGGCGCAGCAGTGACCGCCGGGGCTCCGAGAGTTGCTGAGCGTCGCATTGACCGAGCATAAGATAATCCATCGTTACATATACGTATGTATACATATATTTCCTTCTCTCTGTCTTTCTCTCACACCATCTCTTTATATATATACATATATATATATACATATTTAAAGATAGAAAGACATAGAGAGAGAGAGAGAGAGAGAGAGAGAGGGAGGAAGACAGGGAAGAAGCGCGCAGCGGCAACACCCGGCCCTGTATTAATGTTTACTTTTATATCTGTAAACACTCGTATATATATATGCATGGCGGAGTGCGGTATCTCTGCGCCAGATATACACCGACTAACCAGCCGTGTCTTGGCCAGGGGCTCGGAGCCACCGCCACCCGTGCGCTAGATTATTAACTGACCACTGGGATTAGAACTTCCTTCGAGAGACTCCTCTCGTTCTTGTCGTTCTCTGGCTGTGTTATATATACATATGTATATATATATGTATATACAGAAGAGCCCCCTGCCCTCCCCCCGTCACCCCCCCGCCACCCAAGTATATTATGGAAACAGGAGGATTGCGCGAGGGTAGGGGGGGGGGGAGTTTGAATCTCGACCTCCCGTTCTCTCGCCCTCCCCCCCTCTCACTATCTCTATCTCTCTGATTTACCGAGCATATCCTCAAGGGTTGATTTACTTCGTTATCCAAATTCCTTCAGCTCCTCTATGAATTTTAATTAAATCTCGTATTTATTTTTGAACTTGTCTGCTTAATGCGGCTCTTTGATGTGGACCCAGCCAGCTCGACGCAGGTCCAATGTGTGGCGGGGACCGCGCGCCTCAGAACCCGACACAGGGAATTGCATTAATTCTACGTTATCGAGTATCAATTGAAATATTAATTCTAGTTTTTCGTTTTTCGTCCTAACATTGCTCATACGTCGCATCCATGAATGTACCTGCGCGTGCGAAGCGTCGCGATTTTCCGTCGGACTAGCGTACAGGTCGCGACCGAGCAATTTCTTTGTGTGACGACGGACGCTCTGGCCGTCGGCCGCGCAGCGAGGGAAGAGCAGCTCCGATCGGCGCTCTGAAGCGCCGTCGAAGCGACGACACACCGGCATTAGCCCGGAATGACGAAGTGGCGCGCGTTCGCGTCGTTTCTATCGGCAACGACCGATGAGCGCACCGGGCGGGCGGGCAGGCAGGCAGGCAGGCAGGCGCCTGTTTTCGTGCGATGCGCATCAGCCACGGACGAGGGAGATAACGAGAGTACTGCCCGTGTGCGTGTTTATATGCACACGAGGATGTGGGTGTCGCTGTGTGTGTGCGCGCGTGTGTGTGTGTGTATGCACGCGCGGACAGCACGGTTAACTGACGCGGCATATTTACATTGCGCACCGGTGCAATTAAGCCCCGTGTCCGGCGCGGAGCGTAGGAAATTCCGTGCGGGCTAACGCCTTCGTATATTTGCGCTTTCACGCTTCTCGCCGCTTTGCGCGTTTGCTCCTTGTTCCTAGACCCTCTGCCCAACCTCCCGCCCCCTCCTCCAACCGCGCCTTCGTGTTCGCTTTTCCTCTTTCTCGTGTAACAATCTTGTTCTGCCTTACACCTTTCTTACAAAGTTTTGATTTAACTTATCAGCGGTTTTGTTTCCCCTGCTCCTTTGCCTCGCATTTATTTCTACACTTTAGATTATCACATTATAACGTATATTTGAAATCGAATTATTTTCAATTATCATTTCTGGTGCCTGAAATCGTTTATTTTTCTGAACCCATTTAAATTTGCACCAATTGCATTGAATGAATTTTTTAGCGTATTTAATTACAGAGAACTAATATACGAGTCTACTACTGTATATCTACACATACGTACCTATATCTATAGTTTATGATTATTACTACTAAGTTGAAAAACAAGGTACAAAAGAAAATTTTTGTTATTTTATAGATACATGATCAAATAAGTCAAAATAACGGTCAGTCTACGGGGGTGATTTTATACAAGGACAGTCTGACTGTCATAATAATTTTTCATTTTCATTTTTTATTTTTATTATTTTTTCTATATTGATGTATTAATATTAATATAAATATATAATGATTTATTACGTATTATTTTTGATTTATTTAATTGGATTGCAAGACCAATGAAAATATTTATTAATTTCAAAACAACGGGATTGTTGTTAATACAATTTTGCGATTTTACAAAAATTCGTTGTCCAACTCTTTTTCAATAGGTTAAATATCTGTCTTGTTACGAGCACATCCGTTAAAAATTGTCCTGTGGTTTTTTACCAAGCCTGGACTTCAGTAGGGATCACAATTACGTGTAAGTCTCCCTGGAAGGGCGTCTAATAGTAATAATAAAGACATATATTACTAATCATACCTCTGAATGCTGTCACCGAAAGCATTTTCATTCAAATCTTTCAAGTAGTTTTTGAGTAGTTACAGAGCAAAAATGAAAATAAGCAGATCGAAACTAGGATACACAATTTACATATTCAATGAAACTGATCATTCGCGCTACTATCTTACAAAAAAAAAAAAAAACAAGAACAGAAATGTAGCAAAAATAAAAAATATTTTATCTGCAAAATAATGCTGGTCCCCGCGGTTAGAAGCTGTGTCGATCTCGGAATTTATTATTCCGGAATTCCCGCAGTTCGCGGGAAGTTGCATCCACTTTTCTACTGGCACTGAAAACCCGCAGCCACCCCCCCCCCCTCATCGGCAAAATAAATTCGCGCGCGTTTTATTACTTTAAAATTTTTATCCGCTACCAAGTATCTCAATCGCGGGCCCGAGCGTAAAATCTTATTGCCGCGCAAGCGCGCGGGCGCGCTGAAACGCAATTTTCCGAAAGCGATTTTCTCCTTACGGTGTACAGATTTACAGCGGCCATCAACGAAAAGGCCTCGTCGGCCGCCAGGCCAGCGCGCCAGCCAGACAGGAGCGAACAAAGGCCGCTGAAATTCTCACGTGCGTAACGCACGCGCTCCTTACGGCTCGGGTAACTTTTCGCCTCCGGTTATATAAATGCGCTATCTGCTCTTGAACTTGGGACGAACGAAAATCCAGGGGCGGGGAGCGAGGGAATGAGAGCGAGAGAGAGAGAGGCGGGGGGAAAGCACGCGAAAGAGCAATTTTGAAAAAGTTCTAAATCGCGCTCGAGGAGGGGGATGCGAAATCGAGTTAGCTCCTCTCTTTCTCGCTCGCTCTCCCCCCTCGGTGCACCCGCGCTCGGCGCGTTCTTCGTCGTCGATCCTTAGGAATTCCGGAACGAGAAATTTGACGATGGGAGCTCGAGCACGAGGCGGTTCGCGTGTTCCCCGGCTCGTTACGGGCAGGCCGAGAGCACTTGTGCGGGGCGCTCCAGGAGTTCCCCCTTCGCCCCCTCACCCACACGGGGGGGGGGGATGCGATTGTGTCCGGCCGGCAGAGGGATTCTTCGCATTATGACGAGGATCTTGGGGAGGCCAAGGTGCCGCGTCGGCGGGCCTCGACAGCGTTCTATCGAAAATCAATGACCAAGGATGCGAAAATCAGCCGGCCGGTCGCCCGTGTTTATTTAATGAGATTTATAACGGACGCCAGGCGCATGCCTCCTGACTCTCTATCCGGAAGTCGTCTTCCTGCCTCGGCCCTCGCTCTCGATGTTATGAATTTTTTCTGGAGCCGGATTTTTCATCCGTTTGCTTCGAGCACTGTCACGAGCCGTCGCCCCGAGTAATGCGCGAATGAAGAAGAGGGCCCGGGCGCCGGATCCGTTAAAAAATTCAAGAATATCGTAACCGACGAAACGTCTCCTGCTCGGGACGTGGATTGTCGAAAGGGCGGGTCGCTAAAATAATAATGTTGAGGTATTTTGGAAATTTATCGGTGATTCATCAGTATCAATACTGGGACGAAATATAATAAGCTATCGCCTCGATTCCGTATGAGTCTGTCTGTCTATGATTATCGGCCATATGCCGTTGGCTTGGTCTTGCTAAAAACTTATTGGTTTGAATTTTGTGAATTTGTCGAAGATTTACTTAAAATTGAATGGGAGGATGATTGTATTTTAACGAAAATAAACTAACACACATTTCAGATTTTCAAATTCGTATGGAGAAGAACATTTTTTTTGCTCTTATAAGCTAAAACCTTATAAGTTTCGAAATTGAAATTGAGGAATTCAATATTTTTATTCATCTCTATATGCTATATTTATTTTATGTTTATATGTTTATATTCAAAATCTGGTTATAAGCACGAAAAGCAGTTTTTTTTTAATGTTTATGGCACGATTACCAATATTCTACCTTATCAAAGTAATAGAAACATGAATTCTAATAATTTTTCAATACAAAATTATTTAGGGTTATTAAAGAAAACCTTTGATTACCAATTTGATATTTTAATTAAATAATTTTACAAGTGTTTATGAACGTAACTTTCGTACGTGATTTGTAATACTCCTGAACATACAAATAATTTGCAATTTTCTAATACATTAAAGATTTCATATAATATACAGCGCAGTTAAGTCCAAGACTGATACGAAAGCTGGTACCACTGTATTCACGTGTCTCTGGTCTTGCCATGAAACTTGTTTACACGTTACTCGTCGCGATATTAGCCTTGAATTCCGATACAAGACCAGACAATAATAAGACTAGTCTCGTGTATCGGTGAAGCATTAATAGCTATCAAAGCGTACATAACAGTCCTAGCAGAAAGCGCGGGGCTTGAAAAATTCTCGAATTTTTATTCGATCGAACGTTTCAAAATACGAGCAAGCTCCGCCGTGCCATATAAGTCAATCCCGCAAACGAGTTAGTCCAGTTCCATTAATTACAAATCCTTTTTCTTCTCTCGTTTTATTCTTCTCGGTTTCCGTTTTTCTTTTCTCTTCGCTCGAATCGAATTCCCGCGCGTCCAGGCGCAGGAGATTTCCGGCATCGAGCCGCCCCTCCCCCGGGGGGCAATAAGAGCGCGACGACAATCGGCCGGCGATCGTGTACGGCGGCGGGCAAGGCTGGAAAAAAACCGCGCGCGCGCGCGCGCACACATCGAGCGCGTAAATCATTTAGCCCGCGGCCATTCTTCATATCCCGAAAAGATAAGGCGTCGCGGGCATTAAAGACGCCTTTACGGCCCCGCGGCAGCGCAATAATTGCCATAATCGGGCGCGCTCGCGCCCTCGCCCCGGCGAAATAATTATTACGCTCTCCCTTATACGAATATAGACGCGCCCGCATGAATATACATACTCGGCGCGCGTATACGGATAACGCCAGTTGTTACACATTATACCTATTCCCGTTATATCGCCACAGCGCTTGGAGAAGGAGGGGGGGGGTTAGAGAACGCTCGCGCTAAAGCGCGCAGGGAGGCCCTACGTCGATTCGCAAAACAATGGGTTGAGCAGTCGTCGAGAGCACGGGGCGGTGGGGGGGGGAGAGGAGGACGCGCGATACCTCCTGCCACCCGTGCGGGAGATTCGCCATCTTTATCTTCGCCCTCCCCCCCCCGCCCGCCGCCGCTCTATCTCCGCGTTTCTATCTTTTATTAGCATCCCGTAGAAGCTATTCCGCGGCCCTTTCTCTATCGCCTAACCTATTCCCGACCCTCCCGCTCCCCCGGCCCCGTACCATGCCTACCAACACCCCCCCCTCCCTCCGCCCAACCCGGCAGTTCGCATTTCGTGCAGCCGAGTGTCGGTGCGCTGCCGCTACTCTCGCTCCCTCCCTATGCGTCTCCCTATCCCTCTCTCTCTCTCTCCTCCTCGCCCTGCCTCTTTCCGGGGCGCCGAGGGCGCGCGCGGGAGGCGAGAAAGCCTAGCAGAAGTGCGTATTTACGAGCGTTCCCGTCCATAAAGCAACCTCGCGCCTGATTTTGATACATTCTCCATGCCGGGCACTATCTCACGCGCGAATACGACCTACGTAGCCATATACACCGGGGATTTATGGAGATGCTGCGCGAGAGCGCGCGGGGGCGCGCGAGTGCTCGCCGAGCGGCATGGAATTCCGCCCACCCGCGCCATCCTCTAACTCCCCCTCGCCCCTGCCCCCCCTCCCCCCCGCGCCTCGTGCCTCTCCCTGCCCTCCTCCGACCTCCCCCCTCCCTGTGTCCGCCGAGCAGTCGATCGCGCTCTCTTTATTTGCGCGCCCGCTTAATTCCGCGGCCCGCGCTCGCGCGCACCTGGCTAATCCGCAAGAATGCATCCGCGAAGCGCGACCGAGTATATACATATATATATATATATATATATATATATATATATATATATATCATATATATGTGTTTGTGTGTGGTTCTGCGTATGTATGTCTAAAGTCTCGGGGACGACGTCAGCGAGAGCGCGAGAAGGAGAGAAGAAGAGGTAGAGAGAGAGAGAGAGAGAGAGAGAGAGAGAGAGAGAGAGAGAGAGAGAGAGAGAGAGAGAGAACGAGAACCACCACTCTTTACCCCGCGCGCGCGCGCGACTGTAAATCTCGCCGGGAGCGCTGGACTGTGTAATGGCCAAGCCGAGCAGAATGCTTTCTCACGTCTCACTCTTCCCCCTCCCCTCTCCTGTTCTCTTTCTCTTCCCGTGCCCGCCTGATCTCTTGTTTCTCGCTCTGCGCTCATTGTGTGCGCATGTATACTTACTCGGCGACGAGAAAATATCCAGTGCACTCGATTGCCGTACTCCAACTCCCCCGTACCCCCCCCCCCATTCAGTCCAGTTTCTTTTCCAAATAAAAAACAGCTCCCGATGCGAGAACGTTTAAACTTGCGGTTGCCAGTGTATTTCACCGCGATAGCGGCGGTTAACGCTGTCTGAAGCTCTTCGAACGATATTCTCGACATGGTAAAATGTGCCGATTTCGTCAAACTTTGGCCAATTAAAATCCAGCGTAATTTTCATTTGTTTGCTATCGTTTTACCGATAGAACGCGCTACCGATCCGATCTACATACATCACCGCAGAATTTTCTGTGATGAAACAAAGAGCGTATAAATATTTTGCCCTATAAAAGCATTCATTTATCAACATTTGAAAACATCATTGGCACGTTTAAGAATTGTACAATTATGCAGACAGTCCGCGCTCACCGGAATTTTTTACCGAATGAATAAATATACCTTTGTCGGTCTTGCGGATGCTTTACAATTTGCTCTCTTTACAATGAAACCGTGCTGATATTTCCACAGGCACTTTTCCAAAGCTGCCGGGAAGAATATACGCTTTGGGCGCATTTTCCCGGGTCCGCGGCCCCATAAAGTCCAATCAATATATTCGACGATATTTGCCGTCAGAATAATGTAAATGCGCGAGGCGTCCCTATTTCTCGTACATACGGACGTCTAAGAAGCCGAAGATATTCGGTCGAGCGTAGCTCCACGGACCGCTTCGACGCCTCTACACACGCGTGCACATCCACACGGGGGGGGGGAATAATATATCGCGCCCCCGGGAAATTCTTTATTAAAATAAACATTAGGCGATCGCGGAAAAAATATTCACGCCCGCGGGCGCGCCGGCGATCGTTTATGCGTGAATAAATGTATGTATGCGGCTGAGACGGCTTGGGGTCCTGGAACGGGTGGGCGGGTGCCGAGGGGACCGGCGGGGGAGGGGGGGGGGTCGGTGACTCGAGAACAGCGTTATTACGTAATAGGGCGAGGTTCCATCGCACCGCGTCTCCGCTAAAAGGCACAAGCGATGCCGTGGAAGTGCGCCAGGGTGGACAGCGACGAGCGATCCGCGCTCGAAGCTTTTCGCGTCGACTGAGACGATTGTTGCTTCTTTATCCATGAATCGTAAACTTTGCATCGATTCGACCCCATATATTCTTAAGGATTATTTTCGCGAATTATAATGTTTTACGATTACAATGTGCACAGATGCCGTATTCATTCGACTAACGAACGATATTTTTGCTTTTTTGTTTCAGGTGAGCCTTCCGCTAATTCTCACGTTTGACTCGATTCAGCGAGCGTAACGGGTAATGTACGGAAATTACTAGCGGCTTTCCGCATTTTACAAATAACACTGCAAAACCTATTATACTATTATCTCGATAATGATTATGCGCTTTACGATCAATAGTTTGCTAACTTCAGTCATAGCATTCGACCGCATGTTTTAATTAGGACTGTTTCAATTCAAAGCAGCCGACTTGTGTGTACGATAAAAATATTACGGAATTACATAATAAATTAAAATAATCGCAATTATGAAAAACTTTTTTAAACAATAAAATAAATTTAAAAAATTACTTATTCCGGTAATAATATGAAATATCTTTCGTTTGCTAATATAAAATATCTTTCACTTTGCTGTTCAGTGAATTTGGTATGAACAAATCTAAAATATCTGAAAAAACTTTTCGAATTACTTTATAATATTGGTGGCTCTTCTTGAGACAAATCATCACAAAGATAATTTTACTTATTTAGGACTTGAATTAAATCGATATTTCTCTTCATCATCTAATAGTTACACAGAATTAATTTTTTCTTAACGCATAATCAATAATCTTATGAATAATATCAATTATTAGTAAAAAAAAAAAAAAACATAATTGATGAAATAAAATATTTGAGGAGTGAAGGCAATCTTTTGAAAATCTATACAATAAGTCGCATGCGTAAGTAGTGGCAGTAATATATAAACAGGCAATTTATCCATGAAAACTTACAACAATATAAACGCGACTATAATAAGTATAAACTTGCTATCTGATTCTAATGACTTTTTCAATAAAATTCAATATCAGACTAAAGTTTTTCTAATATACTTTTATTTATTATTTATATCATAGCCTATTTTTCAGACTATTTTCAAATTACTCGTTTAACAATGTATATTGATCAATTCATAAAACAATTGTTTCTTATTTAAATGCATTTGACCCAATATCTGTATATTAGTAAAGTTCATTATATACGTATTTTTTTTACTATGTATATATACGATAATATCCTTTTACATTCCACATAACTTTTAACGTATTTTTTATCAATATTATTAATTTTCTGAACGTTTGACTAACATGAATATATAAAGTTTATTTTTAAGAGCGTCTTAGTTATGCCTAATTGTTGTATCGTTTACCTCATACGGTAATCTTACGAAATTAGTTAAACTACGTATGGATAGTTTTTTTCATATACAGTGCTTTTTCATGATTTCATGGGTATGCTTGCTAATAAACTTCATTCAATTAGATTTTATTTCAATGAACGCTTTATCTCTATTTAAATACTTGGCTAAACTCAAACGTATAATGTTTAATTATTCATTTTAGACATGCTATCGAAAAAGTCTGTTTTACCCTTACAAGTGTTTAAGCATAAACAATTGTCTACTGGACGTATATTGTCAAGTTTTATATTTTCTTAAATACAAAAGTAAATTTCGTTCCTCACTATTGGCTTTGCGGTCATTTAAAATAATAAAGTGGCTCCAAACTTTGGAGACAGTAGAAATATAAAATTCATTTTTATTCATGTTAGAAATACTGACATTGGACAGTGGGACCATTAGAAATAATTATCTACTATTTGATATAAATATAAAACGCAATCAATAGGTTTCTGTCTAAATTAATGATTCGAGCAATGGATAGATCTATATATAAATATATATATATAGATGTATCCACTCTTATATATATATATATATATATATATATATATATATCTCACATATGTTCCATATTGATTTAAAATGTTGGTTTACGCTTATCATAAATATATATTAGTCTACAGTTTTTAATTTTTTCATGCTCTAACGTACGAGCTTTTGAAAAACTTTCTTCATGTATCTATAGAACAGAAAGGAATAAAAATACAATACAGACGCATTTATTATTAATGGTTGTTTAAGTAGTCCCTACCTGCCGGCTGTTTTACCTTTGAGAAAGTTCGTGCTGCCGGGGTCAAAAGTTTACTTCCTAAAGCGCAAAGACCTGCTGCGAGCGGGATTGACGAGAAAACGACGCAGGAAGTTCGGTGTGTACATTTAAAGCGATGTGCGATTTCAAGTCGGGCGCGCACGTACACGCGTGTACGTCCGTGCGTGTACGAGGGACGAGGGTGGAGCTGAACCGAGAATTGATGCCTGCGAAGTGGCGACTGCTTACCCCGTTGAAGTACAGCGAGCCTGGATGGATCCTGTATCACACGATCTGGGTCCCTAGAATTTTTTTTTTTTTTTTTTTTTCATTTCCGTTATTACAATTTATTGCGCGTGGATTTGGAAAATTCCCAGAGACAATGGCTGGCTCCCGATCGCTCGGCCGGGATTATCCCGCGAATTAAATCGTTCAGTGCCTCGGCAAGCCAAGGCGAAAGCGGCCGCGACGAAATAAATGTCCCCCATAAGATAGAACTGCATAAAGTTTTCGAAAACGCCAGTAAAGTTAAATGATGGATAAAATTCCGCTACGCCGGCAGGCCCCGAAACCCCGAGCCGTTACGATTGCGGAAGTCGTTAACGCCGGGGCGGAATTTCTCAAAAACCATTTTACAGAAACTCATAAATATAATATTAAAATCATTCCTTTTTATATTTATAAGGCGGTAGGTATATTATTCCCGGCTACCGCTCTATTCCCACATGGGGCGGGGGGAGGGGAGGGCGAGAGTCGGGGGCAGCGAAAAAAAAGCATGCAAATTCGTTCAATTATATGCATTTTATTATAACGAAAAAAAAAAAAGTAAAAAAAGAAAAAAATCGCAGAAGCAGAGAGAAAAAACGGAACGCGCGTAATGTATATTACGGAATGACAAATTGTATAAAAATTATTGCGCGTGGCTCGTTGTCCCCCGCGCTCCCTCGCCCTCCCCCCTCCCGCGCGATTTTAAATTACGTACGATAAAACACAATGGCGGCCGAACACAAAAGTTGCCTGCTTTTTTTCTCGTTTTGTTTTTCGTTTCCTTTTTTATTTTTTTATCTTTTTTTTTTTTTTTTTTGATTTCGCCCCGGTGGAAAAAAAGTTGTCCTTTCTCAATGCCGCAGGCCATAATTTGCCCGGGCCACGTCTGCGCGCGCGCGCGTTCGTTCATACGTGTACATACGTACGGGCGAATGGAACGAGCACGCGCGCGCGCGCGACGGAGAGCGCGCGTATAATACGTCCGAGGGAGCATCCTCGATCATACGCCCCCCCCCCACCGCCCCCACGCACGCCTCATTACACTATACCATCGGCCTGAATCTTTTATGATGCCTCGGGAGCGCGCGCCCGAGCGCAGGTATACGCGCGTTGGCCGGGCCCGCGAGCGAGATGCTTATCGTACATCGTCCTTATCTCGCGGAAAGCAATCATTATGCTCATTGGGAGCGCGGGGGCCTCTGTCTCGCTTGCCCGTTCCTTCTCCCGACTCCACGCATGTGCGCGCGCTCCGTCGCAGTCGTATGTGTTTACAGCCGCTGCCTGCCGCCCGTCGACCGGGCAACGCGCGCAATTTTCATAATATACCGTACGTCTGTCTGCGTAGGCAGAGGGGGGGGGGGGTCTGAGCCGATTAAACCGCGGGGACACGGCGATGGCCTCGGCGCGCGTAAAATGCAGACGGCGATACGCGCATAATGAGGTCCGCGCGATAATCGGCGGCTGATAAAACGCGCCTAACGAAACTAATGATCCTATGTGTGTCGTAGGTGTGTGCGAGCTCGTCAGGAGGAAAACAGTATTTCCTGACAGTCGTCGGGATATCGCGATACTTATTATATTACGTATCAAAAATCATTGTAAATGAATAGTTATTGTAAAAAGAATTTTTTTTTTTTAATATTAATTCATAATTATTTAATTACGTGATAGGAGTATCGAAAACTGTCGACGGTCTTCGAAAATAAGGTCCGCGATTTCTAGATTATTTGATAACTATGAGATCCTATTGTGCATACTATATTTAACATAAATTTTAATAAAACATTCAACAGCAAAAAGTACTATTCTCTAATTCAAGAAAATAAATTCAGCTGATTTGACATATATACTGTCATATAGTCTTCATATCACAGATCACAATAATTTTATGAATGCTTATTGCCAGAATTCGCAGAATAAGTTTGTCGCAGTCAGAACATGAAATCTAGCCTTGACATCGGTTTTGTCAAGATTTTGAATTGTGCTAAGCTGCAAATTGTATATGTGTATATGAGATTCTGCAATATCGAACACGTGATTACAAAGAATTATTAATGAATGATTATAATTGAACTGCTACTTTTTCCAACACCGATTTCTTAAATTAGTTGTGAACTTGTGATTGTGATTCGAAATTGAAATACCAAACGCTAAAACATTTAAATTTTTTACAAATGGAAATAATTAAATTAAGAGGGTTGTCTGCAAGAGGCCGCTTAAACATTTCCATTTCTGATTTCTATAAAGGATGAGAGATAAAACTTTCAATTTTGAACATTTCTTTTCATTACTGGAATATTGGATTTATAGAAAAATTTATCTTCATCAATTTATAAACTAATTATTGATCACCGAAAATTTTATAGACAAGAATAATTTAATTAAACGCAATCATACTTGAAATGCGAAATGTTATATATCTTTGAATTAATATTTGAAAAAGAAATGTTTCTTTCAAACAACAATACTTTTGGATTAGTTAAGGTTAACTATTTTTGAGATACGCGTTTTTTCGACATTTAATTCAATCTGAGGTAATAGACTAATTCTCAAACCGGATTAATGGTTAAGGCAACAGAACCTATTGAAACATATAGTTTGGTGCCTAAGTAAGAAATTGTCTGCAACGATACATTTTCTTAATCAGTAGAATCGAGTATAGAACGAAGACGAATTGGAACGTTTATACCTCAGTCGTTTGATTTCGGTCGTACCTGCCATTTTTTGAATTCGTATATATTGTTCCGATAATTCTCATAATTGCCCATTACACCGTAACGTGATATATATACAAATCGTATGATGTGACTGCGAAGCGAATCGTCCGAATTAACGAGCGGAAGATTAAAAGGAAAAGTTGACTCCTGGGCTTAAAAACTTAGAGGTAAAAAAAAAATGAAGGAGAGCTCGGTAGATGGATAACAGGTGGAGTGTAGAGAACTGGACGAGCGGAATAATCGGCGACCTCCATGCCACTGCTCGCCTCTCGGTTAGATGCCGTCAGTCGGGATATGGTAGCAAAGAGAGATAGACAGAGAGAGAGAAACAGGAGAGAGAGAGATCGGGAGAGAGCGGGAGAGAAAAAGAGAGTGGGCACTAAAGTCTGGAAGAGCAAGCGGGAAGAATATAGTAATAGAGCGGGATAGGTAGCGGAGGGGTAGAAAAAGAGGCAAAAGAGAGAGAGAGAGAGAGAGAGAGAGTAAAATGGAGCGTCCGACCGGCCGACTGACAGGAATTTACATCCTCTCGAGCACAATCTGCGTGAGTGAATTGTGTCGTGTTACCGTCGTCCGGAGAATTAGATCCGGAAAATCCGTAATAATTACTCGAGCGACGGTTACCTCTCTCTCTCTCTCTCTCTCTCACCCCACTCTCGCTCTCTCGCTCTTTCTCTTCGCATCCCCTTTACCTCGTTCGGCCGCCGCCCCGCGCTGCGGCTTCGAGAGCGCCAGAATCCGAGCTTCTCTCCCATTTCCAGCCCTTTTCCGTACGCTCTCCCCCTCCTACACCTCCTCCTTCTTCGCTTCGCAGCCACCCCTTCGAGCTCCTCTCTTTTCGACGTTTTCACCTTGCTCACGATGGGCGGGGGCGGGGGCGGGGGGAGGAGGACAGCGAGAGGGACGAAGCCGCTCGTTCGCGGCGCGAGAAATAAACAAGTAAATACTGCACGGAATGTCACTCCCCTCGTGCGCGCGCGACTCCGTGTGTGCGAGTCGGCTATTGCGGTCACGGCAGATCAGATTTCCCTTTCCCGGGCGCCGCCCACCCTCGACCTCCCCCTCGCGCGCGGATCGCGTGCCTCGACCCCCCCCGCCGCGCGACTAAAAACGAAATTATTGCATTCCTTTGCGGCCCCGCTGGTCCGCGCACGCTGCTGCTGCTGCTGCTGCTGCTGCTGCTTTTGCTGCTTTTCACTATGCCGCATCTCTTTCTCCCTTTTCGTTCCTACTCCCCTTCTCCCTATCGTCCTCTCTTTTGCATACATATATGTATATGTATATATATATATATTCCTTTTTTGGAAACGAGCGGCGGCATTTTCATATGTTTTGCGGATTATTGTTCTGCCGAAATTATACGGGGGATACGTGCGCGCACGTTTCCTGCTTACCTTGCAGATTTATCGTCGGCATGAAAAATGCATTTATTATGAGACGAACTCCATTGTTGACGAGTTGTAGGGTGGGGGGAGGGAAATTTAAATGGAAATTATAAAAATGCGGGATCCCGCCGCAGGGTGAGTGGTTCGAGGTCGGGGGCACGCATAACTAATAAATCACCGTGTCGGGGGCGGGGGGTCGAGACATTTTTAACGTTTCGGCCGACAACTTAGAGGGTTTTGATACAGATGTGTCTAGTTTGCGGTAAAATTAGTGCGTTAATGGCCGATGAGTTATTCCCGTGGCTCCGCGCCCATCTCGCTTGCTCTCTCTCTCACTCTCTCACTCTCTCTTTCACTCAATCTCTCATCCTCATAGGCGCACGTGCAGCAGTCGATGCAGCACCGAAACGCGCAGGAAAACACGTGTACTATAGGGAAACAGTATCTGTTTTCGGCTGTACGCGAATCTCGCTCGTCGGGTGCGGCGCGGGCCGCTCATTGCCTCGGAAGGTGAATCGGCGGCACGGCGTCGTAGCCCGGCTGCCGCGATATCTTTATCCGAGATATATTTCACTTTAATCGGGTCTACCACATTAAAGTTTCGACAAATTTCATAGACGTCGGCGCTCTGAAATTTACGAGGGCGACGAATCAGATTAACGATTATATAGAGTGGGCGAGATTTTCATTTTGACCTATTACGCATGTCAAGGCGTATATGCGATTCTCCGGTTATCTATGGAGAACGACGAAGGCGTTCGAAAATGCTCGGGGGTCATTTTTACATTTGCGGTTGACTGCATAGTAGATTTATAGTTTTTTAAAATGCTCTCTATTCCTACTTTCTAAATTTCCGTCGGAGGTAAAACTTGTCTCGCTGGAGCCAAAATTTTACAACCGGAATAGTGAATATTCGCCGATTGAGTGGAGAAATTTTTTGGCTTGCCGACCAGTGAGGCGATAAGCACTGCTTATTCTACAGAGCAAATATATACATCGTCCAGGGCCACTTCACAGAGCGTCGAATACTCCTCGACGATACACTTGAGGTTCGGTCGGTTCTTCTTTTTTTTTTTTTTTTCTGGTCAGACGAAAAAGTAATTCCCTGCCAAAATGGCCGTGTATACGAAATATAACGTAAAGAAATGAAAAAAAAAAATTCCCCCCCGCCAATCTATCCACGACGGAGGGGAGAGCCTGCGCCGACGGACCAATGAAAAAGACGAGTTGGCCGCATTATTACCGTGCAGGCCGACGTGCAGGCGCATATCGAACGCGAAATAAAAACGTGCACTCCACCGAACTACCCCTCCCTGTACTCGTTCGACGGGGCGCGCTCGGAACGATACGCGAGGGTGGCTTGCGGGGGGGGGACGGGACGAGGCGGCGGAGGCGCTGGCGGCTTCAAAATTAAAACCGTCCGGCAGAAAAATAATCAGATTTTCGCGTATATTATTAACGAAGATAAGCAGGAGAGCGGCCCCGCGGCGAGGGGAGCGAACGGCGCGCGCGACCGCCCGCCCGCCCGGGAAACTATTGACTTCAATCGGACCGAGTCACCCCTTTCATCCGTTCCCGGGCTGCCGCCCTCTTTTCTCCGCTTCCCTTATTGCGCCGCCTCGTCGCACATATATGTGTCTTTGTGCGACTGTTTGTACGCGCGCCTGTATGTGCCTTTGCGTGTGCGAGCGTGCACGTGCGTGCGCAAGTGTTTGTTCCATGCCGCTGGGGCTTGCGCGCGCGCGCGCGCGTGTGTGAGTGTGTGTGTGTGTGTGTGTGTGTGCGGGAGCAAATGCACGGCCGATTTGGAATATGGTCGAAAAAAAAGAAAACAGCAGGAGCCTGGCGTGCCAGTGAGAACTGACACGGGTCGGCTTTTTCCCCCTCCTCGCGCCCTTTCCCTCGTCGGTCCTCTGCCGGAGCAGGTGGATCTGTGTACAGAGCTAATTCACCGATGGGGTGTGGACCTGAAGTATATATTACGTTTGGCCTAATGTGTTCCTCGCTAATTAGCATTCAATTAGCGCGATATTTCTGAATATTAAATTTTTATATTTTTTATCAGAACAGAATCAAAAAGTTCATTGACTAATAATTTAATTGTGCTTTTTCTTTGTTAAATTGCATTTATTGTTCATATTGAAAGAAATGGAGAAAAGTTATTCTTAAAGTATCGCATAAAATAACAATCGATGAGACTTGAAAATTTAATGGGTAAATGTCTGTTTTACTGTTATATTGACAACATCGAGGAGGCGTCTATACTCTAATTTTATACCCATGTACATTGTATATTCCTAAGATTTTTGTATTCTTACTGGATATATATGATGGATACTGAAAACCAGAATATAACTCATTTGGTTTATGAAGATTAACTCTTTATTAATGTAGACTGCGAAACGTCAGCAGATTAAATATTAAATATTAAAAAAGCAATCAATGTTAACTGGATAATTAATTTCCTAGGAAATATTTGAGCAACGTTGACGTAGAATAATGAAACAGTAACAAACAAAATGTCGTTACGATTCAAATCATCGTTCAGAATTCAAAAAATACTCTTGCAGTGCTAATTACCATGATTTGAACAATTAATCAATTCACAAGTAAATCATCATAAACACCTGTAATATATTTTATTCGTTTTGGAACTTTAAGCTCAAATTAACTTTTGAGTTTTATTTTTTACTAAAGTTTTAATACAACCGTTCTAAATTTTTTTTATACCATATTCAAACTGAATTACGTATAGCTATTGCTGGATGTACATTTTTAATATTAGACGAAAAAGCTTCGTTTACATTTTTGACTTTATTCGCAATATTCTTAGTACATTCTATCGAGGATCGGGATCAATTTCTATAATTACGTATGCAATGAATTTTTAAAGAAAATTTGTGAAAAGTGCACGCTAAGTGAGCAGAATGAACTTTGAACGTCAAAATATTCGATATTTATCATCGAGGCAGTCAAGCATGCCATACGACTAATGCGAACGAAAATACCAATGCTTTCCGTGTCTCGCGCATAGGACAAAAATACACTTTCTCAACGAGATCCAACGAGATTCGTAATATTCGGCGGTCCCACGGCGGATCCGATAGATTTGTGAAAAGTGACGCGCCGCTAATCCTCGTGCGTCGAGGCAATTCTGGGAATTCGTAAAGCAGAAGACCATGGCCAGGGGGGGGGGCAGGAGATGTACGAGGGCGCGAGCGGGCCACCGGTCGGCGAGAGGGGGCGCTTTTCCGCGCATTATGCGCGCAACGACGCGCTCGCGGCGTCGTGTCCGACATCGGATAATACACAAACACGCGAATGCGTGGAAGACCGGCGCGGCCGGCGAGCTGCGCCACGCGTTTCGCGGTTTGTTATACCCGCCTGGTGCGTGCACATCGCGCGGGATTATATATATATATATAAACACACAGAATAGAATATCGCCCACGTCGCGGACAGCGCTATCGACCTCCCCACCACCACTGACGGTCGCTGTGGCAATAATATTCCGAGCTCTTGGGCATTCTATATATACATATACATATATATATATATATATATATATATATATATATATATATATATATATATTTATACACTTACGATTTGCTGTTCCGAGCGCGCGGTCTCTCGCCCGCGGCTCTGTCCGGAGCAGAAAATTTATTTATGCGAAGAAAAAGTCGATGTGGCGGTGACACAATACGTATATGTGTAGTCGGTCGCGCGAGAGTGGTGGAGAATATGAGAATGGATGGGAATGTGAAGGGGAGAGGGTGAGAATGGAGTATTTTTTCAAATGATATATATATATATATATATATATATATATAGATCCTTATGAACAATAAGGGCGGTGTACAATGTACATACACACACAGCTAGGGAGATGGAAAAGTTGCGACGCACGGCGCGCCAGGTTTTACGTCCCTCTAAGTAATGGTTTGCTCTCTCTCTCTCTCTCTCTCTCTCTCTCTCTCTCTCTCTCTCTCTTTAGTAATATTTGCAAGATTTACGGGATTCGTTAAAAAAGGATCAACGTATATATATATATATATATATATATATATATATATATATATAGAAAGAGAGAGAGAGAGAGAAGAGAGAGACGAATATCCGGCGCTTTGCCACACTAGACGGACGTGGGCGCGAAAGAATAGCGCATCGGCGATTCGTTAATTGTTTTGCTCCTTTTCGCCGGCTTTTAAAATTATCGATTCCCTTGTTATTTAGTGGACTATAAATTTGTGCCGTCGGGAAGAGGGGAGGGGGAGGAGGGCCTCTGCCTTCAAAGTGTCCCCTTTGAAGTTTAAAAAAAGGGAGCTTTATATATTGCCTATCGCGCATTAATTTCCCCGCCCCCCGCCCCCATCGAACGGCGGTCCTGTAACGGAACCGCTTCCCTCTTTCTTTTTTACATAATATCGCCCAACCCTTTTGTGCGGGCGCGCTCGCGCGTGCGCCGCGTTCCGCGTTGGCAATTTTTTAATGTTCTTCGGGCGAAAGCCCGTATTACGCCTCGATGGCACAGAACGTATACGAAGCTTTCAATCTAATATTCGGTAATATCGATGGCTCTATATTACGCGCGCTCTTTTAAAGCTATATTAGGATTTTTAATTAGTTTAATTTTTTTCAAAGCGTGCAAAGAATATAGTGTATTGTAGAATATAAAGCTAATTGAAGACGCGCCTATAAGCAGCGCGCGAGCCAAGCTTTTCGGCAACATTAACATGCACGCGCCTGCATGTAATATTTATATATGTGTGTGTGTGTGTGTGTGTGTGTGTGTGTGTATAATTCAAATATTTTAATGCCCGTTTTCTAGCTTCGATACATATGCATGAGGAGCGTGCCGAGGCGAAAGAAGCCCGAGGATTTCGATAATAAAACCGGGTAGTCATTTTACATTATATTGCCCCCGCGTTGCATAATGATAGAAAGTATAAAGGGGCGAGGGGGGCAACTACTGAAAGCGCCGGGGAGTCCTGGCCAATATAGCCATCGTTACTGTTATGCTCGTGCAGCTTCATAACGCTGCACTTAACATCCATATGTGTATATACATATTATATATATATATATATATATATATATATATATATATATATATATATATATAAATATATATATAAATATAAGCCAGGATAAAAATGAAAAAACAGGCTCGGAAGAAATAATTCGACCTTCGACGTATTGTCTGTTACTTCGAAGGGAGTAAAATTCTCTCTCTCTCTCTCTCTCTCTCTCTCTCTCTCTCTCTCTGCTTCCTTTCGAGCTCGTATTCGGAAAACAAAAGTCGACGACCTGCCGGGGAAGGGGTCGACGGGAGTGCGGCCAAGGGGGCAGCGGCGAGGGGGTGGGCAGGAAGATGTGGTGGGAAACTGCGACGATTCGAAGCCTGGCTCTCTAATCGAGAATGCAGACACGGGGAAGGAAGACGTTTCTCTCTTCCTATCCGCTCGCCGCAAGCCCTCGCTCTCGATCCTTGACGCGCGGCCGACGTCGCAGTCCCCCGCAGTCTCCGACGGTCGCGCTGCGCTCGCCTCTCGTGGTCCACCTCCCGTCCTCCTCGCCCGCAGCGCTCGTCCTCCCGCCGTCGGCGGCGAAATCGAACGGCCGCGCGAATGAGCACCGCAGGCACGATTGCGGACGAATGCCCCCGTCGCTTTCCTACCATTCCCCCTCGCTCCCTGCCCCACCCCCCCCACCGTCACCGTGCGCGTGCGTTTCACCGACGCTCCACGTCCGCGTCGGTCGAGATCCTTCAGGAATCTCGAGGAGGAGAGTTTCGCGCCGCAGGTCCCCTCGGCCGCAGAATCCTTCGATCTCTCAATAATTGGCGCATTCAGTTCACGCTTAGCTTAGCTTCTATGCAGTCGAGTTATGCTACAAAGTTCATGCGCTCCGCGTGTAATTTTCCTTAACCCCCCACCTGGCCCTTCTCGCACATACATCGATATATATATATATATATATATATATATATATATATATATATATTGGAGTGCAGTTGGGACATATGCGAATCACTATCGATTATCCGCTTAGAATTGGCTGTTCGAAGCGTGACAGCAGCGCCACCGTCGCGTCGTTTCTCTCTATACGATCGTCTCCGCCCGGCTACATGCACCCACGAACGAATCCTCGTCTCGGTGTTTTCCAATTTCGAAGCAATTTCCCATCCTCGTCCCCCCCCCCAACGCCCCCTCGACCCTCTGTGCGAGACTGCTAAACAGCGCATTTCTGCGCTTCCTCTCATATACGACGCGGTAGACGGCGATCGGACGGTTATACACCGATACGTCCGCATCTCGGACACGCGGACGTCGCGAAGCGGAGCGATTTCGCTCGGTTTTCGCGGCGAGCGTAACTGCGTAGCAGCGATATCAAACGATATAAGACCGGTAAACCGAGGCGAGTGAAAGTTCCCCGACAGAGGGTGGGGGAGGGGGAGACGAGCGTTCTCGTGCGTCCAGGTTTCGAGTCCGGTGGCCATTGCGAAACGAGCGGCAGAATAAGAGAAGGAAAAGTCGCGCGCTCGACGCACGCGCAGCAAGAGACAAAGTGCATCGGCTGTCAGAAATAAAAAGAGCTCGGGTATTGATAGCCGGCGATTAAAATATAAGCTGTCGCGCCCCCTCCCTTCCCCGCTCCCTCGCCCGTCCCTCGCTGCAGCATGCGACTCGCAATCGCGGCGAACACGCAACCCCCGCGGTACGCTCGTTTGTATTCATCCGGCAACGTTTGTTGTCTCTTTCCCCGTTATAATAACTCTCTCGCTCGATGCCCCCGCCTCCCCCGTCTCTCTTCTACAAATTACTCTCATTGTACACCCTCGTTTCTTCTGTAAATTTCTCGATCCGTCCCTGTCGTGTTTCTCTCCCTCCACTCTCCCTCTCTCCCTCTCTGTCTCTCTCTCTCTCTCTCTCATCCTGCCTCTCCCGCGACCCCTTCTAGCCCATCATCTCTTTCTTTTAACGATCGTGATCAGCGATCCGCATTATCTAATATCAGTTCTGTTGTCCTCGTCAGTTCGAATGTAAACATTCGGAAGAAGCTACTCGAGATTCGAAGGTCGTCGATGGTTCGGAGTTCGAGGAGCAAAGATCCTCTGGATTTAGGCGAGCTGGAGCCTCATCTAGTCTGTCATCCCACATATCTCTGACATTCATTGAGATCGTTAAAAAAGTAGGAAGGTCCTGCGTTACATTAAAATCGGCATGATTAAGCATAGACCGTTACGACTCACGCACTCATTTTTCCCACGTTCGGGATCCACAATATAATATACGCTTTGGACCCACCCCCCCACCCCCCATATATCCCAGATATGAACTCGGGGCGTCTACTGTCTACACCGGTCGTACGCCCTACATCCCCATCTGCATCCCTTTCTCCGTACTTCCCCCACACATTCCCTCTATCTCTTCGTCCTCGTCCAATCGTCTGTCCCGCTCTGTCTCCCTCACTCCGGCGCGTTTTTCCTTTCCGTTGGGTACGCGTGTATATCGAGGAACGATCGACGCACATAATCTGCGTACTCATTATTGCCGAGAGTACGAGGCTGTACGGGGCGGTCGGGGCGAAGTGGAAGGGGGGGGGGAGGTGCGGGCGTCTACGAGCGCTCTCGTATGCCCCGCGTTCATTATGGAAGACGATATGGAGCATTGTTTGCACAGCGTGCGCCGGGGGAGGGGGCGAACGGGTGATCCCGCGCCCGTGTACGCCCGCAGATGCAGACGGGCATGCGTATATATATATATATATATATATATATATATATATGCGCGCAAGTGCACCCGATATACACGGCAAGAGCGACGAGCGAGCGAGCCTTAATGCGTTACCCCTCTTTCCTGTCGCCCGGCTCTCGTCTCGTCCTCGCCGACCTGTATATGCATGTCCCTCGCCTCTGCCCGCCGACGAGTATCAGCCTCTCCGCCTCCTGCCCGCACTCCTCCTCTCATCCTCCTCTCCCTCCGGCCACTGTTTCGCGAACCTGTCTTTGTCTCCCTGCTCTGCCCCTCGCTATCCGGCTTTCTACGCGTGGCCCTCTTCTCCGCCTGTCTCCCTCTCTCTCTCTCTCTCTCTCTCTCTCTCTCTCACTCTCTCCATCAACCTCCGCAGCTACACGGCGCGCGACCGTAAGCTACTTATCTGCGCGCTGTAAACGCTCCAGATAATCGGCGGCGAACGATCTCGTCGTCGTCCTCGGCGCGTCGAACCGCCGGAACGGCCGACACGACGAAGGCGTCGACGTCGGCGTTGTAGCGCCGCGCTTTTCCGCTCTCACCTGCGCCATTGGGCTGGATCCGCACCTGACCCCCCTTCCCCTCCCGCTCTTCTGGCATCCAGATAACGCCCTGGAAGTTTACGTCGTACTACATGGGATTCAACGCTTGCTTATACATGGCAGAAGGATTACTAACACATTCGTATAGTGTCGCTCAGCGATTGAGCTAGATCACGAAAGAATCACCAATAATTTGGAAGTAACAATTGGTACATATGTAAGATAATCCGTGACAGATTTGTTATCTTCGTATATGCGTACTTTTAGAGAAAGATGACAAAAGTTTTCAGGTTAGAATAGCCTGTGATTAAAACGGCTATAAAGGATAGAATGCAATGAATTGTCCAAGACAGGTGCATAAATGTATGCACCGGCTGTCTTGCTGCCTTGATTCCCAGACAATCCTTCGCGGAATAAAAAAAAAAAGAATTTTGAGCCGTGTTTGAGATAAAGAAATGCGGTGCCCTTTCAAGTAGTATATGATATCGCGTTACAGGACATAAATTATTCTTGATACATTAAAATCAAAAACATGCGCTTAATCTCGATGGTTACAGATGGTCGAAAGAATTACTCGGGCGCCAGATTGACAGTTGGGCTCGAGGGATGATTAACATGAGTAAATGTAATGCTGAAGTTGTCCTCGAATTTTCAAAAGGGCGCTCCAATTCTCAGCGTCATGCGCACAAGCACAAAGGGCGAAAGTCACCATTGCATACGACGGGGACACGATGAAACGCTCGGCGACGTTCTTTCTGCATTTTATTCCAATCCAATGTTATATTGTCGGTAACTTTTGTGACGACGTAATATCGAGTTGAAATTAATAATCTTCCGGTCCGTTGGAGAGATTTGAACGCGATGAATATTTTCTACGGATCTAATCGGACAGATTATATCACCCAAGCATCTGTAAGCATGTGCATACACCGTGAATGTTAATTCTTTTACTTTTATGAACGCATTGGACGCGGATTAGTTTGGCGCAGATATGATAAGATAATCTGCAGATCGAAGATCTATTTATAAATCCCACAACGCTCGTCGTAAATTTTGATATATAAATTGTTCCATAGGCATCATTGCTTTTCACTGACAAGACGTTGTTATAATTCAAAATAAATATTGGTAATAAATGGCTACGTTTAGGAAAGCTGCATGTGAAGTATTAGTGTCTTATATGTTACATCATTTGCAAGAACGAAAGACTCGCTGTACTTAGTCAAGGATCCCGCGTAGAACTCATCGCGTTTTGCTTCGTTTAAGATAGCATCATATACGTGATTCTCAATCGCTCGTACAGTACGGTACAAAGAAACATTTTTCCGCGACGCATTGTCAGAGTTACACAAATATAGCTCGCGCATCCGTCGTGAAGGGTCTCCCTTCGGTGCCTTAACGCCGTGCGTCACCTCGTTATTTTAATTTTCATAAAAGCCCCGCTGAGTCCGAAGCGATTATGCCCCGTAAACAATGGCCGACGCGAGCGAGAGAGGGCCCCGGTACCCCCCCCCCGACTGGTGAAAAGAAGAGATACGTATCTAACGCTTCCCGCGCCTCGCGGCGCGCACAATTGAACGACACGTGCCTCTCCCCCCCCCTCCGCCATCTAGTTCTCGCTTCCTTACGACGCGATCTTTCGTAGCGATAACACAAAAAAAAAAAAAAGAAAGAAGGAACGAGACTCCCGGGGGACGGCCGTCCTGCTAGTATATATAATGATTTTAATTGACTCTGCGATATGATTTGATGTTTGTCTTTCTTTCTTTCTTTTTTTTTTCTTTTGATGCGCACTCGCTAGTGGGTCATGAAAGCGCTGGGACATTAAGAAACCTTTCACTCGTCATTCACAATCGCAAACGTATAATTTGGATCGTTCGGAGAGCTTATTAAGCCTCTCTTCGTGCGTGCGCAAATGAACCCATTTGTTCGCGGATCAAATGTAATAGATTTATATCGATTCGCTTCTCACGGCTATAGCTCCGAGGCTGCGCGAAGACAGAGACAAAAACAAAAAACAAAAAAAAACAAAAAAAAAAAACAAACAAAAAGAAAACAGTATTCGCACTCCCGCCGTTTTCGAAAATCCGCCAGTTCGCCAAGAGATTTCGGCCTCGGCGCGGCAGAGTCGGCGGGCAGCTCCGGGGCGGGAGGAAGGGGAGGCTTTCCAGACTTCAAAAGTCAATGGCTCGGCGAGCGCGGCCGTGGCGGGGGAGGAGGAGGGGGAGGGGGCAGAGGGTGCGCGAAGCCGCGGCCAGTCTCAGCCTCTCGCCATAAACAAGCGGCGCGGCGGCCCCCGCCGCGTTTCTTGAGACCGATCCGAAAATAAGCTCGGGGGCTTTGACGCGGCGCGGCTCGGCCCCGCCGCGTATTTTACGGCTCGCAATCGGAATGTCATTAAAGTGTCGAATCAAAGTAGTAATTACTGGTTTAATTTATCTTTTCGGTGGGCGCGTTCGTGTGTGCGGGGCGGAAGGGGGGGGGATGGCATAGACGAAACTACTTTTAGAAATCGCAGCGTGTACACCGCGCGCTCGGCGGACCCCGAGCTGCTGCCGCCGCCGCCGCCTTCGCGCGCCGAGTTACTTGGATCTCGCATTAGAGCGCCCCGTTATTACGGAGAGTCGCGCGCGCAAGGCCGATGAAAAATATGGCATTAATTTCCATAGATTACCCGCGCCGTGTATGCGCATAGAGCGACGGGGCAAGCCGATCGGTGTACACGAGTATGCAATCGAGCAGTGCAATTATCAGTACCTTTGTCCATGAATAATTAGAAAGAATTGCGGAGGGTGGAATTCTCTCTTCTCTCTCTCTCTCTCTCTCCTTCGGCCTTCCCTCCACCCATTCGCCCTTACTCTCCGGTATGTATGGTCTTCGAAGCGCAGCCCGCGTGCGGCTATATGTATATAATAGTACTACATTCGTTCTTCCAGTGCGCGCCTTTCTCTTGCGGGGACTCTATTATCCCACTCCCCTGCCCTCTGGATCCTCGACGACCAAACGCGTACGCGTATACGCGTGCGTTCGTATAGGTTTCTACGCACACTGAGCGCTAAGTACGCTTTGCCGTGCGGGTGCCACATGGTCTGTGCTCGATAAAAAGCGAAATAATGAACTGAATTTAATTTGAATGATTTAAAATTACGCATAGAGCGCTGAAGCTGCTATTCTATTGACTGAAAAGAGTATTGCCTTCGCTATTATTATCACGTATTCCTTTATACGTTCGTTAAATTCATTTTTCAATAATTCCAAAAGCTTCGAGTATTTTTTTTTTAAATTCTTCGTTCGTATTTCGTACACTGAATACGTATAACTTTTATTATTGTAAACGGATCGTTCGTTAAAGTTACTTCAAAATTTGTGCAACTTACTGTTATTAAAGTCTAATTAATCCATTCCAGGTTCTCTAGAAAATGTAAAATAGGATTTATACGAACTGTATTTTTTCAATATTCAGTGATAGTTTCAACAAGTTGTGAAAAATTACTAGATTCTTTTACAAAAGTAAGTAATAGGAATTTGTAGTCGTGCATTTGATAAATCGGAACCACATTTTTAGTAAATCGCCTGATCCAATCGCGATTTGTTCATAGATCATAGCTTAGCGTTTTCTTTGTTTACTTAACAACTTTCAGTAAAAAATACTGAAAAACGGTGAAACGAAAAACTTCGAAGCTACGGATTCTCGGCTTAAAAATCACCGCTTAAAAATCCTCGGTAGCGTCGCGTTTCAGATCATTAGGAGCGCCTTTCTGGTAAACAACACGCACGAGCGCGCACGGAAGCCACACGTCGGCGTCGGGAAGCGGGCCGGCGCGCCACGCTCGCGCCAGCAACACGCGCGAACGGCGGGGTCGCGAAGACGGGCGGAGGGGAGGGTAGAATCGAGCGGGGGCTCGGAATTTGCAGTTACAGTGGCGGCGCTACCGCCGCGTACAATAACGAACGACCCCAGCGTGGCGACCGTATCGCGACGCGATCTGCACATACTTAGCGGAAAGAAAACTGCATATTCATGCGCCGCAGCGAGCGCCGAACGTTCCGTCGCTCCTAAATGTGCGGCGCCGTGACGCGAGGCGCGAGTGACGCTCGCGTTTTTCTAACCCACCCCTCCCTCTCTCGCGCTCGCGCTCTATGTTTCTCGCTCGGTGTCCCGCTCCCTCCGAACGCGAGGTTTTTTTTTTTCAATTTCGCGCCCCCCCCCACCCCCCGCGTGACTGTTGCAGGCTGTCACAGGCTACGCCGCTGCGTCGAGGCTGCGCTTCGTTATGTCAACCTGTATAAGTATATGCACTATATATATATATATATATATATATATATATATATATATATAACGCGAGGCAAGTATTTCGTCGCTCTTTAGATCGTCGAGCAAAAGCTCGTTACCCAAGGCCCCCCGCTGTCGGGTCGGAGCGCGCACGACAATTAAGTCGGAATCCGATCAAATTTTCCTTTCGAAAGATCCTCATTGCTCTCGCCTCTGGGGTTTAAGCGGGATTAAAAAGGGACGCGCAATGATATTTCGCAGTAATATATCGGGGTCAGAAAAAGGGGAGCGGGATGGATGCATGAAGAATCGAGAATTCAGCGCCCGTGGCGCGCGGCGGGGCCTCGATTTTTGAATGGGAATTCGAAAAATCGCGCCTCTTTGTTTATTATTTGCCTGGAACTTTTAATTAGCTGACTTTGTTTGCGGAGCAAATAGGGGGAGCGATTCGAGTGGGTGAGGGGGGGGGGTCAGGCCATCATAGGGCTTATTTTCCCCATAGTTTTTCGTGTGCTGTATACCAAGGCAAAAAGTATACTTTTAATTATAAATTATTTAATTATCGATGAATTCAATGTCCGCCTTGCTCTCCGCAGTGTTTACGGTTATCAGAATAAGATGACGACTTAACGTTGGAAATAAACTTACAACGCAATTTCCCGGGGGCTTATATCGGTATGTTTTTTTTATGAAAATTGCGATCGATTTCCGTGTAAAAATAACTTTCTCAACGGCATGGTCTTATGATGTTCGCCTCTGCCTCTCGTCTAAATGTTTAAATAAAGGGTGGGATGCCCTCCGGTACGCGAAATGCCGCCCCATCGGTCGTACCGTTCGACGCCTCACGATTCGTCGAGTTCCCGCGCCTACGATTTGCGCGAACCGTCGTTCGGGCGCGACGCGCGACTTCTCGAGCCGCTACTCTCGGGCCATCGGTTTTCGATCGGCGCGCGGGACGCTGAAAATAGCCGCCCCGCGAGGGAGAGAAAGCTCCCGTCGCGGCCGGGGCTTTCGCTCTCGGCGTATGTAAGTATAACGCGCTCGGCGAGGGGGCTGGGGAGGCGAGAGATTTCACTCGCCGTTGCGGCCAAGTTCAAGCCGGTCGAACAAGACACGGGGGAGGAAGAGGGGGGAGAGGGAGGGAGGAAGCGCAGGAGCGTACACACGCCTGGGCGCTACCCCTTTAAAGGCGCGCGCTGCACCCGACGCCCCCCCCTCCACCCTCGCCTTCTGTGTGAGGGAAATAAATTCGCCGATGTAGGTGTGGTCGGCAACCGGGGAGTTACGAAGGCGCCGCGACGTTTCACGGGCGATTAGTAAAGTAGCCGTGAAAACTAGTTTTCGCAGAAATATGGAGCACCGGGAAAAGCGGTTTTATTAATTATTGCCGGCACGCCGTTCGGTGATGCAGGAACGTTATGCTCGACGCGCGAAAAGTTTGCGAGTTAGTATATCCTTTAATCGCAATTGAGATATCTGTTTTTAATACGCTGCGCGTGCTCGGCGAATTTTATTGAAAGTTACAAGAATCTGAGTTACAAGAATTTTATTCAAAACTAGTTTTAATTACCTTTTTTTTTCATTGAAGTTATTATATAATATGAAAATTAATCAACAGTCCTTTATTATATTACGTGCGTCGTAATACGTTGATTTCTATTTCTGCAATCTAAGCCTGCATTGCATTATAATACCTTCGAAATTGCATACAGTTTTAAATGCTCGAATTAAGACAGAAGCGATACATTCCTATATTTAAAAAAGATTACTAATGCGATATACATGAAATATCATTAGAGATATCGTCCTTAGTATCTTACGAAGATTTCGTATTTAGACAGAGGTAATCTCGTATTATTTGTCAGATATAAATATTTAATAAGCAATTTAATGTTACGTAATGTCTTGCTTGAAACAATTCACTCTTCAATTATAATTAGCTAATTGAAATTAATGAAACAGCCATCTCTGAATAATCTAAAGTATATATATATATATATATATATATATATATATATATATATATATATATATGCATATGAATATTATAAGGAACATCTGGGAATACGTAAATAAATTAAGTGAAATAATTGATCAGATAATTAAATTCATTTACTCAACTCCGTGATTCCTATACACTTATCAATTAACATTATTTTAACTATATTCAATGTATATTCGTGTGTAATACTTAAACGGATTTAAAATAATTATTTGGCGAATTTTCAAAGTTAAAATTTCATTAATGATATTAACACCGTTATGTATTTGACAGTGACGTTGATCACAATAATTCTCATAATATATATTGAAACAGTGTTTTTCTCTTTATCGCATAGGATTAATATTCGATATGTTTTAAACGGTATGTTTTTATTTTTAAGTTGTAGGATTAAATTAAAATATGCAGATATTGTAGAATTACGGGAGAAGGGGCGGAAAATTTTTATTTTCGTAGCTGCGCTTCACGACCGATACTGTCTCTGTATACAAAGTAACTAGTTTCATCGATAATTAAACGCTCGATCGAGAAATAATCCGAGAAATAATAATCGACAGAAATGTCCGCTTAAAGACGCTCAATGACTGAGTGAATCATTAATGCTTAACTGAGTCATCGCGTTAATGTACGTAATATAAAGGTGTATTTGTTGCTCCGATAATCAGGATAATTCATGGCCCATTTGCCTCGATGTGTGTATAACATAACTCGAGAAGAAATTCTCTCTCTCTCTCTCTCTCTCTCTCACTCTCTCTTTCAAAATATATCGACGAGTATTCCAGGCCAGCGCGGAGCGGCAGGCTGCGAGCCGAAAAAAGGTGGGCCAGGGGGGACGAGGGGAGCGGCGCGTATGCGCGAAGCTGTCTCAGTAGTCGGGGAAATAGGGAAAGAGCGACAGAGAGCGAGAGAGGGGCAAAAATAGACTAATATCAAAGTAATTTTGCAGTTGATTGTAGAAGAGAAATTCAAAACTCGACATTATTCAAAAGAATCACGTTAATAGAACTTAATTTATATTGCGAAGGCGTACAACTTCGTGTCTATTGATTTTTGCCGTCCCTTGTAATTATCTACATGCAGAGCACATAAGCGTCGGCCGGGAGCGCTCGCGCACACGCGCGCGCATACACAGGCACGCAGGCACACATACACGCACAGGCACACACACACGCACACACACACACACACACACCACACAGAGTCAGCGGCGCACTGTGACGTGGCGGGCGCGCGCGCGCACGTGTGTTAATACTCCGTCTAGACCAATCCACGCGCGGGAAACGCGAAAGCGGTCAACGAACGTGCGCGCCACTTCTCTCGGAGTCGAGGCGAGCCGAGCGCCGGCGAGGCGTGCGGCGTCAGAATGAGGGGCTCATTAAGGCTCTAATTCCAAACTTTTACCCTCGCGAGCTCGAGCGAGTCCTTTATCATTAGAAGGTCGTTCGTCTCTCTCTCTCTCGCTCTGGCTCTCGGCCCCGCTTTCGCTTCTGCTCGCTTTGACATCGATCTCCCTCCCTCTTACTCTGCCCATCGAGCCTTTTTCTAACTTCCTTGCTCGAAAGAGCCCCCGCCCTGCTAATCCGCTCCCTTATTTTTCCCTTCTGCTCTCCTTCCTTCCCCCTACCCCCCCCCCCCCCACCCGGCCCCGCGCTCCGTCCACCCTCGTCGTCTTTGCTTCTCGTTCCACGGCAGGCGGCGGTGCAGCGCGGGGGGAGAGCCTCCTCGCTTCAATGAGCCGCGCCCCCGAGGAGAGCGCGCCGAGCATAAAAAGCTATATTATCTGCTTCCCAATACGCCTCCTTGGATTATGCGCGGATTAGCGATCGTAATTACGGGCGAGCGATGCGATCGCTCGTCTTTGACGCTCCGCGCGGCCGCTTATGCGCCCCGTGCGTGTAGTTTATGCGCGCCCGACGAGGCCCAGGCCGCGGACGCGCGCGGATTCGCTCGACACCGGGAGCCGTTGTAATGGGACGTATATCTGTATAAATATATATACGGGCCGAGAGGTCAGGCTTGCTGTGCGGGCGAATAATGCACCTATCCCGACACGCGTCTGTCGTCGGGAGGACGATCTGTTTACGCTGCCCCGAGCGGAGCGCGTGCGCTTGTATTACGACACCGGGCTGCTCAGCGCTCGAATTAAAAAGAGAAAAACAAAAAAGTTCCCAATGAGCACCGCTGACGCCGCGCCCCGGCAGATTATATTCGTCCAATTTAGTGAATGTTCGCTGAAAAAAAAAAATAAAGATAAATATATTTTTCGTTTTAATTTTTATAATTAATGTCGCTTCCATTGCGCTCGACTGATGGGAAATGACGTATGCGGTGCGTTTTGACAATCGTCGGGGAATGAACAGAAACGGACGAAATGATAAGAGAAATTATGTTTCGTCCTATACAGGCCAATATATAAAAGAATTCGAATCTCGGGGTTATTTAATGCCGGACGTGTCTTTTAATACTGTGACATATCGAATCAAAAATTACGAAGAAGCTTTCTTTCTTTCATTGAAAAAAGGGACTTGCGTATACATATTACATTGTTTTAATCCCAGTAATAATTTGCGTTTATAATAGATTTCCAATTAAAAATGCATTTTCATATGTCACTTCAAGCATCGTTTTAATAAGAAATAAACGGATGTAAACGTGAAAATCGACTTTCGAACGAGCTTATATATATATATATATACACACACACCCATTTGCATTGTCGAAGCTCAGCAGCCGAATGCGGCGAGAGGGGGTCGCGAAAAAGAAGGAAACGCCAGTCCTTTTGTTTAGCGGGCGAGCTCGCGCATTTATATTTGTTTTTTTTCCCTCCCTCCTCGCGCTTTTTATTTTTTTAATGAGTAGCGCGGAATGAGTGTCGTTCGGAAATCACTCGCTCGCCGAGCTTGATAAATAGGCCTGTCAAAAAAAAAAAAGAAGGAAAAAACCAAAAAAAAAAAAAAAAAACGAGAGATTCGTCCGCACGGACAGCCGGGCGCCGGCGAACAAAACCCAGGTGCTTATGGTAAAAAGCTGCAGCGACGAGGCGCGGCGGGGCGCGAGCGGCATTATCATCATTATTATCGTCGCGTCCTAGCACGCGAACACACGAGAGTTATTAAGAGCGATCCATCGCGAAATTTCAAATAATATATTTTGCCCCGCTCTCGCATTATCCGAGCATTTACATAAAATTGTTACTTGTTTTTCCACCGGACGGGACGGGATGAGGAGGAGGGGGCGGAGGTGGGGGAGGGGGTGAGAGTTTTTTTTTTTGATCGAGGCCGTGCATCGAGCCACAGCTGCGCGCGCGCGTACGCGACGGCCGCGTCGATATTTTTTTACGATGACGGCTTTATGCGCTCGATAGCGACTGATGTATGGATGTATGCATCTTCTTCTACTTTTACTTTACGGGCATATATGTACATCTACATGTATATATCCAGAGTAACACTTGTATCTATATATATACATACATACTCATATATACAGTAAGAGAGTTTAATTACGAAAGGACTCCCCATCTAAACTTTAAATGCGATTTATGAGCCGCTTTAATCAGGGCAGCCTATTACCTCGCCGAATTGGAGCAGTTTTAATTGAGAGTGAGCGAGAATCCTAGAGCAATCAACCTGAACACTGGAGCGGCTCAAAAACATTCGCGCGCGAGGCGGAATACAATATATATATATATATATATATATATATATATATATATATATATATTTCGACTGCTGCATTTAATCAAATGTTAATTTTCGAGGGGAAATAAAATATACGGGAGCCGAAAAAAGAGAAGTGCAGAGCGCGGAGGAAAAAAATCGTCGGCGGGAATCCGTCGGAATTGATTTCGACGATTGTATGAAGCCAAACAATTCTTTTGTCTAGCTGATTGGAAAAAATCCCGCGCTTGTCTCCGCCCATCCGAAATCCGCGCGCGTTCCACCGGCACGTATATGTCTATATATATATATATATATATATATATATATGGATATATATAGAAGAGCCATCGCCCGATCGTTCTCGTCCTCGCGCACGCACGCCCCCACCCACCCACCCACACACACACACACACATCCATAGAATCGAGGCGATTGCGCGATGCCGCCGCGCTCGTATAGCTAGTCCACGGCGAAATCGCACAAAGTCGCGCATATCTACGTCAACGCAGGCACGGAAAATTCTGGCACCCGCGCAGCGCCATCGCCATCGAGCGCGCGAATGGGAGAGAATGAGACGTCGGCCGGCGGCGGCGAGGAAGGGGGGGGTTACCCGGAGGGGTGGGCGAGATATAGTGGCCAGGTACGAAAGAGAAATAGGGGAATGAGAGAGATAGAAGAAGAGAAGAGAGAGAGAGAGAGAGAGTGAGAGATGGTGAGGGGGAGGGGGAGAGAGAGAAGGAGGCGCAAAGAGCGAACAGACGAATCGAAACGAACGCTTCGATTCGGTCGTACGGCTCGTATAAATCAGCTGTGCTTATCGGCCTTTCATCCTGCCGGAGGTGAACTCATTTCATTCCCTCTAAATACGAACTTTTTTCGGGGGGCAAAAACCTATTTCGATTAAAATGGCGTTCCGCGGATCCGAGCGCGGCGGCCGCTCGCGCCTCCGCTCCTGCATTCTCCCGGATTATATATAAAAGCTTGACCGATCCGGTCGCCGCTGCCGCCCCGCCCCGCCCCTACCCTGCGCCCCGACCCCTCCTCACTTCCGCCTGGCCGCAGCGCGTCGCTTTTTCCGTACTTTTACCGTCTCGCCGTTCTTCATTGGGTCCCGGCCCTCGGACGGCAGCGCGATCGCGCGCTCGTACTACCCGATCGCGCCCGTCTCTGATGATGCCGCCTCCCAAAAACTGCGCGCCCTCGCTCGCTCTCTCTCTCTCTCTCTCTCTCACTCTCTTTCTTTGTTTATCTTTTCGCGCCTTTGGGCATAGATCACGTCGAAGCGCTAGTCCAGAGACGACTTGGGAGTGTTGCGACGCTCTTGGAAATTGCTTTAACTGTCTTTCCCCAGGGTTAGTGTACCGATTTGTCTACGCTATCATTTTTATTTAAATACTAAAAATATGGAAAACAAATCGCATACAAAGCTTTTTTTTGTGTCGTGAGAGAAATTAAAAATTTCAAGCCAATTTCAATTGTGACATATCCTCGATTTGGATCGTTACTTAATTGGACACAGTTTAAAAAATAAGAAAATATACAATTTCGTCTATTATGTTTCCGTACAAGGATATTGATAATTTCCTCAGTTTTTGGATGAAAATTTTACTGACAACGTAATGATATATTATGTGTCTACGTTAATATATGCCAATGAATGTACAACTACAATCTTCGTAAGATCATTGATTTTATAAACAATTTAGGTTAAAAGTCAGCTGTTCGATAATTAATTATAGTTTTAAATAATAATAGAAAAAATACAATATTCTATATATAGATATTGTTTATCAATCACGAAATTAAAATCCTTAAACATTAACAAAATTTCATACGTATTTTACAACGAATATTTATTCTATACTAATTCCCCATGAAGTATGTTGTTATTATAAATATTACGTAATTATAATACATCGTAAAGCGTAAATCGAACGGGCATACAACCGACGGGGAGACACGAAAATAGGAATAAGCACGCGAATAGAGGCGCACAAATAGGGGGCAAAAAATACAAATTGAGAACACGTTGAATGAAACGTTGGCTGTATTGTCATGATGAAGCCTCAACTGCACGAATGAAAATGGCCGAAAACCCGTGGGCTGTCGCTTATTTGAACTATCATTTGAATTTTCTAACGTGGGGCACATTAATCATGTAGGTTTTTTTTTCTCCGTCTCCCATCTTGCCGCGCGAATGGCTGCGTATGCCCAGGAATTTTGCAAGAATTTCGCGATATATATATAGATTTGGCTTCATTACTTTAGCCGCGGTCGAAAATCAAAAGTTAAATCGTCATTAATAATTTTGCAGCGCGAGAAAGTCGTATTTATAGAGTATTTGAATTTCTTAGAAGTTAACGTACGGGAATCACATAGCTTCGACTGGGAACGAAAGAGAGAGAGAGAGAGAGAGAGAAGTCAAAGTTATAAACTTGGCGCTCGACGGGCAGTTTTAACTATTCATAAGTTGACTTTTCGACAGTTTCGAAAAGGAGAGAGAGATAGAGAGAGAGAGAGAGAGAGAGAGAGAGAGAGAGAGATGACGATGTAATTTTACGTTAACTCGGTATGAATTATGCGAATGAGGTTGTAGAAATACCTTGAGATGGAATGATGAGAGCGGAGTGCGCGAGAGTGGCAAGGGGTGTGAGGGAAGGGAGTGAGAAAGGGAGATTGATAACGAAAGGGGGTGTGGGTGTGCGATGAAGGTCGGGGCGAGGGGGGGGGGGCTCGTTCCGTTATTGCTAACGAATCGACACGACGTTAAGGCTCCGCGCACACCGGTATTACTAACGAAATTAGTGTGCATTACCGATCGTATACCTGGGCCGATTAATTGGCAGTCTCTCTCTGTCTGTCTCTCTCTCTCTCTCTCCGCGCGCACCGGCAGCCCGTCCGTTTCACCCGGGACAAATGAACTTGCGCCGTCGCGCTGATTACCAGGGGTCCCATCAATTCTCGTCCGCGCATCTCGTATTCGGTCCTCGGGAAATAAAAGAAAAAAAAAAAAAGAAGAAGAAGAATCCTCGCGTGCACACCCACGGCTTCGGGCACATGGTCACGCGGAGTACGTGCCACTGTCCTAGCCGGGTCCGCTCGAACGTCATAATTTTAATCTACCCCCCGTCCCCCCGCCGCCGGCGTATTTGCCCTGGCTCATTCCTCCCGGCGTAATCGGGAAATTTAGCGCTCATCCCGAGGTCGGCCGGGACGATTGCGAAATCGGGAGCCGAGCGTGGACTGTCCTATACTGAGCGTGGAACGAGCGCTACCCTCCCCCCCCCCCAACCCGAATCAGTCGGCACTTTTTAATCGGCTAGCCGATTGACCGTTGACGAGGGCAGTCTCGCCGCTCGGCGTCGCCTCGCGCAAGTCGAAAGGCCGAGGACCGGGGGAGCGTACGATTGTCGCGCGAGCGCGATGAGCGAGGCACGGAGAAAGCCGTGCGCGTGGCCAGTACGTGGGCTCGCAAACTCGCGCGCAGCGAGGGGAGGCATAAAAATACGCCCGGGGAATCGCCTCGTAACGCCACCCCGTGCTCTCTCTCTCTCTCTCTCTATCTCCCTCTGTCTCTCGTCCTCTCTCGCCCCGACGGTCGCATAGAACTACGCAACGCTCTCGCGTGTGCGCGCGCGCGCGCACACGCACACGCACACACATATCGAAGCTCGCGCTCGAACGCGTCACGGCGAACCAATTTCTCGCGCAGGAATATCATTATAAAGCGCCGAGTCACGGAGCTGGCCATAGTCCGCGTCGTCCTATTAAAATATTAAAACGCCTCTCGCTCCCCAGTCCTCTACCCTCCCTCCCCCTCCTATATTGTCGGCCGTTCGAGCGGGGCGTGAAAAAAATAAATCTACACCGTCATGCCACCCAGCCCTCTCGTATATACCTCGCCTTACTTGCTCCTCTCCCTCGCTCCCTACTCCCCCCCCCCCGTCCGCCCGCGCTCCCGCTCTTGGTCGCGCTTGTTGTTGCCCTCCCTTCTTGCTCCTTTGAAGCGGCGATGATCGTCGATCGCCCGCTTGACCAGCTAACCGGCTACATTGTTTTTAACACCGCACCCTTCCCTGGCAGTCCCATTGGCCGTGCATCGGTAAGAAAGAGGATGTACCTTTTTTTTTCTCTTCATCGGCGTCGTTGCCCGGCCGCGGATTCAATTATTAATTTGACCGAGCCCTAATTCGTTATAGGTAAATTGTTTATTAGGAACACGAGCGGAGTACTTTGTTTTTCATTTTTTTTTTTTTTTGTTTATCGTGCACGTACGTAGTGAGTAAAGCACGATTTCTCCGATCGACGATCTGCGAATTGAAACGATTAGGTGCTCTGAGGCGGACGAAGGCAATAAACGCAACAAAATCACTTCGTTACTCGAGGGGTAACAATAATAAGAACAAAAAAAACAACAACAACAACAACAATAATAATAATAATAATAATAATAATAGTAGGACTGCGTCGAACGCGCAACGGGACACGCGAACCATATCGTCCCGATACGCGCGATAAATCGGCTTGCTCGACATCGCGACCGGCCAAACGAGCGAATAAGTTGGGACGGCCTGCCGTGCGGGCGACACTCTCGGACGCCTCTGCAAATTCCGTAATACAATTTTAATTGCTTGACGCTCTCCCCCATACCCCCTCCGGCCCCCCCACTCCGTGAGTATCTCTCGGCCGATAATGCTTTCTGCGAATTCCCCGGAGGTTTTTGCTCCACTCTAGGGGAAGCACGGGTGGATGGGTGAAGGGGGAGGGGGAGGTTCTGTCGTGTCGAAGGCTTGCTCGACTTTTTCCTGCCGAGTCGAGTAGTCCCCCTCCGCGTTCGCCATCCTTCTCATGCTCTATATCTCTCGCGCTCTCCCTCTCTCTCTCTCTCTCACACTCTGTCTGTGTCTCCCACTCTTTTTCCTGTAAAAAAGGGCGTAGTTGGGGCGAGAGTGAGAGAGAGAGAGAGATGAGAGAGAGAGAGAGAGAGCTGTTACCGTCGTCGTCGCAGTTCTATGCTATTTCAACCCGGCCCTGGACTTGTCCGGCCGCTCATCAGTCAGAGTCATTACTGGGATAATTAATTACATTTACTCCCCTCCCCCTACTCGCCGGCTACCCCTTGGTCTCCCATCCGCGCTCTCTTTCTCTCGCAGCCTGCTAGGCACGTCTCGCCCCCCCCCCAACCCTCCCGGGGAGTCGCCCTGCCGCTTCTATCCGCCAGCCTGGCGTAATAATCAATGGGTGGGGTAGGGGAGGGCGGAGAAAAAAAAGTAGAGGGATTACTTCGGTCGCATCGACGAGGGCCGACGAGCTAAATCTCGGCCGTTGGTCTGCGACTACGCGCGGAAGTGCCGCACTGCCAGCGCCGCGGGGGGGGGGGGGGAGATCGAGGTGTATGAAGAGAGCCGGGAGGGAAATTTCGCACGGGCGCGCGAACTGTTTCGGTTTTACGTTATGCGTGATACGTAGCCGCGCGGATTAATGTAACGTCTAACGAGATTAGCAATTACCTCTTACGCGCTTTCGCACCTCTCGCCGTCGGGTGAAATATTCAACTAGTTGACGAATTTCGCGACGACTCGCGGATGAAATTCAGTTCGATATCTTCAGGTGCCAGAAATGTTAAGAATCGCTTCATTTCCTAATGTCTCTATTTGAAAATAATCGATATCTAGAAAATGTTGGCGATGTTAATTCCATTATAGATTCGAATAAATATTACCGATAGTCTTGCCATTAATTTTTGTTTTATTTAATTAAAAACTGAGCATTGCAAGGTTAACTTTCAAGCTTTTATTAAAACTTGAACAACAATAAGCTTAATTATTACGGCGTTTTTTTTTCATTTCATTTTCAAAGAAAATAATTACTGAAACAGTAGAATAGAAGTCTTTGTAGAAAACAATTATACGCGCGAAATTGAATTCTCAAAAAGTCTTATGTGGTGCGCTCATTTCCTTGCTCATTAAGAACAGCGGGAAAAGTAGTCGCAGATATTGTTACTAATTACTGAAAGCAAAGACCCGAGATGAAACCATTAACTCTAAAAAATGTTTTCGTCTCTTATTCCATCTCGCATTACTGTTGTTCCGCTGCGTGTTCTTTTTAAAATAAACTAATACAATTTCATTAATTTATGTAAACGACGTTTAAATAATTTCATAAAGCTTTTTCAATTTTCTTTTTCATTTCTCTATTAAAAATTTCTTTCTAACGATTAAAGAATTTTAAGTTACAAAAAGATGTTTCATTTATCAATATTACTAGACTTTGAGATAGATTTTATCAACATTTTATCAAAATAGAACTATATTTCGAGGTGTCTATAAGGCCCCTAAAAAATTGGACAATATCATTCTGTTCGTAATAAAACAAAAATTTTAGTTGTAAAAGAATATATTCATTAATTTTTAATAATTAATTAGATTCAACTTTATTATTCAATTACAATTTCTGTAGTTGAGAATTAAATTAGAATTAAACTTTTAAATCAACGGTAACATTTAATTTTCATAAGAAACGCACTGCAACTCCTTTCTAAAACTGTCTCGGTATATAGATAATCGAGTAAACAGCTAAACAAATACAATAGAATATGGAAGAGACAGAGCGACGAAGAGAGACAAGTAGTGCGAGAACGAGAGAGGGAGAGAGAGCTAATGAGGGAAGAAAAAGAGACAGCGAATGGTGGAAGGAGGGGTGGCAATGTACTTTTAGAATCCTATAGTTGTAAAAATAGGGCAAAATCCATGTTCGCCGCGTATTAGAGTAAAATAAATAAGGCTAAAAGGATTTTGCCGGGGAGTCTGGCAGAATGACGGGCGGGCGGACTAAGTCTCGCAGGGCAGCGGCGCGGTGGCTCCCGAAATAAAACAAGGGAAATTATGAAAACAGCGTCAATCTCCTTCGGGCGCGCGCAGCACCACGCACACGCGCATACATACGGGCAGACGGACGGACGCGCACGGAACGCGGACACAGCAGCTTTCTCAATTATAGTCTCGAGCGCGGCTCCGCTGCAGTTTAGCCGAGAAAAGCCGTGAAATTCGGTAGCGGTCCAGGGGTGAAGGGGGGGGGAGGGGTTGGGGGCAGGTTGCGGAGAGACAGCAGAAGCAAGGGAGGGAGAAAAGAGACCGTACGGAAGCAGACTTTTTCCTATCGTAATTTTTCATCAGCATCATGGCCCGCGCTCCGGCGCTCGCTTTGACCGAGCCTCGGCTCCCCTTTCGCGGTGCAGCGGCCCCCTTTGTTCGGCGCGCGTACGCCCTCCTTCCTCTCTTTCGCGATGCACCCACGTCGAGTCGAGTCGGGCAGCGTCGCGGTTCGGTCCCTCGAAAACTCGCGTTCGCCTATACGTGTATAACGCATGCACACACGCACACGCCAAACACGTGCGCGCACAGAGGCAGGCGGAATCGCGGCTGCACGTGAATACATGCGCGCGCGCGCGCGCGCGTCCGAACTCGCCGGCAGCGGGTATCGATGCTCAATCACATTTGTGATGCATTTTTTTTTTTTTTTTTTTTTCATAAAGCTGGATTATAATTGCATCGCGATTGCGAGAACGCGACGAGCGCTCTGTATGCGCGTCTACCTCCCCGTCGCAAACCCCCTCCCGCTCCGTCAGGTCTCGCCCCACTCTCTCCCTCCCTCTTCGACGCGCTAAAAAAATGAAGTTCCGCGAGGGGCGCCGACGGGGCGCGGCGGCAGCGACAGAGAGAGAGAGAGTGAGAGAGCAGATGAAGAGTATGTGAGGTAGATAGATAGAGAGAGAGAGAAAACAGAGGTAGAAGGGTGAGACGGAGTAGGTGAGAGAGAGAGAGAGAGAGAGAGTAGGATAGGAAAACTGATGAGGTTTCGGGCCGCTTGATTGGTAGGTACGTGCCTACTCCATCACAAATCTCTATTTCTCTCTTTATTTTTTCATTTTTCTCCACCTGACTCTTTCTCTCTCTCCCTCCTGCTCTCACACCCATTTCTCTGTCACTTACAACGTTGCTCCTCTCTTTTTCATTATTCGTTGTTATCGCAAATACGGAATCATTCTGGAAATCCGTTCTACCGATCAACGCAATGGAATAAATGTGAAAAAGAAACGAATGAATCGAAAACGCGCGTATTATTATAAAGCAAAAATACGTCGACCTGTCTCTTTTCATTCTTCGGATAGAGAACGAATGGTTGACGATGTGCGTAACGGTGTTGCCTGACGGAGGAGGGGGATCGTGAACAAAATTAGACGATTTCTCATTTGAGCGGTGCGACAGTTGCTTATTCGTGTCAATTTTATTTGTATTCAGGGTATACAATATGTCAAATAATGCCGAATATTTGCGCAATAAGAATAGTGCACAAACGAAGTCAGGAATATTGTCAGACATTTATCTTATATCAATCTACATTTTTCAATATGACATTTTAGCGAAATTTTACAAATCATTTTAATTCAGTTGTTCAAAAACCAGCCACAACAAATCGAAAGTTAATTTTTGTAATGAGATCTTCTTTTCTGAACAGAAAAAAAATTGAAATTGAGTTTGAAGAATTAGATGCATGAACGAATTTTTTTATTTCACCGTGTTACAGAGAAGCGAATTGCATAGTCGAGGCGCGCGATAGGGTGTGGGAGTTTCTCTGATGCAATAAAAGTCCAAATTAGACCATTTGACGCGAGAAAATTTACGTGTCCGACACGTTAATTTGACGTCAATAATGCAGTTTCCCAGTAAAAAAGGAAATAAATAATTTTGCCCAAATTTGAGGATGCATTGAAGGTTTATTCCCCCACCTGCGCGCGCACGTAAAATTTCGTAGGCTGGAGGGCGGTGCGTAAAAATTCGGCAAATCGACCTTTTCGGCTTAAAATTACTGCCGGCGGTAACGCCGCAGTGCCCGGCGCGGATGCAAAAAGAAAAAAAAACTGCGCGGGAGCGAGCGAAAAAAAAACAGTGTCCGACGGGTGCTCGGGGGGGGGGCGAGCGTAGAGGGTGGTAGAGCGGGTGGATTGCTGGGCGGTTCCGCGGGGGGTGAAGCGGCAGAGAGAGAGAGAGAGAGAGAGAGAGAGACAGGGAGAGAGAAAGCGCGGGCGAGATAGGGAGAATCAGAAAGAGACGGGAGGATCGGAGGATCGGGGAGGGAAGCGGTGTGCGTGAGCGGGTCGAAAAAATCCATACAATCCGATCGCGCGACAATGTATTTGTGTGCGAGTGGGGCTCGATTGCTCGAACACAAGCGCGCACATGCACGCGTGAACATTTTTACCCCGAGCTCGCCGGGTCGCACCCGCGCACCCCCCCTCCCACCGCCATGCACTCGTACCTATCGCGCCCCTCCCCACCCGTTACACAAGTGTAAGCCAAATTCCAGAGTCGGCGAGAGTGATAAATATAAAAATATTTCACCCTTGATTTCTCGCTGTCCGTCGCCCCCTTGCTCCCGCCCCCCTCCGCCTGTCTATCACTCCCTCTCTCTCTCGCGTGCGTATTTTTTCTCCCCTCTTTCGCCAACTGATTCTCGCCGTCCCGACGTGCGCGCGCGACGTTATCGCATCCGCGTCCCTTAAAAAAGTGCGCGGGCGGAGCGAAAGAGCGCGCGCGCCACGGAAAACAGAAGCGGAGAAATCCCTGTCGAGCGACGACTCCGCGTTGAAGCTCGCTGTGCGCGTCGCGCGGATTAACGACGGGCGCGACGTCGATGCCTCGTCGCGGGCCGTAGGTGGCGAGCTCGGGGCTCCCGCGAGGGTTCGGCGAGGCTGGCGATCCGCGACGGGGTGCAGCTCCGTCTAGGGGGCGGCTTCCGCGCGTGTGCCCCTCGAGCGCCTCACAATAGCGCCCGAGCGACTATTGTAATCGCCGAGTTCTCGATTGACAACGATTACGCGTCAAGGTATTGTCGCTCGCGGATACGAGACGCGCGCGTCCGTCATTAAAACGGGCCGCCGATGCCTCCCCATACCGGCGAAGGTCTGCAGGCGTTGCGAGGGCTCGACATCGATTTTTTTCTCCCTGCCTCCCTTTTTCCTCCCCACCCCCCCCAGACGAGCTGCGAGCCGCTACCCCTCCACGCGAACATAATCACGGAATCCCGAGGTACGTGTGCGTGTGAGCAGTATCGACTGTAATATTGATTTTATCGAATAGTAAAGTTCGACGGATGCGAGGGCGCTTCTTTAACTAAATTACTGGCTCTTCGTTGACTCTTGTAGCTCGTTCTTGGGGCCTAGATTCCGATATCGATAACCGTGGTGGAATAAAACGTTTAGAACATGAACTGTCTGCACCGCGTTCGACCTCTCTGGAGATTTGTGGAAATTTTGATAAAATAACTCCATCGGCGAGGGTCGATCTCCTCCCCGCTAATCATCCAAGTCGAATTGCTAGATCCGAATATCATTTCAGCCTAAATATCGGACAAATATACGTAATAGACCGAGATGGAATGGCGCGACAGAGCGAGAGAGGGATGGGGAGAGCGAGGGAGGAAAGCTCCTCGATTATCGGTCGTGGGCATTTTTATATTTCTCATGAATAGGCCGGCAGCCGTGGTCTCGTTGTGCTCGACGGCTCGCGCATAAAGTGACCAAAGGAAGGGTCGATCCCGGCCTTTGAATTACCTCCCCCTGACACTGCCCCGCTGGGTGGCAGCGACAGAGAGCATCCCCCTCCCCCCCCCACCGACAGCTCCATTCTTTCAGCTCGATTATTCTTCATTTTTTTTTTTGTCGAATTTAAAATATGCGCAGCGACGCGGGAAGACAGGTCGCGTCTGGTCAGATCGCAGGCTGGCGCGCTGGATAAATAAATAGGGGTCCGCCATTATCTGGAGGACCGGACGCCCGTTCGCAGACACCCCTGCGCCGAGGCTCAATGGAATTCATAACGTTTTTCATCGGGCGGCTGCGGGGAAAAATCGCGTGTCCCTCTCTCTCTCTCTCTCTCTCTCTCTCTCTTTCTCTGTCCCTCTTTCCACCCCCTTCCTGCGCGCTTAGACGCTCGCGTGGGCGAAAGGGCACGAAACGGCGCGGCGCTCCGATCGAGGGGGGAGGGGGGAGGTGGTTTCAGCGGGCGGGGCGGGGTGCCGCATCGGGACATTACTCATGCCTCGGCGTTCGTGGCGCAATTTTTACCTCCGAAATAAATCATCATTATTGCGGCTGGAGGGATGCGCATTACCGAAGCGGGAGGGAGAGAGAGAGAGAATGAGACGAGAGGAAGAGAGACAGAGGCACGCGGACACAGGGTAGATTATCGTAGGCGGCGCGACGTTGTGCGATAGCCGAGAGGCGCGAGCGTCGCCCGCTCCACTCCCCCCCGTCCCGTCGAAAATAGTGCGTGAGCGCGACCGAACGGAGGACGCACGAGAACCAACACGCGCGTCGGACGCGCGTATTCGCGGATCTTCGTTATACACGGACGCGCGGATATGAACGATCGTTTGATGCAGAGAGCCGCGGGCGCGTATCCGCGCATGTGTACATTTGCTCATGCGCGTGTACGACCGCGAGCGCGAGCCACGCGCGGATGTTTTATGTTCCAGATTTGTAAATTATTGGCGGCCGGGAGAGCCGTGTGCGCTCGTGGCTGCCACGACTGGAGGAGGAATGTTTTTTTTTGTTTTTGTTTTTGTTTTTTTTTTTTTTATCGATTGTCGTTTCGCAAGATTCGCGCGTTGTCATCAGAGCTTCTATTCATCTGTACTCGAGGGCGCGATTTTCTATAGATATTTAAGACAGTGTTGAGTGGAACGAGTTCCTGTTGTCTAAAATTCAAAAAGTGAATATTCAGTGATTTTGAAGTGATCCGCTACTTATTTGAGAATTTATCCATTATGTAAGACAAGTACACTTGGAGAATAAATAAAAATAGAATCGTAGTGCATGAATATTTATAAATATATTGAAGTGAAAGGATTGAAAAAATAGAAGTGGAAAAAGTTTTAAAAAAGGCACTTTATATGCTGGAATTGATCATTTACGATATTTGATATTCGAAAAATAATAAGTCATCATCTATCCGCTTATCGCAGAAATAATTTTTGACATGTCTAGAAAAAGTGATTCTTACATGTCCTCCAACTAAAGGTGAAAAATTACTTTCGAATTTCTGTTTCTTCGTTTCAAGTCCAATCAAGTCGCGCGATAAATTTCCAACTCATTCGTTCAATTTCAAAGACTTCCCGATCTGCATATACCAGCCGCCTTTTCTCACATCCGCAGATGCATAGATTTCGCGCCGAATGCGTAAAAACGCGTGAGTTCCTTGTCCGTTGCGCGAATCTTGCGACGGGCACGCGTCCGAGCGCCGATGAATAGGCCGGCATTCCCAGTTCCGTACGTGCGAGAGTGCAGTAATAATGATACACGCGCGCGGCTTTCGCCTCTTCTTAATTACGGGCCGGGTCGCGGGGGGAGGGGGGGGCACAGCTGGAAAGGAAGCGGAAAAAAATTAGGATGGGAAGAAGAGGTGTGTGTGTGTGTGTGTATGTGTACAGATATACGTATACAGACACTGCGTTAGCCTTTGAATTACACGTGACGCGCATAGGCACGCACCGCGCACAGAAACTCGTGCGATGGGGCCCCTATCTAACATATAAATCAATTCTCGCTATTAATCTACGTCTGCGATTCGAGTGCTGCCCGGGACTCGCATTATTATTGCCCTATGTTTCATCGTTGTGAAACTCATCCTTATCATACAATGCCAATCATTCAAAGCGCCGTCGTTACAAGCGACTCGCTCAACCTCCCTCGCAACCTCGCGTCTCGTTCTCTCTTTCGCCCACCTCCCCCACCGCCCGGCTCGTCCGCGCGAGGGCTCTCCCCTCCCTCTGCCCCGACGATGGCGCGCATATAATTAACGTTCATTAATCGGCGCGCATCCTCCTTTGTTCTCCCGTCGCGCGGCGGTGCTTTCCATTCCAAAAATCATAATTCATGCGAATCCATCAGCGAGCGCGGGCGGCAGTCGTCGCCGGCGGGGGGGCCCCTTCGCCTACCGCCCCCTTTGCACGGGCATTTCTTATTAAGAGACGGATAATTAATTATGGACTGGACACGATGTGGTACCACCACCGCGATATTATCGACGCGCCTGTATATACAGAGTCCGGCGCAGGCGGTCTCGCTTCTCCTTCCCTCCCTCCCTCCCTCTCACTCCTCTCTCTCTCTTTCTGCCTCTATCCCGCTCTTCCGAGCGCGGGCGCGCGGGCGTTGAGTCGATGTTTGCCAGCTGATTGATGATGTAACATCTCGTTCCGCGCACGGTCGCGGATCTCTCCCACCCCCTCGCCCCGCACTCTCCCCCACTCTCTCGCTATTTCTCTCGCTCTGGCGCGGAGAGGAAGAGGGAGAGAGAGGGAGAGAGAGATCACGCGCACCCCGCTGCACTCGCTCTTTGCAAAGCACACATACGTATTAGTGCGGGGTTTCGCGCCCGCGCGCGCGCGCGCGCGAGAATAATGCGAGCGTGTAGGTGCTGTTGCCGCATGCGCCCTGTCGTCGGCTGTGCGCCCTTATACTCGAGAAGCATGCGAATGCATCCCAAGTAGCTTAAATGGAAATATGGGGATGGATTTGGATCGTTATTGCTACATCGGTCCCTCTCCCGGTTTCCTCGAATAATGTACGATCCGAGCAAGGCCTCCCACCCCCCCCCCTTCCCGAGCCGCTCTCCGCAGCCGCCCAGTGCCTACGCCAGGCGCTGACCGACACCGGCCATTAGTCTTTTTCTTTAGCCCGTTTATTTTTTCCCTCGCTCTTTAGATAATTTAATTTAATTATATTTTCGAAATCCGATAGCAGTGTACTTTTGTCGATACGCGAGTATAAATACGAAGGCTGGATTTACATTTTAGCGAATGTCAGTGTAAAAGTATAACGTGTTTTTTTTTTTTTTTTGTTTTTTTGTCTGTTTTTTTTTAATGATATTGAAATGAAATGTAATTACCGTTACTTAATACGTTTTTAATCCGAGGATTCATGACATATTATTGCTGATGCATGTATGATTTATATGCCTTGTTCGCTTTATTTAAAATTTTTTGCGTACCATATTTATTTTAAAACATATGACTATGCCGTATTGTATAAAAAAAAGAGAGAATATGTAGCAACCTATTGATTAATATCATATTTAGAGCAGTGAATAGTTTATGTTTCGAAATGTAGTATAATATAAATGCATGAACTATGGGAATAATTATGTTGAGGCAAGTGAAGAATTTTCTCAATGTTGTAACGAAAAAATTTGAATTCGATAAGAAAAAAAAGTCTCCAAAACGATGCAAATACACTTATCCTAGCGTCACAAGAAATTTTATTAAACATTATATACGAATTCGATTCGAATGAAATAAATGTTCTTCTAGAATAACCGCTCGAATGAATTGGAAAAAAAAGTATTTAAAATTTCAAAATTTTGACGGACAAATTATTTATTACCAATATTTGCATGATGGATGCATTGTAACAAAAACAAAATCTCAATCTGCTTTAAAAATAAGATTGAAGTTTAGAATTCAATAATGCAAGCACGCGCACCATTATCGAATTAGCATTACAACGGGCTTCTAACTGCACATCCGGATAAAGAAACTATAAAATCATTCTCGAATCGCCGGCTTTCAAATTGGGCAGAGGGTGGGGGCGGGGCATCGAATGTGTATTATTGCAAATGTACTGGAAGCGCGCATAAATGATTCGTAAAGCAGAATGGGATGTATGCCGTCATCGTCCGACTTTCTCCGTCGCGCTTGAATGGCCCTTGCGCGCGCGCTCGCGATTATAGCCGGGCGAGAATCCCGTGAGAAAATCCGAGAAGAGGCGCGCTACGAAGCGGTGCGCGAGCGGGCGAGAAAAAGCGCGCGGAAGGGAGGAGGCGAGGAAGCGATTCTCCCTCTTTCTTCTCTTTCTTTCTTCTTTTTTTTGTTTTTGTTTTTTTTTTTTTTTTTTTTGTTCTTTTTTATAGATCGCTCCCGACGAGAGAGGGCGAGTAGCCGAGAGTGAGAGAGAGAGAGAGAGAGAGAGAGAGAGAGAGAGAGAGAGAGAGAGAGAGAGAGAGAGAGAGAAAGAGCGATGGAAGGAGCGATACGGACGGGGAGAAAAACGGCGGGGCAGGTGTACGCGGGAGAGCGCGGTGCCGATGGCGATAAGTGCGCGGGCTCGTTTATGCCGAGCGCATATAAATGAAATTGAGCAGCCGCAGATAGGGCCGGAGCGTTGAATAACAGCCGCGGAGCGATCGAGCGCCTCGGTGTCGTCGCGCGCGAATCGATGCAGTGCGCACCCGCGAGATTTATCGATCGCGATCGGGCGCTCTAACGTATGGTCTCTTTATATATTTATATACATGCAAGTTTCTTGATTTTAAATCATTCTAACGTTTTTTCTCCCCCGCTCCCCCCCCCCCCTCCCGTCCACCTTTGTTGCAGGTAAGCGATGCTAATCGATACGGACCGCCGCTACTGCCCGTAGGCGCTAACGTTTTCATGGGTAACGTACTGTCGTCTTCAGGACTAAGTCGGACCGAGCGCTACACTTCCTCGTCCATTAATTCTCCTCCCGCGGTAAGACAGCGACTCCTCCAGCTCGAATTTCGGAAAACGAGAATCGTTTATGTATATATATGTATGTCCCGATGCACGCTCGAATCTTCATGTTTATTTAGCGGATAGTTATACCGGCGACTCGGGCTGCTGTCGGTTTCGGACGATGCATGAGATTATCGTTCGTGTCGATGATTTGTGGAAAAAATCGCGAACTACGATGATTTTCAATTCCACATCGTATACTGACCGAAATTCGAATTTCAGGTAAATAATTCCTTGAACGGAGGGAATTCTTTATGACGTCAAGTACAGAATTTGATGTCCTATTGAAATTCATCGACAAAAATTTAATTTCTTACGTCTTATCGGGAAAAATGCAGTTCCTCTCGAAGCACCGTTACATATATAATAAGACAGTAATAATTATAAACTTTCGAACGAAAAATTGGAGAAAGCGAAAGAAATTTCAATGGTTCGGAAACCTTATAGTTTAATCGCGTTAAAAAATGACAATGAGACATTAAGAAAATGACAAACAAGTGCAGTGTAAAACTGCTAAACGAAAGAGCAAAAATAGCAGAAAACTAGGAGTAGGACAACGGTCCATACAGAGAATGTAAGCGAATATCCCTATTAAATGGATATTCTCGGGGGACACGATTTAGTTATTACTGAAATTAGAAAACGTATTTCTATACCTCTGCTGCATTCGGAAACAAAATCTCACGATAGGAACTATGTAAATTACGCTCGTATTATTCAGGGATTGTTGCTTAAATTCGGATTTTCTTCGACCCCGAGACAACGTCACCGACCGAATCGACGAACGCAGCCTTAGATAGCCTCTCCACGACGGAAGTGGCAATCGGAAGGACGCCGAATCGCTCCTCGGCGCGCCGCGATTCGATGCCCGTGCAACAATTACCGACCAGCTGACACATTGTACAACGAGATTCTCGTCCCCGACTCTTTTACGAAAGCGGCTCGCGAGAGGTCGGCGCGCCCGAGCGCGCGAATCCATCCCGCGTATTAGCAGTTGCGCGACACGATCGATCCCGATCCGAATGCTCATTTCCCGTTCGTCGATCGCCGCGATAAGCGGCGATTGGAGTACGGAAGAGGGTGGGGGGGGTCGGAGACAGAGGCGAGGGCCAGAAGGACGAGGGACCGAGGGAGGGAGGGCCGGTGCAAATGTGAAAACGCCGGCTACATTAGGGGCGACAGACCGCGGCGGACCTCTCGCCTCCTCTCGCTCCCTACCTCCCTCTCCCGGCCGTCTATTGTGCGACGAGGAGGACGCCGAGCGCACGTACGCGCTCGGGCAGAGGCGGTCGGCCGGCCGGCAGGTCGCGCGCCGCACATCATTAGCGTGATTAATGCCGAAATAAATCAGACGGTTCCAATCGCTCGTCGATAAATCCAATAATTGCGGGATAATCATAAGTAAATAGGGCGGGATCCGAGCCGATAACGGCGCTTCCATATATATATATATATGTATACAAGGATAGAGCGAGGCTAGACTCCGCACTGCATGCACAGAGAACGATCCTATAACGATTTGATACGCGCACAGTGCCAAGCGCTCGCGGATTAATGACGTCGCACGATTAAGCTTCGTATATATGTATATATATATGTGTGTGTGTGTGTGTGTGTGTGTGTGTGTGTGTGTGCTGTTGGCCAATCCAGTCCTTGTATATACCAATCCGGTGCGTATAATAATCCCGGCGGACTTCCTCGCATTCGCTTCTATATATATATATATATATATATATATATATATATATATATATATATATATATATGTAGATAATACATCAAGAAAAGAAATTCGAAAGTTCGAGGCGCTCGCGCGGGTTAATAAGTGGGAGAGTCCGGCGATCAATCCTCTATATATGTACATATACATATATAATGCATAATGAAGATTTATTCAGCCGGGGTCCGAGATTAATATTATTTTTATGATACTGATGACTAATTCTTGTAATAGTATCGCTTAATTAGAATGACTCTGCAGGAATATCGCTGGCTTTCGATCTGCGCTCTGCCTCGCCCATATCGAATCCGACGCGCAGTGCGGTTTCAGCTAAAAGAAGTTTGTATATATATATATATATATATATATATATATATATATATATATATATATATATATATGCGATTGAAATCAACCGAACTGATATGTTAGTTATTAATCGCAAATCTATATCCAAAAATTGTATTTAGGCCAACTCGTTCTCTTTTAATGAATATTTTTTTTTTTGGAATTGGTAAACTTGTAAATATTTTTCGTGTTACGGTACGTGTTCGTCATTGTAATTATGAATAATTTTTCTGTTGCAGAGGTAACGAGAAAAATTTTACGATTCAGAATAAATTTACCAACTTAAACGGTACTTTTTAAATCAAAACCGTTTTCATGACTAGAAAATGAAGGTTTAACGTACAAGCTCTAACACGGACAGATCGTATTTCACTGACTTCTATTATTTTCTCTTTTCTAAATCTAAAGATTTCTAGACAGGGCACTTTCACAGTTATTGTACAATTCAGACACAGTCGAAAAAGAAATTATATGAAGCAAGGTATGATAAAATTTAGACGTTTCGAAACTATCGATTCACGTACATACCTGTATTAGAATGATATATTTTACTAATTTACTAGTATTTCAAATATCCTTTCCGAATTTCGTGAGATTATTGTAAAAACGTGAAATATATCGAACGACCCGTACGTCCAATCGCTTTTCCGTTTCGCGCGATCTTTACGCTGAATTTTACGAGTGGGATCGAGCGCGAGGCATTTCAGAGGGAGCACTCGGGCTGCGTAGTCTTGGCCAGAGCCCCCTGCCTCCCCGGCCGCGATAGGACCGACAGAATTCTGGCGGGCTTTCTGTATAAGTCACGGGTTCGAAGCCGTCCCCGCGCGGCCTTTCTTCCGATTCGTCTCCCTCGCCCTCCTCCTGTTCGCCTCTTTCGCCGGGATCGAATTAATCGGCCTTGACGAGAGCGGGCGCGCGCGCGCAGTACTTACGGAAGAGGACGGGGTTCCCAGCAGAGCGTCCCGAAACGAAATAAAAACTATATATATACAGACATATATATATATATATATATATATATATATATATATAATCTGCCCCGCGCAACGCGATGGCCCGGTCAAGGACTTTCCTTCGCGCCTCGATAATTACATAGAAGAGCTCTAATGTTAATTGCTCGATTCCATCCGTACCGCCGCTCTTGTCTGCCTTGCGCCACCCTCCCCCCTCCGCAACTCTATTTTTTCGCTCCATCGAGCGTCGTGTAATTATGAACATTGAGACGTTATCGGTCCTCGAACGTATCGCTCATTAATTCGCAATGAAATCTCTTCTTAATTCAATAGAAAGCAGGAAATCGATATTATTGGCGACTTAAGATAAAGAGTCCGTTATTGAAATATATACGTGAGGGACATTTATTTGAACGTCGATGAAGCATATTCGGCGTCGGGGTTCGTACTCGCTGGTAAGACTTCGTGCACAAAGCCCGTGATTCAGGGGGACGAGCGGCCGCGCCCGCTTTGTAACGATCAGCGCCTCGGATATGTACACACATAAATATTAGAGCGGAGAGTACGACCAGGTGCAAGACACCCTCGTCATTAGGAGCGGAGGGAGCAAAGAAAAATGTCAGACGACGGCTCTTCGAATATCAACATTGGCGCGGCGGGCACGGGGGGGGGGTCAGGGGCGAGAGAGGGTGGGGGAGGGGGAGCCCGAGCGGCCGAGGCGCGATAACGAAGATAATGATTGCCAGAAGCGCGCGCGTTATAACCCGCTGTGTGCTCTCTCCTCCGCGCGCGTGTACGTGCGTAATTGCGGCGTGTCGCCGGGCGTGTATTATATAGAGATATATATATATATATATATATATATATATATATATATATGTATGTATATTCGCGGCGCAATATATACGTTATATACTCGTCGGTCCGCGCGCGCCCCGAGCACAATGGAACTTAACATTGGGCGAAGCCGCCGCGACGGTCAGCGGGCGCCCGTGTCGCTCCCGATACACGTGTGTGCGCGCGCGCGCGCGCGCGTCTATATATAGAACACACGGGGCTCAGACAACAACCGGTCGAACAATCGCGCCGCGACGCCCGCGCCCGATACATAATGAGCCGACGCCCTCCTCCCACCCTCTCCTCTTCTCTCTTACGTCTCGGCGCATTTGTATGCATGTATATCCGCGTATACGTAGGTATATATAGAAGATCTAGGGGCGGCGGACGCGGGAGTCGGGGCGGGACGGGCTAATGAAGCCCGGCCGCAGTCGTAGCCGTGACGTTAATTAAATGATACGATCATTAGTCATTATAGCGGCATTGTGTCGGCAGATCGCCGCCGCTCGCCGCCTCGACCCCTCGCGATCCCTTTGCGTCACTCGCGAGCGCCTCGCGCCGAAGACGCGCGGATCAGAGCGCGATCCCCCCTCCCCGTCTCGCGGAAGGAGCAGGGAGTGGGGGGGGGGCAGCGTGCATTAAAGAGCGATTCCGCCAGAAGCCGAGGCTCTTGAACCCCGTTCGGCGCAATGGGGTTCAATAGCAACGCCGGGATACGTTGTGCTTCGCTCGCGCTTAGCCAGCCGCGACGCGCTCGCGCGTACGCGTTTTAGCTTAGCTGGTAAAAATAATAATCAATGTATCGCGCGCCAGATGCGACGCTAATGTATTCATTGTGCTCTTCTCTTTTTCTTTGTTCACAGACGATGCTTACCAGAGTCGACGACGCTATCGATGTTGTTGAGGTAAGGACATTTAACAATTTACCACTACTAATATATGATTATAAAATGAAGTATATTTGTACGAGAGAATGTATATTTATCTTTTATATATATATATATATATATATATATATATATATATATATATATATATATACACAGTATATACCAACAACTTCGATTTCTGCTTGAATCAAAATAAACATTATCTACAGTATACCTTTTCACGAGAAATGGGAAGACCGGTCGTATTCATGAACCTCATGAACCTATAATAATTTGGAGTGAATAAAATTTACTTTGTTACTTTATAATTTTCGAATGTCCCTGCTTTATAAAATTTCACTATAATTATAATCCATATACAAGTATACAACATGAAAAACAATTTGATCGCGTATCATTATAGGACAACAATTAAGCCAGTTCGTATGTCAATACTGTACAATTATTCGATCAACAACTGACTTCTTGGCTTTATACAAGGGATTTCGTCTACGATAGACACGGGCTTTTTTAAGCTATAGATATTTTATAACAGACAAGCAGTTAGCCGTCACATGACACTCAACAGATTCAGAAACAATTTTTAAGCGTATTGAAATATTTGCTCTGTGACTTAATTAATTGTCATAACACGAGAAAATTCGTTATCCATTAATTATATTTTAACGAACGGTTTCATCTTGAAGAACATAAATTTCAGGATGAATTTATCTCAGGAGTTTGTGTAACTGTCCTATTTATAAATAGGTTCATGGATCCAAAAAACGGGGGGAGGGGGCAAAGTGGATATAGCAGAGAGCATATAGTGGGCAAGAATGTTCCAAAGCAAGTAGAGCAAAAAAATTTTACCTAAAATTGTCTTATTTAACCGTCGGCCACGTGCTTTTACTAAATATACCGAGCAATAAATCTTGTCGTGCGTGCTGGCTAAAATCTGCCACCAGGGGGTCAACCCTGGTGGCAGAATACATCGTTTAGACGTCACCGTCTAAACTTGTGACCAGCAACGCGAGTAATCCGTCGATCGACCGACGACGGCACGACTTACGCCTCGTCTTATCGCGTATCGTAGACATTATACCTAAACAAGCCAGAGCACGAATAATTCCCTACGCAATTGATCGAGCCCACTCTGCTTTACAGTCCGCGATCTACGAAACGTACATTCCGTGAAAATCTCGTTGCAATCCTGACGGAACGTTCGCCCGACTCGTCACGCAGAACGAATGTGTCATTGGTGCTGATGAAATTAACGGTGAATTTCGGCGTACAATATTACATCCCGTCCACGCATTACGCCGGGGATAAACGAGGGAACGAACGAGCGGAGCAAAGTTGCGCATTTATTGCGGCAAACGGCGATTCCGATTCAACTCGCGCAGGGCGCTAATCTTTCTCCACCGCACCCCCGCCACCTCCGCCGGTCTATTATATCCACGTATTCGCCCCGACTCGAAATCAGCGAGAAGCGCGGAGAACTACTGTAGATGCATGCGCCCCCCCCCAGCCTCTCCCCCGCGGCCCGCTCTTGCGCGCGCACACGTAACGGGCTCCGGGCTTACGTACCGGGGTCGGACGCTCTCGCGCCTCGTACATCCCGCGTTTTGCGTTAATGGCCACAATTAGGTGTTTTAATTAGTGTCGGAGGGCGCGCGCGCGCGAGCGGCCAGCGCAGTAGCAGCAGCAGCAGCAGCAGCAGCCGCAGTGTCAGCTGCCGCTCCCCCCAAATTAGGGCTCTACGAAACAATAACTAGCGATTGAAGAACCTAATTAGCGAGAGTGCACGGGAGCGCGTGCACGCACGCGTCTGTGTTTACGTATAAGTATATACATATATATAAACATATATATAAAGGTGTGTGTGTGTGTGTGTGTGTGTGTGTGTGTTTGTGTGTGTGTATACATACACGTGCATCCTGCGCGTAGTAATCCGAGACGGGGCTCGGCGGCCGGCAGGCTCGAAGCGGGATGAGAGCTAGCGATGAAGTGCGGGCGGGGGGGAGGCGAGTCGAGATGTGCGACCGCCCGTCTCGAAATAAATTAGCAATGGGCGACGATAGCGTATCGTCGATGCGGGATCTCTCTCTCTCTCTCTCTCTCTCTCTCTCTCTCTCCCTCCCCCTCGCTCCGCAGCGGGCCCACGGTTATCTCGCGGTAGGCGCAACCTGCGCGCGGAGTGCGAGGCCGATAATTACGTGCGAACCGCGCTCGGCGGGCGTTCCTCCTTCGAGTACACGCGCACGCGCGAGAACGGATACAAATCGCGCTCGCGCTGGAATCCGCGCGGGGCTATTGCGCGTTCGGCGTTGATATATATATATATATATATAAAGTAATGCAAGAGTATAGCTGCAGCCGCTGAATGCCGCAGAATGAATGATGAATGGTTTCGTGAGCGGTTGCGTCCGAAGCGATGAAGGCGCGCAGCTCGAGTATTTAGTGATGAAAAAGTTTCGTTAATTTTTCTTGAAATGATTGCTGATCGGGAACTGACTATAGGAACTTCGTATTCCGGAAATTAATGTATTTGTTCGACAATTCAATCGTTTATAATAATAGCACGATTATATCTTCTCTTCCTATTGCTCTTACAAGTTCGATGTACTTGCTTTTCGTCACATAAACTTATTTTATTCTTACCTTCATACTTTTTCAACATTTAAGTACTGATATTTTACATTAAGTGATACACTTCATCGATGATGATAACAACTCTCGCAGTATGATGGTTATATTGATGGATAGTTTATATAGTATATGAAAGAACTAAAAAATTATTTGAAAATAGTATTGTGCGTATCTCAATAGAAATTTCGTTATGCATTGATTCAGTATAAGAAAAGTTATAACTCTTGTTTGCAGGGATCACTTCAAAATAGACTTCAGAAAATTTGATTTTGCACAGAATGAATCTGACGATTGCAGATAATGAAGTTTGTGACATTATTATTTGAAATATCATTTGAAAATCCTTATATTCGACAACAAAAAAAAAAATTCGGTCGACAGAGTACTGACATATCGAGGCAATCGCTGTTTTATTGATAACTTGAATAATTTCAGATTATGTAGCTCATTAACTTGGCCAGCAGCAGTGAAATAGTTTAACAGCTTTTTTTTATTAATGGCTTTACCTAGTGTATTCATTATAATGGTATGGAAATGTAATTTAGAAGGTCATTGTAGTAAATTATACGCCGCGTATACATGATAGCGTACTATCCAAGGTCATATCTAGAATTTTTACGATGTTTGGATATTTATAGGTCGTTGGTTTAATGTGGCACTTTGGAAACATTACGTTATAGCTGGATAATTAATAAATCCTTGCGACCTAAATCAAATAGCTGAGGTTCGGTCATGGTATTTCGGGTGTGCTATGAAAAAGAGCGATGATAACGAGAGGGAGAATCGAAGAAGTACAGGGAACATATTTGTTTATCCGAGAATCGAGGTGGACGACGAACATTGCCTGCCCATACACGGTCTCGGTAGTTACTCCGCATTTAATGAATATTTCCACTGCCGAGAATAATACAGTTGTAATGCTTTTAATTCTCTCATAATTGAATTTACTTATACGTCTCTTTGCATTTATACTCTTATTGGTTTTAGCTTTAATCAAATTGAGCATATATACATACATATACATCTATAATCTAAATTACATTGGCTTCAGAAACTGTACTGCGTACGGATTGAAAAAACGTACGGCAGAGGCGGGAGGGGATGTATTATTTTTCTACTAAGCCCCAATAGCGTACGTAGATTTTAATATTAATACCGAAATCCCAAATGGTTAATTATGCCGACGCTGCGGAAAAACTCAGTCCCCCCCCCCTTCTTTACCGTCCGCCTCTCCCAAGCCTCCGCTACTGTAATCGGGATGGGGATCTTTGATTACAGTCGTGCGCGCGCGCGAGAAGCTGTGGGCTCGTACGCCACTTTCATACGTATGCGTACGACGAAGCGGGAAAAGCTCGCCGCCTCGGATAATCCGCTTCGGATAGGCGCACATTTCGCGTGTAATACCCCCGCGCTTTGACCCTCGGCCTCCTCCGTCTACACACCCCTCCCCTACCCACCCCTTCCTCGGTCCCTGCCGCGCCGAGCTCCTTCCACCTTGGCCGTAGCCGCGGCGGCCCTCGCGCTGCCCGTGCGGCCTCTCTCCCCCGACGACGTCGGTAATTCAATACGCGCTGAAGGCGGGACGGCCAGAGAGAGAGAGAGAGAGAGAGAGAGAGCGAGGGAGAAAGAGGGTGAGATGGCACGCGCGCATATAATGATTCCTAGGGTTTCGGGTTTAAAATTACGCGGGACTATCCCGAGTTGGTCGAAATTTCCTAATTCGGCCCCGTCGCGCAATTTCCTCGGCCCGTACATATGTCGCGCTCGCGCGCGCATTTTTCCTGTGATGTTCCGGGGCTTCCCACGCGCTCTTTCTCTGTATCTCTCTCTCTCTCTCTCTCTCTCTCTCTCTCTCTCTCTCTCTGTCGTCCCCCGCGATGCCAGCGCGTCGAGCCTGCACAAAGTCGCGGCGCTCGGCGGTAGGCACGGCGCAGCCGCAGCGCGCGACTAACTGGACTCGTTCCAAATTAATTTTTGAAAGGACCCAAAGGATAACGCGCGCCCGCGCGCGGCCGCCCTCATATTCTCTTTCCGTTTTAATTCGCTTCTAGAGAGCGGCCGCGATCCCGCCGCTGTACCCTCCCCCCTCCCCCTCGGGGTGGGGTTAAATGAAAGTTTTAAGCCTACCCAGGCGGGCTTTGTTAATAAGGCAGGCCCTAAAGTATGGTAGAACGGTAAATTATCCGATTTGTGGACTTTGCTCCTTTTTTCCCCCTCCCACCTCCCTTTGTTTCGTCTACTCTCACCTGGGAAGTTTAGCACACTGTCCGCGGTACGCGCGAAGCCCCGCCGTGGCAATTTTTCCTATAGGGTTATAATAATTCATTCTTAAATTTCACCGCGCCACACGATATAAATCCCTGAATGTTCATATCGTGCGATTACGCGAGGGGATGCTGGGAATGATGCTCGTCCGGATCTCGCATAGGTGTACATGTGTGCGAAAAATGAAATACTTTCAAGTTGTGAAATATTATACTATTATTGTCGAATGCCAGGGGGGGGGGGCGCGTAACAACGTCGTCAGACGTGATCGTGATGTACCTGAAGAACTCGGCCTCGATGAGTTACTTGAGCAGCCCGCATACAGTCGAGATTCTTTTTCCCGACGGATGTCGAGGGCCTCATCCGTTTGGGGATGAAATTGACGCATTAGATAAAAGATGAGCGTATTTATTTTCCGATATATAATATAACGGACAGGAGAGATAACTTGGGGGGTCACTGCTGTTTATGCTGGAGTGATCGAATGAAGAAGAATAAATAGTCGTACTTAAATATGGCAAAATTACGTTATATAGGCCTAAGTATAAATAATGCCGACGATAAGACCTATGATGCTAGGCGGCGGAATCACGCTCGTGCTGAACGATGGCTTTGTAAGTGACCTGCAGCCGCAAAGGCAGATTCAGATTGGCCAGTTCCTTTGACAAGTGCTGTATGGCAATAGATCAGTTAGGCTAACGGCGAACGAGATACTATATCGTGTTCGTATAAAGGCGGGCTGCTATTACGTCAATGAATTGTGCCAGATAGTACGTTTACATTCAACGTTTCCATCTCCGATAAAGTAGAACATTAATGCGCACGTACAGATGCTTCGTCCATTTTCACCGCCGTTGTAGATGAAGAATTTAATATATATATATATATATATATATATATATATATATATATATATATATATATACATCTTATTGAAAGTTTTGTATTCGAAAGATCTGAGAAGTCAATAGAGAGTAATTATTCCATGAAGATTTCGTATAAACATGACGGAAAAAATGTCAAATTTTTCAAGAATCAATCGCGCGTTCAGTACCGAATATTGTAATGCGAAAATGTCACGCTCAATCGATTTGGCCGACTCATTCGGAGGCGAGAAACGAATCTCCAATAATCGTGGCTATCCTGCCAAAGTCGAGCGACCACGCGAACACGGCATCCCGATACGGAAAGCGCTAATGTAGACGACGACGTCGACGACGACGCCGGCGTAATTACGCGCACGCGCCGCACAGCCCGCGGAGTGCTCCGAGGCTGCTGCGAGCATTACGAAGCCCCTGGAGCACTCGTGACGCGCGCGCCTGCCCGCGAGGCGCGACCCGCCCCTCCCCCCCCCCGGCCGACAGTCGCAGCGGAGTTCGCGCATTGTCTAAGGTTTCGATAAACTAATGAACTCCCGATGCGCGCCGCATCGGGCCTCGGGCGGCATTTTTCGCTTTCCGCGCCTCCTGCGCCGGACGAAATTCAAGCGCGACGACGCGATCCGAAACGTAGCGTCGTTACCAAGAAGTGGGCGCGCTCGAAATTCGATTCCTCGATCGACGGCTCGAAACAGGGACTGGAAAAGGGAAATTTGCGAGGGAAATTTTTCAGCCGCCCGACGCGGCCGCAAATTTAGCCGGCGATTCGTATACAGTTTCGCCATTGTTCGCCGAGCGGGCGAATCGTCCGGGGCGAGCTCGAAAATTAGCGCCCATGAACGATACGGGACATCAAGTGCTTCCGGGCCAATTAAAGCGAGGAGCGAGGAGAAAAAGGGAACAGACAGAAAAAGGAGCAACGGCTTTTCCTTAAATATTGCTTCTCGAAAGTGCGCGCGGCGGCATCTCCCTCCGGCTCTTGCGCTCGGTAACGAGACCGAATAACTTGACTGGCTGCGCATCCGCGGACCTCCCGCTCCTCGGGCGTGTACGTACTCGCTGCACTCTATGGCTTGGCGGCGCCGGCGCCGGGGCTTAATTAAATACAAATTAGCCGGGGGCGCTGCGCGGCACGAAGACGGCGGGAAGCGCGCCGCGCCCTCGCCGTCGCCGTCGGCGCGAGCGCTGCGATCTGCCGATACGCCGATAGGTCCGCAGTCGGCGGTGCTATTGTCGCGGGTCGGCTCCTCGTGCGACGCGCGCTCGTCGCTCGGTGCGCCGAGGTCGGCGCGATTCGAGGACGCTCGTGCGAGGAGGGGTCGTAAATCGAATGGGCGGATGCTAGCGCGATAAATAGTTGGGATGCGTCCCTGCAGCTTTTTCAACTGGGAATATTTCTCGGGGATTTTATACGTGAAATTTTCGCCGATGGAGTGGGTCGAATTGTGGATAAATATATACCACCGATCGCTAGATGGGGATCAGTATTTTTCGAATATTATCCGAAAGTAATTATCCTCAATGATTAATACTAGAAGCTTCTTTTAATTGACCAACCAAAACTTGTTGATATCTATGGTCTACAGAAAGTTGAGAAATCGTCTACGTTATAATTGCAAACAGTCGTTAGGTGTTTTCATGAAAAGCATAAAATATTTCGAGAACTTATCTAATAATAATCATATTTACTTAAACATTTTATTAGCCTCCAATAGTGTTAGTTTATAAAAAATATCAGTACGTTTTGAAAGTTATAATATCATGCTATACTATCTGGTTGTTATGAACTGATCAGAAACAATTCTTTCAAACACAACATACCAGTAAATACATTATTAACAGCCATGAACCAGAACTCGAGTTCTTTCAAAATCGAAATATGCAAATTTAAATACTGAAAGATCTTTAAGAAATCTCTAAAAATCAGCAGCCAACTGTACATTGGCTGGCTTACTCAATACATACAGAGCAACTACATAGTAGCGTAATTTGTCTAGCAACCTTGGGAAATAGAAATGGTCATTTTACGCCGCTCAAGTTACATGCAAATAAATATTCCTTATTTAAATAACCCATAATCTCCGTTACTCGACTCAGTATTGATACATTAAAAATTATACAAGCAGTGTTACTTTACAATTGTCGAGACAATAACTTTATGCTGGTAATTGGTTGCTTATAATTTATCCTCTAGTCGGAGTCGTATAAGTTGAAATCCGTGCTTTACAGATAAGTATAATTTTAAATGTATAATTAATTTTAAAACAACGCCGAGTCCCTGCAAAGGATAAATATATATATATAAAAAAACAAAAATAAAACAACAACGTAAAGCATGAGCCTGCATTTCAAAGTAACGAAAGCTGTTCCTGTCCAAGCCCGAGCATTGGCTCCGCTGAATTTCATTTGACAATCAGTGCCGGTACACGGCTTTCCTGCTTAAAAGAGTGCCAGTGCGAAAGGGAGAGACCGGGAATCCCCCTCGACCCCCTCCCCCTACCACCCTCCACCCTGGAACCACTGTCGTGTCGCATAATACTTTCGCGGGCTACTCGATCTGCATGCTTATCTTCTCGGAAATTCGCGTAATTAAACAGGCACTCTCCTTGCCAGCCTTCCCCCCCCCTCTCTCACTCGTTCAGTTGGCTCTACTTCCATTTTTCGCGCCTGCATGCGTACGTATATCTTTATCTCTCTCCCTCTATCTCTCTCTTTATATATATATATATATATATATATATATATATATATATATATATATATCAGAGGAAATAAACGAATTCGGCGAGAGTGCGAACGAATAAATATATAAAGGGAGACGACGAGAGGAGGGGTGGGCGCAAAAAGCCCCAAGATTCCCTCGGCCGGAAGAGTTATGTATATTCTCCTTCCTACCGCGAAAAGTGAGGGGACCGAGATAGGCTGTGGGCACGGGAGAAGATTGGATGAAGGAGGAGAGAGGAGGTAGAGGGGGGGGGGTCATCTCAATCAGAATAAGGGTAAAGCGAGCGAAATGAAGTTGCCCGATAATCGATACGAATTAAGAGGTAGGGCGAAGTATACGGGCAAGGATGTTCGGAGAATGGACGGACGGGGCGAAACAGCGGCAGCACCGCAGCAGCCGAGGGAGTACTCACCTCACCCCTCAACCCCTCAACCACCGGACAGAGAGCGAAAGAGAGAGAGAGAGAGAGAGCGCGAGAGATCTCCATCGCCCACGGCCTCGCACCCACGTCCGTATTAGTGCGCTGTCCGTGTATAAGGCGCGTCATTAACGAATAGCGATTAAATTAAAATATTTGATTAGCGAACGCGCCATTCTTCCCGCGGCTCTCGCTCGCCGGGGCGAGTCGGCCCCGCGGGGTCCGCGTCCGCGATCGCGCGCGCCGGCTCGAAATTTGAAATGCTAAACAGGCAAATGCGCCTAATGAACACGTATGCTCGCTCCGACTCCCCCCGCCCCCCCGCCCCCTTCCCCCCCGGGTATGTGTGTTTGTATCACACCGGGCCCGACATTACCCCGCCGACGGGGACGACCGACGCATTTTGCCGCCGTTTCCCCCGCTCACCTCCACCGTCGCCCCGGCCGTCCCTCCGCCGAGCGTCCCGACTACTCCTCGCCAGCGCCGCTCAAGGACCTTCTCGCGCGCGACTGTCGCACTTCCTGCCCGTCTCCCTACGCCTCTCGTCGGCGCCTTATCGGTCTTTACCGAGCCCGCGGCTGATCTCGCTCCCGCGCGCGCTTCCTCTATCTGGTACTCGCTCCCTCGTTCTTGTACTTTCCGTTTTTCTCGATTCGTTGTGTATAGCTGACGATCGGCCGAAAAGATCGTGGCGCGATTAAGCCGAACCGCTGGTAAAACAGTCTGTATTAAAAAAAAAAAAAAAAAAAAAAAAAAAAAAAACAATCGGACGGTAGATTCTTCTGGTTGTTTTACACACGGCTCCCGTTACCGGCGATGTCTTTATTAGGCTCGAGCGAGACCGAGCTGCACGAAAGTTAATCAAAACGTACAGTCGAGTCGCAATTGTCGGCGGGCTACACGTTGAATGATAAAAATGGCGCTGCGGCATACGCATTCGCCCGAGGTGCGCATTATCGCACGCTCGAATTTCAAAGCATAATTTCTATTTTTAATTCGTTAATGCTCTGAAGAGGCTCGTTAAACGAGCTCATTTATCAAGCCGTCTTCATACCAATTGATCTTTTATTAAAGTTTTTCTTATGGCAATAATCAATTTTATTTCGGATCGAATATTCTTAGAAATGATCAAATGCCTACGTAGCAAAAAAAGAAAAAAAAAATACTGGCTACAGCGAAAGGGATCGCCGTAAAATTATGCCGTTAGCTCATCGACGGAAATATACCAAATAATTAAAAGTACCGTATATGAGAGTACAGAAATACTCGGCTAATTTTCACGCATAAGCTTCTTTATTTTTAAACTTGTAGATCTTTAAAACTCTGCCTGTTTCTTTCCGTCCATCTCTCTATTCCAGTCCTTCTGCCCTCCCCTCTCTCTTCCTACCGCCGCACTATCCGCCAGTGACCCTCTCGCTATAGCGGAATAATAGATTCATCCTTCACGCTTCTTAATTAGGAGTTAAGTTTTATTGGCCTTTAGCGCCCCCCTCTCTCGGCTCTCTCTCTCTCTCTCTCTCTCTCTCTCTCTCTCTCCCATCCGTATCTCTTTCGCTCGTTGTTTCGCACTCGCGCCACTGTCTCGCTCGTCCGGCTGCACAGCATTTAACACGTCGGACTTTATGTAACTATGCGGCGTCCGAGAGTTCGCCCGTCTCCCCGTCGAATGGAGTTAATTCGAGGGGATCGAGTTATCGGCAGAACGAAAATTTAAGGAGGTCTCGAGACTCGCGCGCGGAGCGTAGGGACGCCGTTACGAGCGGGCTCGCGCTGGCCGTTGCGCAAGCCGCGTAATGGCGGCCGGCTGAAAAGTTCGCCGGCGTAATTCAAACTGATGCGGATCGTCCGTCGCGCGCGGAACGATCGAGGAAATCGATTTGGATAAGCAGCTGCGGCTAGGATTGGCTTAGCCGGCTTGATGGCCGTACGAGACCGGCGTTCAATAACGTATTCAATGAATCTTTATTTGCAGAACGAAAAGGAAAGAAAGGGGGGGGGGAAACAAGAAACATCGACGTGACACGCTCAATTAAACGAAGTCATTGCAAAAATTCTAAGTAGCAATAAGTACTGATTAACTTGTAAAGCAAGTGGCAACGCCAGCTGGAAAATGATCAATTTTTACCGCGCGCGACTGAAAAACACGTCTAATGCATCCTTTTGCCATGCGTAATCGAGCATTGCATAATAATGTCGCGGACGTTAACGGCTGCATTGTGGACGGCTGCGCTATGCGTTGCAAAATTATGACTACACTGTTCGCGTGAATGAAGATATTGAATTTTTTCCTGATAAAAAATCAAACGTGGTTTTTTGTGATCAAAGGTCAAAAATCAAAAGATTAAATTATAGTCAATCTATTGAATTGATTTCATGTATTTATATTGTATTGAAAATTGTATATTGATGTTCGCCTTCAGCTAACTATCTTCCACTACTTTTACAGGAAATAATGTACTATTATTCGAATATCGATTTATTTTCTTCCTAAATTATTAGTATATTTCCTTTTCTTCTCTTCAATCTATAAATTCTTGAATTTTAATCTCTGCTTCGCCGAAATAATATGCTGTATTTTGATCGTGCAGTGAACGATTAATCAGCTAGGTTAAAACATTTTCATTAAGACTGGGTGTATATACAATTAAAATCGTATGTTTCTCAACTGGCTTTTTGTGTCTTTCGTTAATCAAGCGAGCCCATTAAACTTTTTAACGATTTGAAAGAATACAATTTGAGAATTGCATTTATAACCTTATATTTCAATTCTTACGAATATACTCTGCAGTTATACTACTGCATTATATTACTGCGCAAAGTCAAAATTCTACCAAGAAAAATAATATTTCAAACTTATTGCCCTGCACCATACGTTACGATGAATTTTAATTTAGACTTAAAAATAATTTGAAAACGAATCGAAGAATTCTGCAATTGAAATTTTCTTCGAACACTTGACTCTCGAGCTCTCCTTCCGTCAGCCTTTCTCAGTCAACAGCCCCGAAAAAACGACCCTCGTCAATTTTGCCGGCTGCATCCCCGGTTTTACCAATAAACAATGTCCCGTTGCGCTTAGCGCAAAATAAGGTGGAGGGGGAGGGGCGCTCGGGCATCGAGCATCAAATACAGACTGCCGCGGCTCGTCGCGCCTGAAAATTATCCCGGGCGCTAAATTACCGGTCTCGCGTTGCAAGAAACTTCGCGCGCCCGCGCCCCGCTCGGCGCTTCTTTTTGCCCCGGCTTCGTCCCCCCGACCGCACCCCCCCCCCACCCCACGGCGGCGCGCGAAAGCGCGGTGATTTACCTCCGCGCGATTAATTACGCGCTCTCGGAGGGCCTGAGTTATCGCCGACGAGCCTTCGGTGCGGTCGCCGCCGCGGGGGACGGGGAGGGACAGCGTCGCGCGGCGTCCCGCGGGCACCTCGGGGCTCGGGAATATTAAACGTCATTGTTTTCTCCCCGATGCTTCTTTATATACCTGAAGCTCGCGCGAAAAATTGCTTTTCCGTTCGGGTTTCACGCGCGCCCGGCTGGTGCTGCTGCTGCTGCTGCTGCTTCTGCTGCTGTTGCTGCCTCTTTGTCGTTAGCGCTTCTTTCTTTGCAATTTTAATTAGAGAGTTTGCGGTGGGAGCGAAGAGGGACGCAAGATGGGGCGGGGGGAGGGAGAAATATCCGATGCTTTTATCATATTTAAACTGCTTCTGACTATTGATAAAATATCATTTTTATATAACGATAATAAGTAATAATATATTATCTTTGTTATGTGTTTGATTTGTTGTCGAAGTATTAGTTGTGCTAACAATATCAAGTGATTAATGGTCAAGGATCCTGTTGTATCTAATTTCATGAATTAATTGTTAATTATTGTAATATTACCGAATCATAGTTATGTTTCTGCAATAACTAATTGTGCTTGAATGAAAAAAATTAATCCTTTTTTTCATGCAGTAAGAACGGTGTAAGTTTCGTAATAAAAAAAAGTTACATTCGTAGAGCTCAGTTAAGAATGGTGTTCGCTCGATTTTATAACGTCGATTTATTTTAATAATACTTTGGCATTTATAACGCCATTCGATATATCTCGTAGATGACATTACGAAAGGTAAAAATTACGTCATTGGGACTTATAAAATCAGCTTTGAAACAACGTCGAATTTCTTTGAATAAATATTGAAAAGATTTTGTCGTATCGTCTATCGTGTATACATGTACCTCTTTTCTCATTTGGTTGATCATTTAGCTATCGACAATATTTAGGACTTAAAGGCATTAGACTAGTCAATTAATTGTTTCCTTCGAATGTCTCTGATAGATAAAGTAGACGATAAACTAATGGACAAACATGAACGCCAACCTATCCTCGACATAAACAAATTTCCTTACACATAAACGCATTTTCAACGAAAAATTACATTACATAGGCTCGTTGAAGTATTGAATTTTGCACGGACCGTTTTCGTACGACTGGTATCGGAGGTCGCGCAATCGTTCCACCCATTCTCCATACGTAACACCGTCACCACCGAGTCCATCTAAAACCACGATCGGAGAAGAATAACGCGACTCGACGTTGGGGATCGCTCCCAAGCCAGCGCCTCGCCACGTTAATGATAAAAACGTAATCCGTCAGTGTCTAACGCCCGTTAATTTCTTAGAGCCTCTCGCCAACCCCGCCCACCCAATCCCCTCGCCGCATCCTTCGCCCCATGGCGCACCGCGGGCAATGGGGGTACGGGCCTCGCTCGCCTCGAACGGCGTACGTTGCTTTGCATTTCGCGCTCGCGCGCGCTCCCTCGCCCGTATAGACGATTCCTGGGCTTTCGTTTTTGCAGGAAGCATCAATATTTATATCGCATAATACATTCGTAATTGCCGCGCGCGCGCGTGCACACTCTATTTGTTCCGATCTTGTAATGCCATGAAAATGTATGAAGAAGCCACGGCTATTATTAGGGGGGGGGGTGGAGGGAGAGAGCTAGATGCAAAGCCGAGAACGGTATATGGCGGGGCGCTGCGTGTTCTATATAATGGCGGCGGTGGGGAGGGTAGGAGGTGCAGGGGGCACACGCGCATCCGCCACGGGCAAGAGTGAAATAGTTCCACCTCCTACTCCTCCTCCCCCCTGCCCGCCCCACCATCCCTCACCCTTCCACGAGAGCTGCGCTCTTGATAATTTTCCACGAATCGATGGGGGGAGGGCGGGGGAGGACGAGAATTCGAGAGAAAAAGGAACCAGGATATTACCGGCTTTTCTCGCCTAAGTGCAGGGCTCTCTATACTTTTGGACCGTTGCATAATAACATAATTAGCATGCCCGGCTATATCCTTAAAGTTTTAGAGTATGTAGATACTGCACGTGGATGGCGCGCTCCCCGTCAGATTTTAGCCTTCGTTTTTGGAGTGCATATATATTTATTTATATATATATATATTTGGTTAAAAAAAATTTTAAACGAGAAAAAAAAGTAGATTTTGAACGTCGCTCGAAATAATTTTTAGCAAACCGTAGTATCTACCGAGTGCAAAGTCCAGCCGTCTCTCTCACGTATATCAATTTGAGAGACGAGAAAAAAACGCCTAAAAGCTTCCTGCCCCGAAAACCCCTCCCGTTACCGGAGCGAAAATAAAAGCTTTATTTAAGCGGCGTCGGACATTAAGCCTTCCGTTGACCGACGTTTCCTCGGACGCCGACGCCCGTTATTCCGCGGTAAAAGCGCGCGAGCCCGGAACGTAAGCCAGAAACCGCGCGCGCAGCATCCGTCGGCGGAACGAATCGAGCCGGTCAGTCGGTCACTTCCTTCGCTTCTCACGAGAGGCCGGCCGGAGAGACGGGCCGCAGGCGCCGCACGATATCCAAAGGCGCCCCTTTTATCGACAAGCCGCCCCTGCGCGTACTTGAAAAGTTTTCCGCAGCCCCGTCCGGCTCTTCGGAACTGCGGGACGCGTGTCCAAAGACCAAAAAAAAAAAAAAAAAAAAACAAACATACAATAATAATTTCTAATCTCCCTGATAATGACGGACGTACGTATACGCAAAATACGCCTTTAATGAACGTCATTAAAATTTATTGCGTTGGCACATTTTTCCCGTTGACGTTCGGACACGAGCCTCGGGGACCTCGCCGCTGACGCCGCCGCGCGAAAATTTTCAGCGCGATTTCAGAATTGCAGTCAATTAGTCTGATGCATTATGACACACTCTATATCTCCCGGCCTGGCTCGCCCGATGTTTTTTTATAGACGTAGATGCCCCCGCCCGCGGACGCGAACGCGCGATCTCGTAAATTGCCGAAATGAAATTTGGAGCAAAGTGGCGAAATATACATTTGCGAGGGCGGAGTAGTGAGAGAGAGAGAGAGAGAGAGAGAGAGAGAGAGAGAGAGAGAGATCAACATTTTAAATTATATATTATCCGCCTGTTGAGTAGTACAGAAAATAGTGTTGATTTTCATATCTGTTAATACACGATGATAAATAATGTCATTATGGTCTTTTAAAATATGATGAAATTCAACTATTTTTAATTTATTTTTTAATTATATAGAACGGGAACTCTTAAAGGCGATTAGCAAGGACTACATGTTTACGATACCAAATTGATATTGATAATATTATCTAATAATGTTTTGATGCTCATGTTATTAAGTAACATTGTCACTTTTGTACAATGCCCTTTTCAATTTCCGTCAAAAGTAGTTTGATAGTTTCATTTCTGTGATATTGATGCATGGACTTTACTGGGACAAATTTTTATTTGCTCTTTTAGTTTGACCATTTCGTTTCAATGTAATCATTTAAAAAAAAAATTTCACTTCAATTTAAACGTTTCGATATCCTCTGAAGCAATCGTGAGGATATTTATTGTTTATGAATTGATCTTGAATTCATTTTGATTTGTCAAACATCTACTTAGTACCGTTTTGAACGCAATGGACAATCTCGATTATTAATATAGCTTTACGTAACCTTAAGGCATGTACTTGTGTGTGTTGTACATGTGTGTTGTCTCTATAGGATGTTAGTATTTTGATTCGAATTAGTTCTGCATGTGGGGAACAGAACTCTATATCATGCTACATGAATTACTTCTGAACTTCGTTCAAGGAACAGATGTCAGTAACTTGAATATTTACTTCTCATCGAGTTAAATATTGTTATCTAGTCATCTTCGTTATATGCAAATTAGGGAGAATGTTTCATAGACAAAACTCAAGTGTTTGATGTACTAATGCTTTCGGTGCTTTGAAAATCTTTTAAGTATTGATCAACTCTTATTCTGAAAGAATTTCTTTTCCGAAATGTGAGAAGTGGATAATTTGATTAACTGGTGTAACTGATTTTTTGGAAGTAACGAGATCTTAGTGCTTCTTATAATAAAATAATGAATTTTACACTAGGCTACAGAACTAGAAATTTTACTAGTGATTTACGCATTATATATGCTTTTAGAGTCGTAATTCTTATTCAATAAACATTATTCCAACGCTTACTGGATCCTGACAAAAGTCTTTAGGCCCAGTCTATTGTACAGATCTTTTCGGTTCTTCAGAATTTCTCGTCTAAATTTTCTAATGCGACGTGTCTTCCATTTGTCAGTATCACGCTTCACCTATTGCTCGCGAAACCATATACCCGCACGTTTCGAACAAATGGCGCCCACCTATGAAAATGCGACACGTCGGAGCGGACGTAAATTTTTAAGCGGACTGACATCGACCTTGCCCGCGCGCCCTGCAGCACGGCAACACGTCGTGCCCGGGTCAAAAATAAATCCAGTCGCGCGCCTCGGAAAATCGGCCGGTATGCTCCGGCGACGCAAACGCGACCGCGAAGCAGCCTCTCGTTCCCAGGGGCGAGCGCGACGTCGGCGACCGCGAAGACGACGAGGCGCGCCGACCTGGCCCTCGCCCGGCAAACACGGAGCAATGGGCCGCGCGCCGTTCGTTTCGGCGGGGACCGCCGCCACTCGTTCGGGGCACGTCGGGCGGCTGGGGGCGCGGGAGGGGATGGTACGTACACCGGCCGTAGTCGAAGGAGATTGGTAAAGGCTGCGGGTGCGGCGAGCCCCGAGCTCTCGAAGGAGGAAGCGAGGGAGAGCGACGGGGAGAGAGAGAGAGAGAGAGAGAGAGAGAGAGGCAGCGAGCGCGGGGACGGGGAGCGAGAGATGACCACTGGCTCGTCGGGCTAATATGCGTTCGGGCGGCGGGAGCTGCGAGGGAGGGCGGGGGGAGGGGGAAGAAGGAGACGGAAGGGTCCCGGAATAAGTTATCTGCAGCTAACAACCCTCTGCTAAGTGGACGCTTCTCAATTTCAAGTGAATCGCTCCCGACCGTAATAAATCGTGCTCGCAAAGCCAAATGGAAAATCACTTTAGCGTCCGGGAATAATAATTATTATTATTACAACAAGTTGAGCGTCATGTGTTTGCTTTTCGACGAGAAAAACCAATGTCCCAATTTATTCCCTCGATAATGCTGGTTCGCGTTTCACGCTTAAGCGCTGGTTTATAATCTGAACTGTATAAAGTTGAGACTCTTCTTGGGATGCAAGTGAAAGAATTACGACGAATCCATAAACTTGGCATATGTACTTTCGGAAAAAATACCAGCCGTCCATGTTCTTTATTACGGAGACAAAAATATTCAAAGACTCTGATAACTTTTCTACTTGCAGGCCCACGCGTACGTGCATATGCGTACATTGGGCTGAATATTATAATTAACATAGATTCTATTAGTAAAGGAAAATAACGAGTTGAATATTACTATATACGTCTCATAGAGATTTTATGATAAGAGATCTTTATCTCGAATGCAAATCTTTGAATGCAATTCTCGTTTCCTGCAAATTCTGTATTTATTGTTACAAATATCTTATAAGATGATGAATTCAGATTCATCCGTGAAATATTTTCTACACTTTCTGTGTAGTAGGTATTGTGTGGCGCGTATTAGTTCATCCAAAATATTTGGTTTGCGTAGCTCACGTGTTGTTCGAAGATGGATTAGATTAATACAGGTGCAACTCGTAGAAAATGTACACATATCATCGAAATAGATAAGACAAAGGAAGATTAGCCTTATCATCCAGACTTTTCATTATGACCGCAGGTGCGCATTTCTTTATTCATAAAACAGTTGATAAAAATGATTAAACTCGTTATATGTTTCGGATGTAGAATACATTAAAATCATAATTATGCAGACGATAAATATAAACGCAAATTGTGTCCTAAAATATTCGACGAATGGATGTACTTCGGATCTGTTGATGTATGTGTACGCTCTCGCGATACGATAACGTTTGACTGCTGTGCATTAAGTCTACAGTAACTGATGCAATCAAATCTCTTAGTACATAATGAGGAACTTACATATATGACGTGCAATAAAAACCGCCTGATAAAATATATGTTCCGAGGCTAAAATTAACGTTATCAACAAGTGCGTTAAAAAAAAAAATTACCATATACTGTATTGGTACATACGTATGTAAGCGGCGCGCACGATTCATTATTCGAACACTGCGCCAACTGCATAATTGCTATAATACTTTTCTTACACGATATCTGGGCAATGAACAAGATTGCAAATAAAGCATTTCCAATTGCACGCCGCGCAATTGCAAAATCTCAATTCGAAAGAATTCCAAATCACCCGAGATACCTCTGCGTAATAGAGTATCGATCACACCCTCCTCCCGACCACCGGGGCGAGGGGAGTCGAATCCGTCTTTCCTGCCTCCTTACGCACGTACTAGACGCCACCCCCCCCACCCTACTGCTCGTCTCGAAAACTGGGAGCAAAGCGCGGCCGGTGGCCAACTAAAGCGAGCGCGCCACTTTCTCGACTCGCCGGCTCGTAATCATAATGGCAAAGTTCTCCGTCTCGCTCGCTCGCGCTCCGGGCACTTTAATCGCCAGAGCAAGCTTTATACATAGAGTAAGGGCAGGCGGCTCGCGCGCGTTCCGCAAGGCGGTCGACCGACCGTGCAAACCCTGCTTCTCCAGCCGGAGTCTCCGTCCTTCTTCCTCCTCTCTCGCCCAATCTCTCTCTCTCTCTCTCTCTCTCTCATTCTCTTGCCCGTTGCCCCAACCTCTGCCTACCGCCCTCGGGCGCGCAAGTCGAATAAGGAGGACTGCCACCCCCCCTGGCGGAGTAGCGGCGCCGCGCACGCGGCTGCACCGACTCCTGCGGGCAAAGTAACCCTTGTGTCCAGAGTGTCTCGGTATATACAGCCCGGGCGAGAGGCTGCTCTCCGCGCGGCCGGTCGCTTCGGGTGACGGAGGCGGGTGCGGGGAGGGGGTAGGGGCGGAAGGGGCAGTCGCCGCTACCGCCGTCGCCGTGGCTGCTTTAGGTCCTATCTGCGCCCTCTGTCCCTCTCTCTCTCTCTCTCCCTCTCTCTCTCTCTCTCTCTTTCTCATTCTCTTGAACTTGAGAGAGATCAATAAACGACCCTCGCCCGACCTGGACACTTGCTTACAGCGCGCGCGTCCCCTCATCCCGCGTTAGAGACGGACGGACGACTCACCTTCGTTATGTTGCGCACCCCACCCATTAAACCCGGCACCAGCCGCCTTGATTACTCGCATAAGCATATCGCCCCTGCGTTTGTCAGCTTTGTCCGACGGGCTCTGTATTTTCGTGTCTCCCCCCCCCCCCGCCCCGCACTCCGTCGCCGGTCTGCGTAGATCCCTATCTATTATGAAGTGTCTCGTTATACTTACATCGACGACTTTGTATCGCGGCCCTTGTGAGACGTTGATCTGAACGGTTCCGTTCTTATACCACTATGCCGACGTTCGATATCAAATCTTGCGCGATTTATTCGAAATTGTTAAATACGGGCCTTGAAAGGAAATACGCAATTTTCGAATATAACGAGGAGAGTTAATGACATCCGGATCGTGGAATTGGTTGGGATTGATTGTGGCGACTCTCGTTATCTGCGCAATGAGCTTAGTGCAGATGTAGGGTATAAAGCCATTCCCATGGATTTGAAAATTCAAATTTTTTATTTTCTGCAATGATTAAAATTTATCCTTACTCGATGAAGCAATGAATTTCACTACGCTGTTTTCTTTTCCTTGCCTGCCAATATTTTTCTACAATTGAATTGCATCTTTTATACATAGAACGAGTAGCTTGGACTATTTGCAAGTGCGTCTTGATTTATTTAACCAACAGTCCTTACAAAATTATAGCCATAAAAAATGGCTATATAATTCGAAAATACTTTATAAGTCTCCGTGCAGGAATCAATATTTATATTATTGTACTTTCTAAATTCGATGAGTGAAAACTACTGAAATTCGATCTGAATTTATTCCCCCAATTGATTTGAATTCATTTCCAAAAGTAAATATAATCTGATAAGTTAATGTGCAATGTATATTCGCTAGAAATTTCAAATAAAATTCAAATTTATAGTATTATAGTACTATAGTAACAACGTTCTACCTGGAGGTATTCATCTTTATTACATAAATCTGTGGTCATTTATAAATATATATCAAATTTCATCAATGGCACAACTGCTTTAGAAAGATTTTTAAAAACTCGATTTTTTTCTCATTTCTAGTCTGATAGATTGTTCCAGGGCCTCTAAAATCATAATATTCAATTGTGATTCTGAAACTTTAATCACGTTATCTTCGAAACCACTTCTTGCATCGGTCCGTTCAAAAATTTAATAGTAGCTTTCACAAATAAATATCTTATACAAGTCTAATTAATCGAAACCAAACGATGAATACCGTAATCATCGTACTTTGTACATTGAAATCCTCATTCTTAGCTGACTGACACTTATACATACTATATTTTCTCGATTGTTTATAAATGAAGTAATTATTTAAAACGAAGATTCTCATTTTTATCGTGTATCTTCAATCACTTTTTAATTAAATTGAAATAAAACTGGTTAAAAGGGAAAAGTGGAAAAATCTTCTATTTAAAGGTAGAGTAACGGAAAGCAATAAGCGAAAGGTTTAAATTGCAAGACCTTGAACCAGTTAAGAGCCAGGCGATCTGGGCATGCGCTTCAATTAATAATTCCTCCGCTCTTTTCTAAGCGCCCTGGTTGTTTCAATAAAATTTGATTCGAAAAACGAGATACAATCCGTATATTATTTTATACTTATTATAAATTAATTAATGTTTTTATTGCGGTGTATATATGGGCAATTCTCTGACAAAGTAAGTAGGTCGAAAGAATTCAACCAGTTTGCTAGATGTCTATTTGTGATTCAAATATTTTAGATCACGAGTATAGGCGTTCTAATTTTCAGAAAGTTACTGATCTCCATAGATCGTTTATCAATATTTTTATAACAGAGTTGGACTATTCTCTTTTCCAAAAGCTAGGTATAAATCATTCTAAAAAAAGATCTCTTGTAACATTCGTCGAGCTTTGATATTCGTTCGTTGCAGAGAGATTGCAATTTTGAAGTATTCAAAAAATTGACAAACACCGTTCCAACCTATATTTGGAGGGTCACAATGTATATTCTAGTGGTCAAAAAAATCTGGAAAAAACTCTAAATACTCGCAAACGCCTATTAAAAAGATTAAACTTTATTCCGAAAAATTCAGCTAGTTTGTTTGTCGGAGACTTGCACATATACATCACTAAATATTACATACGTACAATACAGGAAAATTAAACGAACTTCGTGCAAACTGAAATGATAATATGAAATGCACCAATTTAGATCATCCAATTAATATTAAAGTATTTCAATTTATCTGCCCGTGAACAAAAAGTGCAGAAAATAGAAAGTGCTTCTGAGCAAAGTTGCAGGGGGGTGGGCGAGGTGTCGAGTAGAATTTAGGAAGCGCTAAAGAAAGAGAGATGAAAACGTCAGGAAAAAGAGAAGAGCGAGAGACTTCCGGAGAGGGAATAGAGGATGAAAGAGAGAGAGAGAGAGAGAGAGAGAGAGAGAGAGAGAGAGGGCGAGAGAGAAAGCTGCAAGTTTGGGACTTTTACCGGCGTAATTCTCCCTCGCGGTCGGCGCGCGCTGGAGAAAGAGCAGGATGAAGCCTCGAGGACGGGAGGATCGGGCGGAAAGAAAGGGGTGTGAGGGGGGGGGGCGCCAGTGAGAAAGAGAGTGAGAGTGAGCGCGTTTGCGGGGATGCCGTCGTCGCGCGAGCAACTGGTGGTGGAAAAACACCCTCGTTCGCTCTCTCGGGCGTCGCTGCGCAGCGGCTCCCCCGCCGCCTACCGCCTCCCTCGTGACGTCCTCGCCGCTATCGGCACGACCTCTTTCCCTCCTCTCTTTCGCCGTCCTCGTCCTCCACCTCCTCCTTCGCCACCCTCCCTCCCTCTTTCTCTCTCAACCCCCCCACCCCGCCGCGCTCACTCTAGTTCGCCCTGCGCGCGCGCTTCCCCCGCGCTCTTCCTTTCACTTGCTCTCCTTCCCGTTCTACTTTCGACATAGTTCTTCCATGTCTATAACGACGCGACCGTCGTATACCCTATATATATATATACACACATATATACATATATATCTGTGCCTGTGTGTGTGTGTGTGTGTGCGTATGCACGCGCTCCCGGGCGCTGCTGGGGCGCTTCAAAGCGATTGCCGCGGATACGTACTCGGAATTTTATGAAGGCATAAACGTTAGGCGGCCGTCGGCGTCGCGCCGATGAGCTTTGCGGCCGGCTTTATTGCCTCGCGCGGATCGAGGCGTCTTTGAAAGAGACACTGTAGCTCCGGCCTATCGGAGCCTTCTTTTTTTTTTTTTCATTCGACGCGACTCCCGCCGCAGTCTTGCGCGCGTATTTATTAGCATTAATTTGGGGGAGGGGGCTACGTCACCTTGGCCCGAAGACCTCCTGAATCAAAGGATTGTCTCCCTACATTTCTCTCTCGGCCTCGTACAATTTCCCGATCGACCGCTCCTCTCGACTATTACCAATTAGTTTCCAGCTACCGCCGTGGCGCCGCGATGCCCTGCATATTTATCTTCATCGTTCGAGTCATTGCTTTAGATTCCCAGTCAATGTTTATAAAATAATCAAATACGCTGCAAATATAAATTTTAATCCTCGCCGATACTTTCCAATATAAATAATCGTTCGCTCTCCGTTTTTGTTTCAGGTAAGCTTTCACCAAGGATGAATTTATGTATACGTTTGATCGCAGCAGGCTCGCGGTAAGCTATTGCCATTCTCCGTAATATATCCACTTTTACTTCTGGACTTCCGACGATAAATCTGCGTGCACGTCTTGAGGAAAATTTCGCGAGACCGTTGACGAGCGTTGCGTTTGGAATATCCGATGAATTATCTATACGTAAGCGCTTAACTACCGGCGAATAAACAAACTCCCCGGCGTTGTCGAAACGATCGGGGAGAAAACGGCGCCCGATCTAATTGCTGCTTCATAATTCATAAAAAAGAAAAAAAAATTTTCTTCCTCACCGAGAAGGAAAAACGTTCGAATGGAGTCGCGAGCCACTGTTCCGAGAGTAAGAGAGCTGCCTGGTTTACAAATGAAATTGTAAAACTGCGGCACTAACCCGTAATCGCATATATAAATCATATATATATATATAGTAATTAGTGATGGATCACGCGGCGGTTTCGGAAAATTTTTCCTCTCGTTAAACAATCCGCGGTGGGTGTTCGTTCCACCGCGGACGGTCGCGTTGGAAAATTCCAGGTCCCCGCGGACTCTCCTCGGGTTGGTAGCGTTGGGGCGGAGGTCGAAGTTTTCGGCCACGTAGCCGCGACTTCGGGGCGTGGCTGATTGCTTTTGAATTTCATGACGAATAAATATACCGTCCTCGGGACGGTCGCGCGGCCGCGCTCCGCCTGAGTGTATGGATTACAGTGCCGGCGCGGCGGTCCCTCTTACTCGGTTTCCCGGGGTCTGAAAATCCTGACGAGTGGCACCTATAATTCCAATTCCCGCGCCGCCCTACCCCACACCCCCTAACCCCCTCCCTCCGTTCATTAAACCGTCGAAATATTCATGGTTTAATCCCTTAGATCAGTGGGCGAGCGCCTAAGCCATCATTGAGACTCGAATAATTCAGGTTAACAGCGAGGCTAATCTCAATTTGCATTTGCGCGCTTGCGCCCTGTGTGTTTCCGTTCGAGTATAGAGCGTTCGTCTCTCCCTCCCCTCCGCCGCCCCTCATTCGCTCGCTACCTCTCCTCTTTCTCTCCCGCTCGCCGGCGAGCTCGAAACGTCGTCCGTATCTCTCTCTCTCTCTCTCTCTCTCTCTCTCTCCCTCCCTCGCCGTCTCGGACGCTGTGATGTGCGCCGGTAACGCTGCTCAAGAATAAACATTCGGCCACTGGACACATGCCATACTCTATTTCCCTCTAGCCCCGTCTTCCACTCCCTCCCTCTCTCTCTCTCTCCGACGGCTCGGTAACTCCGACTTCGCCCGCCCCGCCGCGACCGAGGCGGCTCTCCTCTCGTTCTATTACCCATCGGTTGCCGGCCGCCCGCCCCAGAATTTTAAAGACGCTCCGAAGATCGTCGGTTATCGCCTCTGGTATTATCTCGCCAGATCTTCCATCGAGCGCTTACTAATCCTGGTTTAGTAGTCAAAGAAAAAATTAATTTGCTCAGGGGTGAACGGGCCGATTGGGAGCCCCGAAATAATTGAAAACCGCAACTCGCACGAGATCTGCGGCGAGCAGATAGATATTTTTTTTCTTTTTGCACAAGCGGCCGCACTTGAAAGTGCAAAGTATTATTAATCAGCGCGCACATAATTAATTTTTTCCCCTCGCCCGACCCCTTCCCCTACCGCAACAATAAATCCTTTATTCGCTGTTTATTCACGTCCGGCTTATTTTGCGTTTAATTTCCCTTAGCCGCGATGAAATACAAAGGTCCGCGCTGTAATATACGAATTTTAATGAATTTAAAATAAAGGAGATTTTAATATTTAAAAATAAAAGTATGGCCCTCCTCGCAGCCCCCTACCCCTTGCCCAGTCGAGGGCCGTAATTACCGGCCCGTTCATTTGCATTTTTTATGCAGATCCGCGTGATTTAATAGGATTCGCCAAAGAGGCGGCGGCTCGGCGGGGGGAAGGTCGGAGGTGGGCGGGTGACCGAGGAACGTACGGGGGCCTCGGTAGCGGGGAAGGGAAGGAGGCGGCAAGAGAAGGAGATGCGGGACGAATCGGTGCGTTACGCCGCCGCACGACGGCGACTGACTGATTAACTTCCATTCGACGCTTTTTACAGAATTGGCAGCGGTCCCTATAGCTGCGGCGGATTCCCCGTTACCGAGATTTTGGCTCCGAGCTCGCGCGTGTGCTTCTTTGCGTGTGCGTGTGCGAGTGTGTGTGTGTGTGTGTGTGTGTGTGTGTGTCCGTATTATCTCGCCGCTACGGCGGGGCCCCCTGACCAACTTGCCTGGGTATCGGCGATAGCTGCCGATATACGAAAAACGAGAAACACAAAAGGCTCCGTGCCGAGGGGTAAAAATGGCTAAAATTCATTAGCTCCCCCGTCCCGCTCTTTTACGCGCGCGCGCGCCAACTCTCCTTCCTTCCCTCGCCTTCCGTCCTCCCCCCTCGGCCCTCGCCCCCTACCGCGCGGTCGCTCGAATAATGCAGCCAAAAAAAAAAAAAAAACAGAGAGAGAGAGAAAGAAAAAACGGTCGGCCGGGCTCGCGCGTGTGCGTGCGCATACGTTCGCGCGCGCGCCCGTCGACATAATGGAAGCCGTCCGGCCGTTCGCGTTAATTTCCCGGGGTATCTGCGCGCAACGTTTTCATCGGGCGCGCCTCGCCGTCGCTTCCCCAATTCGCGCATACGCTTTGTTAAGCTCGCATATTTTAGCCGTGTATCGAGCGCGCGCGCGCGCGCGCCGTGGATGCATCTGCGACCGCACAAGATGAAAAAAAAAAAACAAAAATTCATTGCTCTACGCCGTGTCGCGTCGCCGCCGCGGAGCTGCCGGAGCTTTTGTAAAAATAACGGGAAAAAAAATCCTCTTTGCGTTGTTAATTTCGGTCTGCGCGCTGGCAATGCGTTCGAGTAAAATAGTTCGAAAATTATGGCTTCGGCTTTGAGTCTGAGAAAAATAGACATAAAAATTGTTTAACGAGACATTAATTATTACTTGAAATCGATTTTGGACTGATCGAACGAATTCGACACGAATTCGGATAATCTTATAAAATCTAATTTCAGATATACATTAACAGATATTTATAAATAATAATCTTATTTGTCACGAATATTGAATACAATTAAAATACATTCTATGGTTTAGTAAAAATTTTGGGACATTGAGAATCGTGTAATATAGATATGGAATGTAAAATTCTCGAATAACTTTGCATTTACTTTGTTACCCATATCTAAAGATTAAGGAAGAACTTATTTCGATCTTTACACTATTTCAATAATTTTTCATTTTTAAATTTGATTTTATTAAAAATTATGTTTTTACTTTTCTCTTACAAGTTTTCTTTGTTTTATTAAAGTTTATTTTTATTAGCTTTGTTATAAATTTAGTACAATTTCACTTTTATATATCCTAATAAATAATCTTACAATCGCTTTATTCAAACCATTTATGTTTGAAACTATCATAATTAAATTATTTTATACATTCTCAAGATACTACTAACTTTCAAACGATATTAATAATTTTATATACATTAAAAAAGATATATCAAAAAGCAGATGAACAAACATAAAACTATTTATGATTTTAAGCCATTCTGTACCATGAGACACTGATATCGGTAATTGGGCAAATAGACTGTGCAAATAAGTATCCAAGGTAAAAGTTCACTGATACAAATCAAAGATGCGAAATTTACTATGACATATATATAACTGTACCAATATATGAAGCCCTCCACTTACAAATCGAACCCTTTCATTCGCCGCACAATCGCTCCATGAAACTCTCGACCGAATTAAGAGAGCAGCGAGTCAAAGGGAGCGCGCGCCGGCGCGCCACAGTCGACTAAGGAAGCAAATAGCGTGGCCCCCCTCCCCTAGGCGGTGACCGGGGACGTAAGGGCTGGGAGAATAATGTAACATCGTCGGAAGATCAAGCGCGAGCTCGCGCCGGCAATGGGGTGACTACGCATATACAGTCATCGGGCAATAACGGAAGAAAATTCAGTGGGGTGCGGCCACCCTCGTCTCCCCCTCATCCTTAGATACGCGTGGCACTTTGATCGAGCGACGTCTTGGTAAGCGCGGAACGAGGTCCCGATACTCGACGCCGCTGCCATCCCAGCCCCTCGCACGCCCGCGCACGCACACGCGCGTCTGCTCCGACGGGCAAAACGTCCCTTAATTCGCTTCCGGCCTCGCCGAATTGCTTTCTTCGCATTGGCCGCGCGTTACACCGCCAGGACGCCGGCCCTCGCCCTCGCTCCTCCGAAGCCCCGGGGGTCGCGCGCCCGTGCCGGCTGACCCGCGGCGGGGGACGGCGGGTCGACGGCGGTGCCGCGGCGTCGGCGGCGAGTGGGCGATTCGGGAGACGGCGGTCTACAAGTATAATAGAGCTTACCTATGTACCATTGGCGCTGGCTGGCTCGCTGGCGGCGGGGCGGCGGCGCGGCGGCGGCGAGGGCGCTGGCAAATACAGGCTATGCATAACAATCGATCTCGCTCTCTCTCGGGGCGAGCGGGGGCGCGGGGCGAGGGGGCGAGCGGTCCGCGGGAGTGGTTGGTCAGCGGAGGGATAAAGGAGAGGGCAGCGCCACCGGACCGGACCCGCAGAGCCGCCGCGGCCGCTGGGGCGCGCGAAGACGAAGGCAAGTCTGAGATAGCCGCCGCCGCCGCCGCCCCCGCCGCCGCTGGCCAACACCCTATCTGCGGTTCGTCTTCCCCCGCGTCCCACCTCCACCCCCGTCGTCCTCCTCCGCCTCTTGCCCGCCGCCGCCGTCGCTCTTCTTGGTTCTACGTGGTCGGTCTTCCTATCTAGGCGTCTGGCGCTCGCGCGACATCGGCCCGTCCATCCCGGGTGGCCGCTGCTGGCTCTCCCACCGTGCCCACCCTCTCTCTCTCTCTCTCTCTCTCTCTCTCTCTCTCTCTATCACTGTTCTGCGAGTGTTCTCTTTCTCCCCCACCCCTTCCCCCCCAACCGCCCGCCGCCCTCACCCTCATTCTCACCGTCTCATCTTCGCGTTCGCGAAGCGAAGGAGAAACTCGGTAATCACGTTGACTGCATGCCAAACTACGATAGTGCGGCCGCTGGGTCGCTTCGACGCCCCTACCCGCCAGGCCCTCCATCCCTCGGCGGTGCACGCGACTAATAAATATAAGATGCGTCTGCTCGCCTGCGCGCGTAAATAGCTCATTCTTATACGCGCGTCTTTGAGCAACGAGGCGCGGGTTGACCGCCCGCGCCGCTCGAGTACGGCGGAGGGGGGGGGGGGAGCGGACTTGTGGCTTTGATTTGTGAACGCGCGCGGTGGTGTGCGTACGAGCGTGCTTATTACGTATAGTCTTCGTACGAGCTCGAATTCGGCTCCTTTTGGGTAATGTCGTTTTTCAGGGGGCGGTAAGGGTGGCACAATAATTTTCCCGAAAAGTTATTTTCGAACAGGGGATTATCATTCATACTTGAAAAGCGAAGGGGAGTTGTAGTGGTTTTAGGATTTCGTGCGATATCATATGATTTCATGTGTCCTAAATTATTTCGATTCTCCGTAGGATATAAAAAGATTTCACATTATTTCAACTCATTCTTAACTATTTGGACGTTCCTAACTATTTTAGACTAAGCTTGTGTATTTTTCAATGACATAATCGTTTTGGTAATTTCAGGTAAATAATGATTCGTTACGTATAGGACGTCCACGGGAAAAAAAGAATTTATCACGCGTATATAATATATTATGTATTGCTTAGAATATTGTATAGAATATTATATATTAATATAAATGAAGAATTTTATTCAGGCATTTTGCACAGTGTAATACAAATAATATTTTTTCAGCATCTGCATCTTATCTCATACTGCTGTTGTTATAATTTAGGCATTTTGCTTCACGAATTAGTTCTACCTTTTTTTTCTTCATAATATTTACTATCTACAATTTTAGACTATAGATAAAAAAAGACAATTATAATATATTCTATTACATATCATTGAGAACTATAGTGTATATATATATATATTTGGATGTGCGTGTATTCGTAAGAAAATATTAAATTTCTGTATAATGAATAAATTTTATCTGTAACGCGTGCGCTCGGTTGATAACTCGATTCCTTATCTCAATATTTCCAAGATACTATAAGCGGTATAATACCAATTATCAATGCTATATAATGCATTAAGTCATTTGTGCATCGGAGCGAATCGCCGCGAACTTTCACAAATTATATAAAAATGAAAATTCTACGGTTTCATAATGTTCAAAAAAAAAAAAAAAAAACACAAGTTTATTTATATGTAACGCCCAGATAATCCGTGTCTCTTTAGATTTGACTCGCCGCCACGGTCGATTCGATTTCACGCGCGCTCCTTTTACCACAATATACATTCCCGCCGTTTTCTAAGAGCTTAGGAAGGAAAGCAATACCTGCTTTGAGAAAATACTTTTGCTCTATGTATTCGCAATAAATTTGTATATATACACACGCAACCATATATATATATATATATATGTATACCGTAGATGTGGATCGATTGGGAATAGTGGGGGGAGGTTGAACTTCCGCGGCTCCTTTGCGCCCCAAGGCCCATATCCGGCGCGGCTAAAGATAATAAATCGTACAATAACGAACTCCTGTGTCCGCGGACACACACACACACACACACACACACACACACACACACACAGATATATATATATATATATATATATATATATATATATATATATATATGCGTTATTACTCGGGCGGGCGATAAGTAATGTAATGCGCGCGCCACGGTCCTGTTCGCGCGGGCGGCGTCGGCGGCGGCATTCGCTCGAACGATATTGAGCGCCGAAGATAGCTCCCCGGCCCCTCGTCTCGGCTATACGTATATGCACGGGCTCTCTGTCCCTCTCTCCTCCCTCCCTACCTACCGCTTTGTCTCTCTCTCTCTCTCTCTCTCTCTGTCTCCTCGCGCGGATAACACTGTATATACACGATTATCGTCGGGTCTCGCTGTTGACGTATAACGCGCCACGCGGCGAAGGGACCGGCGCGACGCGCCCCATGCGAAGCCCCGCGGCGCGCGCCGCCGCCGTATCTTATCGCCGGATAAACAGGCCTACTTTCTAAACCGCCCGAGGCGCGTTATCTCGCGGGTTTTACCTGATGCGCGACGGCGCGAGAGGTGGTGGCGACGGGGGGGGGGGGGTCGTGCGGAGTGGGGAATCGATGAAAGGAAAAAAGATCGGGGCTCCGCTGCGTACTTCTGGCCCATTTCGATGATTCAATAAAACACTGTGTTGTAGTTGGTGTAATGGCGCTGCGGGGAAAAATTATCTAATTTTGTTTTCTTTTTTTTTTTTTATCGATTGCAGCGAATGAAGCGTTCTTCTGTTCCACATATTCATCTATAATGATAAAATCTTCATTTCTTTAAATAGTCGTTTTTATCACCATAATGTAACCGCTATTTCTGATAATTTTCAATTATGCGTATAATATATATCTAACATATTACAGAAAAATAATTTTCGTATAAAGAGGCGGTTCTTCTCTATAAATATTTATTTTTTTCTTGGCTAACGTGTAAGGTACATTTTTTCTTGTCCAATAAAATCAATCTACATATATGTATATATGTGATGAGCCAATTTTCTAATAATCGGAAGCCATATGATAATATACGTACATAGTGGCCAGGAACGATTAAAAAATCAAAATTTTCTATTGACTGTAATAGCATTTTATATCGACTATCGGACGTCACTTAATAATTTACAAAGGATACTTAAATAATAATCAAAATTAAATATCCGTATCATTGTTGCCGAGGCTTAATTATCAATCTATCTATATAATTGGCAATGAATGCAATTCAATTGATCCATGCCGTCATTATTTTACCGGAAAATTTCGGCCATAAACAACGCCCGCGATATTTCTTATTTTAGTTAGATAATCGACGCTTAACCGCACGATACCGTCTGGCGTCCAGTGAATCATGAAACATTGTGCAGAGGAATATAGATAAATTGAACTGCAGGCACAATCGTTCAATTAATGATCATAATGGCAGTTCGTATAATTAACGCGATGATGCGATCGCATTATTATCATCATTATTATTACCCTTATTATTATTATTATTAATATTATTATTTAGAAGGACGCAGTCTGCGGGCATCCAACGGCCAATAATGATTTTTAGCATCGGTTGCTTTGCCATTTTATGCAGAAATTTGCCCAACGTTTGCAGCAGACCTTAAAAACGGAAATATAATTTTTAATCGATAATTTCTCTAGATAGATCTCTCCAAATTTTTAGACATTAACTGTACATAGTGTAGTGCAATGTATATAGTAGTACACCGAAGCTTCCTGCTGTATCAACAATTATTCGCAATCTTATTCGAGGATGGAAATGTGCCGTATATCTTTTTAACTCTCTTATCGCTATAAGAAATGCATCTCCTTCTATATTCACTGCTTCTTTAAATAGAACGCGCGCTTTATAGAATTACGCAACTACTCAGTCGCACAAGTAAGCGAATCAATTAACCTTGCTTCGGATCTGCCCCCTCGCAGGATAACAAAGCCGGGAAAAAATTCGAGAAGATTATATACTTTTCTTTTGGCCTCGGCAGAGCTTAGCATCGGTAATTCTGGCGGTATAATGCCACTTGTATATATATACATATATATATATATATATATATATATATATATATATATATATGGCAGGGAAAAATAAGCTAAGGTTCATCTCTTTCAGACGCGGGGGTCGGTGTCCAAAAGCTGTTTGCCGTGCGAAAAGGAGTCCCTGCGAGCTTGGCGGTGGGTGAAGGGGGATAGGCCGGAGGAGAGCGGTGACTCGCGGGGCGGCGGGCGGGGAGAGGGGATGAGTACCCGAGCAGCCATCGGTCAACTAGCATTACGGAATTTGCATGTTATTTACTCGCGAGCCACTGAGTACATTTGTTTGGATTATCCCTGGAAATAAACCAGCCTCCCTTCCACGCCCCTCCCGCCCCGCGCAGCCGTCCGCCGACCTTCTCCTCCCCCCCTCCTCCGCCTCCGCCGATGGTCACTTTCCGCGCTCGCATGTATCCGTACGTATATACGTACCCCTCTCGCGCTGCTCGCGTACGCGCAGCTTCTTTGCCATAAACGAGTCGTACTTCCAGGCCAAACAAATGATCCCGGCTTCGTTTCTTCTGTCTCGCTGTGTACGTATATATTATACGCCGCATGCGCGCGCCTGTATGCGCGTAAGGCGGTGGTACGACGTCCAGCCTCATACCCCCCCCCCTCTTCCCAACCCCCGGCGCGTCATTTTCAATCTGACCGTAAGTCAGTATTATAAACGTGAGCCGTTCAACGACGAGGCGAGCGTCGCTCGGTCCGTCGCGCCGGGGCCTCTCGCGTGTATCGCGCACGCTGATGATGGCCGTTAAAGGTGGAGAGGGGGGGGGGAGCCAGCGCACTGGCGCAATCCCTCTTCCCTACGTGTATTCCATATATACAGATGTGTACGGGCGCGCGTGTAGACGCGGTCGCGCTTGCCCCGAGATTGATGGGCTTATTTTTTTTTTTCTTTTTTTTTTTCTGTTTTTTAATGAAAATGATTTTCCACCGTGCGCGCGCGCTCAGCGCACAATATTCAAAGAGACCCGCAATTAAAGGCCAATAAAGCCTTTTTTATACGCAGAAATTAGCATCGGCAGGGCGAGGGAGAAGAACGAGCTCCCGGCATTCCCGCGGACAACGGACAACCTTAACGACATTTGCCCATTTCAATTTCAAATTCTCGTCTTACCGCGCTCGGTCTCTCCCCCGCTCTCCTTAATACTACCAGCGTACATAGTTCCTTCGTTCCTTTCTTTTCTGTCGTACGTTCGCGATCGCGCTCATATCCATCTGGCGGCTGACGAAGGGGGGGGGAGGGGGCGGGAATACCGCGGTTGCTGCAACTTTATACGTACGCTACTGGCGCAGTCTTACGGGACGTGCATCTATATACATATTTACCGCAAGAACGACTGATGTATACGTAAAATATTTTATACATATACATATATATATATATATATATATATATATATATATATATATATATATATATATATATATATACTGTCCGGGTCGCATTGCTGATATAAGAGAATCAAGCGATCGATGTTCTCATGTTTACCCGAGGACTCATTAAGGTCAATATTAGCAAGATAATTTATATTCTTGGTTTATTTATGGCCGTGTGCACTGCATGTGTATATATATATATATATATATATATATATATATATATATATATATATATATACATATAAGATCTGGCATAAGGATCCGTGACTCTCGTCCCAATTACATTTGCCATGCGCACTGTCTCTTGGCCGAGGCGCTCGCGCGCAACTCCTGTCTCGTTATACGCACGGTCGGCGCCGCTGCTGTAGCTCGCTCTTTTTATTATTTTTTTTTTCTTTCCAAAATCCATTCCCACAGAATTTATAGCGTCTGCCGTATTTGTCAGGATGATGCGCTTGTCGCTCGCTCGTCCGTGTCCCCTTCTCTCTCTCTCTCTCTCTCTCTCTCTCTCTCTCTCTCTCTCTCTCTCTCTCTCGAAGTCCGCGAGCACGCGGCGCTTCGTTATTGAAATTTACGATTCTCCGCGCGACGTTGTGCACGGCGATTTTTAAAGGTTCGGCCGGCTAATGCTCTGAAACGTCGGGAAGAGGCGAGGGTACGCGGCGGTAAGGAGGTGCATATATATATATATATATATATATACATACAACCGACTTCATTTCGGGCGTATACACATATAGGAATGGTTTCCAGCATTGGCGGCGCGCGGCATTTCCGAGCGCAGGCAGTAAAGCAAAACATTCGGCTAACTTAGTTAGTAATCTAATAATAATTATGCTTTGTGTCTTGCACGTTAATACGATTAAATGGCCCCGGGACAATTATTCCATGAACTGCGCTCGCTCTATATACGCATAAGACGTATACAAATTTCCCAGCCGAATTCAGACCATAACGCGAAGTACGAAGTTATGCGTGCGCATTCGCGTTAAAATTTTGAATGATTAGCCAAAATCGAGTGTAAGCATTTGGGGCGGGCGGGGGGGAGGGAAGCCGTGTCGCTTACCGTCGCATCGTTAGTCCTTGATAGAAGATAAATCGAACGTGCAATAGTTTATTCACTTTGATTATATTATTTTAATAACTATATGTACGTATAAATTGTATGCTTAGGTATTTGGCATCTGATAAGAAAGATAGACAGTCGCAGAGTTTTGCAAGGATTTTACAGAATTATATTAGTATTATTTGCAATTTTCTAATTTCGAATAAATCTCCTTCGTTCTTGTGTAATATCACTCCTAACATTTTTCGTAAATCAATTCTAAGCTTTTATTTAGCATGGAATTTAAACAATTATAATTCCTTTTTTCCTGGTTAAAGTTTCATTATTTCTCTTTATTCATTTATTTATTGAATAATTAAGTAATTTAATTTCAATCTTTTAACCTGGATCATATCTACATTTCGATAAAATATCGTTTTAAAAACAAATTCTATTTATTACGCACAAATACTTAGGTCAACAAAGCTTCAACGCTTTACCGAATATATTTACACTTATATATCCTACTATATTCGCAATCAACGCGCGTATAACTTTCATCTACTTTTAAAAATATCCGTTATACAAAAGCATCCGCGAAATAATATCACGCACTTTTTTCTTTCGTGAATTTGAAGAATTCAATTTCATAAAAGATATATCGCATTATAAAAATGGAAACGATGATGTCACTACATTAATAATAGAAGCACACCGAATTCTGTAAATGTGCCAAGATCGATAGCCGTTATAGCATAAACCGCCCGCGAACTCTAAATATAATGACCAATATCGTTTACTTTCGGCTTTCTCTCTCTCTCTCTCTCTCTCACTCTCTCTCTCTTTGCATTTTCTTTTTTTATCCAGCCGGAGGGGAGATAAGTCGATTCCGTACACGGCGGTGCGCAGTTTTCAAAGATTACACCCAGACCGCAGACCCGGCGAATTTTAAAAAGCAAAATTTCAATTAAGCGCGCGGAGGAGCCGCACCTCACTCGGAGCATAAGTTTTCCCTCATGCGTCACGAGTTAATTACACGTGGTGGGGAGGGAAGAGAGGCTCTTCGCCTCGCCTACCCGGCCGTGTTCTCGTCGTCCTCCTCGGTCGCCCGGCGCGGCGCTGGCTCGAAACGGGCTCCGAATTATTATTGTCTCTCTTTCCTTTATTTGTTCTTTTTTTTTTTGGTTTTTTCTTTTTTTTCCCTTAAATGTATAACGATCATATTCTTTTGTGCGGGTCGCGCTTTTAACTTTCTCTTGAGAGCCCCCGCAGCGGTACCGGGACCGCTCCCCCCCCCCCCCCCGCATCCCACGCATAATACACTCGACAGAGATATAAGAGCCACTGCGCGGCCACCGCCGCGAGAGGGGCAGTACAGCGGCATGATGATGAGGAGGAGGAGGGGGGAGGGGGAGACTCGCGCACGGCCACACGGAGACGCTTGTACATCAATTTCACCTGCCCTCGGCCTTTATACTTCTACGATACGTCAATGCGCGCGAGCGAGTCTCTAAGCTACCGCGCGCGCGCCCATACGCATACATATACGCGCGATATTCGCAAATTTATGGCAATTCCGTCAATTAAGTCGAGTGAGCCGGAGTCATAACATAAATATGTAAAGGGGCGACGTGCATGAGCATCTCCTCTCTCTCTCTCTCTCTCTCTCTCTCTCTCTCTCTCATTCTCTCCCTGTCTCCCTTTCTCACGAAGGAGAGGCTGCTGCCATATAAAGGCTCGCTTGTCCATCAATGTCTGGCGGAGGCAACGGGGACGGTGAGGGGGGTGGCTCTTTCTCTCTCCTTCTCGCTCGTCCCTCGGCTCGCCCATAGGATAGGCAACATCTTCGGATTCTTTCTCGTAAAATTCCCGCGCGACGACGTGGCCGCGCGGCGAAGAAACGGCCAACTGCCTGCTTATCATACCGCGCGCGCCGGGCCGTGTTCCGCATAATGTTGCTCCCCTCCCACCCCCCCGAACCCCTTCCACTCCCCCTCCGACGCAGGTGGATATCTGCGAGCGTGGAAAATCCGCGCGCCCGCGATCCCTCGACGAGGTGGATGGGGCGAGAGAGAGGTAGAGGGGGGGGGGGATAGCATAAGATTGTGCAACGGTGACGGATAACTTCTAAAAGGCATTTTTATTGTTTCCCCCGCCCCAGCGCTCGGCGGTTAACTTGCATTCGCGACGATGCGTCTTGGAAATGCCGGGAATCCCGATGATGTCGACCCTCCGAACGTATTTCCCTCGCTGGCTATACGTGCGCGGGCTGCGCGCGCGCACCTGGCGAGCAAACGCAGTAAATAAGAATTTGCCCCTGCGTGTAGGTATAAAGTCTTGGGAACGTATACAGACACATACACACACAAATGCACGCACACACACACACACATATATATATATATATATATATATATATATATATATATATATATAGCATATAGGCCGGGACGAAATTATTGCAAGGCGATGGACGTCCGCGGGAAGCGTATATAAAACGCGTATTTAAAGGCAATATAAATCCGAATACGTTGGAATGAAATTAGGATCGACGGCCGATTCTATGTCGGTGGATTGTTTTTACTTTGCCGACTGAATATATATTTATATATAACTCCGCGAGTCGTCGCAAAAGAATCCCTATAGCTATCGATATATAACCATTCTCTGCTCCCATTATCGTTACGTATCTATACGTTGATTAAGAGTCTTGGGATATAAAAATTTGCAGTTCGCCGAAGAAAAGTCGCGCATTTGTAGATCACCTGTTCCCGGGAAGAAAGGGGAGCCTACGGATACTGCGGAAAGAATAAAATGTCAAGGATCCTTTGTAATCGGTCGAAAGCGTATTTATATTTATCGGGCGAATGCAATTTTCCTCCCCAAATGCGTTAATTCATATAAATGAAGTTACGGGTGGAAAGTGAGAGGTCGAGGGAGAGAAAAAGGGAAAGAGTGTCAAATTGGCTAATTAAATAAACGATACTCTCTCGTGTCTCTCTCACATCCCCCCTCTTCCCCCGGAGAGCTGCAGTTTAATTAACGCAAAAGGGAAGGAAATGGAATAAACTTTTGAAATCATAAATTCATCAATACAGTTTTTATATTATGCCCATTGACTTTTAAACAACCAATGAAAGAAAGTTTTTGAATGGTGAAAAAGTAATAAACTTCCTATAATAGCATAATCTAGATCGTAAATTAAATCCGCGTAACCTCTCGCGGAAAAGCCCTTTATTTAAGTTTTGCCCATGACACTTTTACTTCACAGAGGGAAATTCTCCGCTCTCTTTCTCTCACTCTCTCTCTCGCTCTTATCTCTCGTTATCTCTTCTCCATCGTCGAGACTTCGTCTCTCTCCCGCTCCTCATCCGCCCCGGCCGCGCGCTCGGCCGTGCGCTTTGCCGAAACGTAATTAATGTTTAGCATCTACATTATTTGTTTAGTTTCATTTTATTATCTCCGAAGGCAGCACCAAAGGGGCGAAGGGGATGATTTTATGCAAATGCATCGGGGATCCGGGGAGGCTCAGAGAGAGAGAGAGAGAGAGAGAAACGAAGTTTTACTCGTTACGGCAACTCAAACCATCACCCCCCTCCCCTTCCACCCCGTTCATCGTAAAATTTTCTTTATCTCGTGCTCGAGCGCGAGAAGAACCGGCGGGCGGGAGGGAGTCGGGAAATTGAAGTGGAAATTTCAAAGGACCCTTTAAATTTACTCTGTCGCAAACGTCAAGCGGCCCAGTATCTATATATATATATATATATATATATATATATATATATATGTATATAAATATATGTATACACATTTCAGCTCATTCCCCTCGTTAAACGATGGAATTATAAATTATAGCCGCGAAATTCTCTCGCTTTTAGTCAGCCGCCCCGAGATTCATTCGCGGTTGCAAAATCCATACGCGCGGGCTCTCTCTCTTTCTTTCTTTCTCTCTCTCTCTCTCTCTCTCTCTCTCTCTCTGCCTCTCTCTCTCTCTCTCTCTCTCTCTCTCTCTCTCTCTCTCGAGGAGGGCGCATCTTCGGAGTGCCCCCGGCGCCTGCGACCCCTGGAGCGAGCCCCGGTCCCCTTCCCAATTATTTCGACCGAGCGCCCCGTTTCTGGGCCTCGTCCGCGATTTCCGACGGCGCGACGCGCGCCCGGCCGATGCGCGCACGTCTCTACGCGCTGGACGGCCCTGCCAAGAGGCGTCGTCCTCGCGCGCGGCGACGCGGCGCCCGTCGTCGAATGCGGCGTCTCCGCTCGGCGCTCGCCGCGTCCGTCCGCTAATTGCGCCACGGTTTCAGAAATACACGGTGGTCCCGTACGGTCACCTCACCCCCGCCTCGCGCCGCAGTCGCGTACCCAACGAAAGGAATTGTAATTTTTGGGTATTCGGGCGACTGACGCGCCTCGTGTCGGGTGTCAAGTGCCGCGACGGCTTGGTATAAATTTTTCGTAAGCTAGATTAGAGTGGCTATAAATTGGCTTTGTTATGAGAGCGCTCGATTCGCGAGTGTAACGTAACGCACTCGTTAGCCCAGATTGAACAGATGACGGTCGATTCGTTTTGGCAAATTCAATAATATAAGGAATAATGCTCAGAGAGCATAAATCCGATGTTTGGGCAATCGTTCAGACTTTCACGTTTAAAAATATATTTTGGCTTAAGAAAAAAAGACTTCATAAAATCGACTTAGTATGATACTTAAGTTCTCAGTTACTTGAGTTATTGTTTCTCCTGACCTAAGCAAATTCTATAAATATCATTAGTAATACGAGTTTACTAATAATTACGTCAAAATTAAGCAATTAAGTTTTTAGTTAAGAATTAAAAGTGAAAAAATCTTATAAATTCACTTGAGGTATCCAACGAATTGAGAAGAATAAAATTCTTACACAATATTAAAAAAACAAACCTTATTACGTACTGTAAAGAACGTTAATGACACCTTTAGAACAAAAAAATACAGACTAAAAGTGCATTTTTGAGAATATTAACGTTAAAAAACTAGATTTACCAATTAAAAATGTAGGCAACCTAATTCCACGAATGGTTGTTCCATATTCTTATATAAAACTTAAAAAGTCACTAACAAATAAGTACGTTTCTCAAATTATTCCTAAATTCAATCAAGTTAACGCACATGCTAACTAAAATTACATTTATTCGACTCTATACAGGGGCGGAAAGAAAACAAACTGCGTCGGAAACAAGTATAGAGCGATTACGAGCGAAAAAACAACGAGGCATCAAACGCATTAACGCGCTAAAAAATTTCGTGAAAACAAAGCGCCATATACTTATACGTCCATATTCGCGCTCGTTCCCCCCCCCCTCCCTCCATTCTCGTCTGTTTTCTCTCCTTTTTTCGCAACGCCTCCGCGAGCATTAGCGTTTGACGTACCGCGCGATTTCACCCCTCTCGGAAGAGAGTCTGCAAACAGGAAAACAAAAAAAAAAAAAAAGTAGAAGACAAACTCGCCGGTAAAATTATTAAAAAGCGAACTGGAAAAAGTAAGTGTAAATAAGGAAAAAAAGCCCGGGGCAGGGGGAGTCGCCGACCGGCCGGACGGCGGCGGCGCGAGAGACGGACGCACTCGCGGGGCGGCGGGGATAGGGGGGAGGGGGCGAACTTTTATCATCCCCGGCTTTAATTTAAGCGAGGTGGCCAGCCTCCGTCACGGGGAGATGGGCGGGGACGGGCGTCTACGTGTGAATTAAACGCGCCGCCGCCGTCGCTTCGCCCTTCACCCTCCGACCGCCTCCCCCGCGGCGTACCCTCCTCGGGCCCTTCTCGCCCCGCGCTCTTTATCCGGGACGCGCGAAACAATGCGCGCGGTGTAATTAAATGTGTGTTTTAACAAACATCATATCGCGCCTGGGACGCGCGGCTGCCCGAAGCATATATATATATATGTATATAATGCTTCCACACGCGTATATGTAAGCGCATATATCTCGCACATACTCTCCGTAGGCCCCTCGCCGCCCCTGCCATTCTTTTTTCAGTTCGCGTCCGTATGAGCGCTCCGTGGCCAGAGGTTTTATATAGAGACTCTCTCCCTCCTCTCTCTCTCTCTCTCTCTCTCTCTCTCTCTGTCGCTCTTCTTTCCGCCTCCCTTTCTCTTTCGAACGCTTAGAATATTCATCCCGGAGAGCTGCCGCTCCAGTATATATATATATATATATATATATGTATATATATATATATATACATATATATATATATATATATATATATATATATATGTAGGAGGGCTTGCTATTATAAACTCCTCCACCTCTCGAGTTTCGCGCGCATAATACGTTTGTGGAGCTATGATGAGGTTCGTTGTTGCCACCACACGCGCGCGCCTCGCCACCGTTTATATTTGTGGCGCGCACTTTCAGAATGCGAAAATGATGCGGGATTTTTTAATTTTACACTTTGTTTACTCCTCTTTCAGGTCTCTCTCTCTCTCTCACTCCCCCTTTCTCTCTCTAATTTCTCTTTGAGTCTGCCGGCGTTCGCGCCCGTTCTCTCTCTTTCTCTCTCTCTCTCTCTATTCTCTGCGTTCTTTCTCGTACGCTTTCTAAATTGTAACGATTTTTAATGTGAAGGGACACTTTACTTGGTCGACAGCGGTCGTCCGTTATTTTTGCCGGACAACATTTTTACAGACTTTTAAAAATACAGCCTGTTTATTCGGCCCATCGATATTATTGTTAAAATCTAACGAATTCAGAACGTCGAGCTAATTTACTCGTGCACGATTTATGCGATTGCATTAGCCGGCCCCCTTACCCTCTCGGCCATTTTTAATAGGTCGAACAATAAATCTTGTCGTTCGTACGCGCGAATCCGTCTCGCCGCCGGTTATTATATCATTTTCCGTGTAAAACAGCAGAGCCCGTTAAGTGCAGCGCCGCTTGCCAAAATAAGCCACCCAAGTTTTTTTACATTGTTGTCGGGCGCCGAAACACGAGCCCGCCTCGTGTTACAGATGCGCTCGGTCCTCGTGCATCAAACGGCACGATGAGTATTAATGTAATTGCGAGCGGGCATACGAAAACAAAACTTGTAAGTCAGACTAATTGTCCGTAGCTAATGCTCGTTTCTCATGGCGCAGTACCAATCGACTAAAAAATAAAAAAATTTCAATTGTTGACTATTTTTCTCTCACTGTCTCTCTCTAAATATATATATATATATATATATATATATATATATATATATATACATATATATACATACTCGAATTTACAATCTTTTCTTGCCTTATAAGTACAGATAACTGAAATGTTAAAACAACTTTTAACTCGAATTTAGCGTAGCTGAACAGAAAAAGAAAGACGGCATCGGAAGCCTTCGCGCCTTACGCTCAGCGAGATTGTTTCCTTCTTCATTCGCGTTGCAGTGCTTTGTATTGGTTGCCTCGAGCGTCGCGCGCTCGTCCACAAACATACGAGGCGAGCTTGCAGGGCTGCGCGCGCGATTCACATCGCTCTCGCCTAAAGTTTGCGGCGAGTGTCTTACGTTGCACTTTAGCAGACCCCGTGGAAGATGGCGCGCGTACGGGCACGAGGCAGGCAAGACTGGGGGGGAAAGCTGCAATAATGCCGCGTACATCGGATGGAATTCATAGACGAACAGGCCGCCTTCTTAATTATTGGCCAATGATAATGAGAGCGGCGTCCTCGTCTAATTTTTGTCGACTGCCCGGTTTCTCGACTGTATTTGGGGGGGAATATTAGAATATTTGATGTGTTATCCCACCAGAAAGTAAGAGTCATTGTAGATATTATGATAAAGAACGCAATGGGTTTTGTTCTTAGCACTACACGTCCCGGCTTAGTTTTTCCGTAAATTATAAAAACGATGACAATTTGAAATTAAATATACCGAGTCATTCTTACAAATTAAAATAATTGACAATTACGTGGTTTTTTTTTCGCTTCACGCGCGCAAATACAATTATCACTTATCGATGAATGAATGAATACCGAGAACGCGGCTCGGCGATCTTCGCACCCTGTACCGACCGTCATTGTGGGTAATGTACAACAAACGCGATAAGCCGCCCCGTGCAAATTTTAATTTGCCCGCTTAAATATACACTTTTACTACTTGCGCAAGCGTAATAGCGATATTTCTTTAATGCCCCGGTAAATGTAACGTTAAAAATGCAGCCGAAGCTGCGTTCTGCAAAACGGAGAAAAAAATAAATAAAAATTGTCGTCGTCTGTCATTACGTCGCAATTCCACCATGGTTAGCAGCAGATTATCTCGTCCTGCGAAACAGCGACGAGCGCGCATCAGAATTGCCGAAAACGTCAACGTCGAATACCGCAGACGGCAAAACATCCTGATATGGCCCCTAAATCGGATGCTTTTCTAGAAATCGAAATCTCTCGAGAATCGAGGGACTGGCTCTACGAAACGGTAGGCTAGCCGTTATGCTGGTTTTAGAAGCAATCTTTAATTTTCTCGATAATCACGGCACACGTGTAGAATTCGAGGCGGGTGGAAAATTTCAGAAATCGCATCAGTGCGACTAATGTCCGAAAGGATTGAAAATCTCAAAAACAAAGGGGATACCGTAAGTAAGACGGGGAAGAAGGGCTGTCGCAATTACTTACGTTCCAGGTCCAATATATATACAGGGGAACAAGTAGGCTCTGCGCCCGGAAAACTTAACGTACAGTAGTTAAGCGTCCAAATGAATTCCCCCCCCCCTGTCCTCTCCCTTTTCTTGCCCTGTAGCTGAAGAGCGGCCGCTTCTCGCTGCCTGCAGGTGGCGAGGGACGCGGGGGTGGGGAGGGACCGGGGAAGAATAAAAGCACTTTTTATTACAATGAGCTTTAATTAACACGGCGCGACGATGACTGCGTACGTACGCGCGGGCAGTCCATATACGTACCGCTCTCGTACTTTTCCAACTTTAATTTACAGCCAGCGTCGGTGGTCGCCGCGGGGGGGGGTGGGCGGTGGGGAGCAGGGGAGCGAAGCTCGCGCGGCCGCGAAAGCTCCGCGGACGGAGCGACGAGGTCGCGGTCTCGGCGTTGTACTAAAAATAAAAAGGAAAAGAAAAAAAAACAAAAGGAACGAGAATGAGAATGGGAAAGGAAAAAAAATGCATCGCCTTTAATTTATGCCGCGATCGGCTCGGTAGCGTATAATTATGACGAATCGTGGAAAATAGCCGTGCGGCGATTCGTTTTGTCAAGGGAGCCGCGCGATCGGACCGCGCCGCGGGTATTATGTTATATATATATATATATATATATATATATATATATATATATATATATATAAGGGCGCTATTGAATTTTCAAGAAGCGCTTAATGAAATTCAGAAATTATATAATTACTTTCTCGGGCAAGATTAAAGAGGTTTATTCTTTAATTGGATGGAAAGTTGAATGGGAGTTGATGGGGTGGGAGGGGTGGGCGGCGAAGAATGGAGGCAGGTTCCAGGTATATGCGTGAACGCGATGTCGCGAAAAAACGGGTCAATTATTTTTTCCTCACGAATTTAATTAAAAGTCAATCCTTTGCGAAAAAAAGTGGCTTGAACGCGCTTTTTTTTTTGTACGGACCCGTCGCTCGAGCGGTCGGCGAGAGAAAATGAGGCGCAAGAAACGCTCGCCACCGATAGCCGATGGGAATGATGAGATGAAGTTGAAAAAATTAACGATACAATGGTAAATATTTTTCAAGTGGGCAATGTCCGTATCAATAATTCTAACAGATACGTAATTCCGAAAGTCATGAAATTCAAAACTGTGGTGGGTAAGGCCTTTTCTATGTGGGATGATTAAAGAATTTAAGATTTGAAAAAAATTAGATTGGAAACAAATTCCCGAAGACATAAAACATAACATTAAATAAAATCGCTACAGTCACATTATTGTTATTTAACTTTGTGAGAATTGCCTTTACAGGAAAGTTGCTAGTCTTTTTATATGTATGATAAGAACGAATAATAATATTGAGTTATTAATGAAAGAATATTATTTAACTGTTGATTGTATTCCAGTCGAAAGCCTAGTTCCTTTAAAATATACCTTTAAGAGAAATAATAATATTTCGTCGACTTTCGCTTACATATTTACAGTCACGTACTGAATTTCGAGTAAAACTCAATAATTGCAGAGAGGTTGAAATAATTATAAATTAAATATTGGTCTTGTAAGGATATGTATAGTTATGGATGTATAGGGAACCAGCACTCCTTTTATATTCAGCATATCCGATATTGAGCGAAGCGTCCGAAATAATATCTATTCATGCATTTAACTTATTAATTAATCTAAATTTGTAACGTCTTACTGAATTATGGATTGCCTGCGATCGTGCACTAGATTTATAAGATACAGGTCAGAAGTTCAGTGGCGGAACACTTCATATTAAAGACTAATTTATTTCCATTTGAAAAGGAAAGCTGATGGTAAAGCGTAACAGTTTCTCTTAAAAAAGAAAAGTTGTTCCACTCCCCGATAAATGCAAATGACTCATTGAAACGAATTGTTTGCCCGCTGTAAAGTATATCATTTGTAAATTTTCTAGTATATTTCGTATGACGTCGAGCGTCAATTTCCTCACACGCTCTACGTGAATCGCTTTTGAACGCATATTAAAATCGTCCGTTATTTATATATTAATACAAATAAAATGATCAACGACCACGCACGCTTTCAACGAGAACTTATACGACAGTTGCATACGAAGATGGAAAAAAACAATTGGATACTTTTATTATGAAAATAGGCCACCAGCAGATTACGTCCGTGATTGTCAAGACGCCAATTGAGATTTAAAATAACGTCCACGAAGGATCTCTCTTAAAACGAACTCTATACTCCGGATTTCAGTACCAGATTTTATTGTGCGCGCATGGATATTCCCGGCAGGCTTGTGCACGGATAATTTTGTAAATTCGCATACACTGGCAGGGACCAACGGCGCAATACCGCGCGCTAAGTATATCAATTACGATATTCAATTTATCCACGAACAGAGCGCCGGCCCGTGCCGTCGCGCGCACAAACAGCCCGGAAAACTCGTCGAGCCTACTATATATATACATTCATGTGTGTGTGTATTTATATATACATATATATATATATATATATATATATATATATATATATATATGTATATGTTGGGGCGCGCATAAAGGATAGCTTTTGCTTTACCGCGGAACGGACGGCGGGGACCGTCGAATCTTGCCGATCAAACGAATCGTTCCCATAATTATTATCGAGTCGAATCGCGGGAGCGCTCCCACCCCTCCCCCACCTCCCCACCAGAAGTTTATCAGTAGGCGACCGCGCGACAACGCGCCCGGTGTATATATACATATATACATATATACGGCTCGTCGCGCGTTTTGAAGTAATAAATTGCCGACGCCGGTCGATGCCTCGCGCGTGTCAGGTTATGCGCGAAAGTTGTAATTTATGCCTGGTTGTTTATGATCGCCGAGTGATAAGGGATCCGCGGCCTCCCTGCGACCTCCCCCAAGCCCCCACCCCACCTCCTCCGTTGCCGGTACCCCCCCCCCCGCCCCCATCCGCTCCCTTTACACCCCTGCATGACAAATGATACCGTAATGAAAAGTGAAAGATACTGTGCTCGCGGCGCGCGGAGCGGCGGGTTGCGGGGCAGGGAGGGCGGCGAGAGCGAGAGAGAGAGAGAGAGAGAGAAAGAGCGCGACGCTGCATAAATTTCAATGATTTAATGCGTCGCACGCGCGGCTTCCGAGTGGGAGTAGGTGCGCAACGCGCGCTAACCTCCCTCCCTCCCCAACCAGTCTCACGGATATCGTGCCGGCCGTCGACGCGCCTGGACGCCAAGACGTGTCCGAGATATTTTTCGGGGGAGTCACCACGTACGGCTCGTACGGGCGAGGCCAGAGCGAGGCGGCCGTGCCGACGCGGGGATGTTGGATAGAGGGCCAATTTCGCCGACATCGATCGTCGATGGGCGCGAGCCGCTTTTGCCCGAACTCGTGCGCTCCGGAGCGCGGGCGCAATTAAGTTGAAAGCCCGCTGACTGGGTAAGATCGGTCGGTCTTTATGCGTATATCTATATTTTTGCTCGTAGTTATAAATACACTGGCTACGGCAATAAAAGTAACCATGAAATCATAGAAATCAAAGAGCGATAAGGATTCTTGCAAATCTGCGATGTTCTTTTTGAACTATATTAAGAATCTTGTTGTATTCCGATGTATGTCGCATGAAGTGAAAATTAAATTATTATAAAATTATAGGAAAAATTTGAATACAATAAAGAACTTGTTTGAATCAATATTAAATTCAGAGACTAATTATTCGAAAAGAAAAATGTCATAATACTACATATATATGGAAGAAAATGCATATAATCGCTATTATAAATAAAAACAAACTGATACTTAATATTTGATATTTCAAAGTTATTTAAAGTGATCTTTTGTCGTGCATATTTTGCCCCAGGTATGGCTCTCATCTATTTACTAAATCTAAGTTATCTTCTATACGATTCAGTTCGAGTTCGTCTGCTTAAAGGAGAACAGCTAACTTCATTCTTTCATCGACTTCAATATTCTCATTTCATTTTTCAAATTTAATTTTATGAAATTTCTACTTGCGTTTCATAATTTCTTCATCATTATAATAATTTCTGTTAATAATTTTTTCTATAAATTTTTTAAAGCTTATCAAATTTCTGTATTAATTATAATAAAGTACCAGATATGGTCAATAAACGATTCATGAAACATTGAAAGAAGAATTTTGAAAATTTTCATTTATCATAGCCTGGCTTAGATGAGTCGAAAAAATTTTCAACATTATTTTTTGTACCAAATATAATATTCCTCGACGTCTTGGAACTTTTGACAATTGTATATTATTCTGTAGTTGGGCTAATATTTTTAGAATATGCGATCGCGATCTAAGTGACAATTTATATAACTGAACAAACACCATATAAATAAGGATGATAACTCAGTCCAAACGAATTCGAACTCAAAAACTTGATCTTTGCGGAAGAACGACTCGTGAGCAACGACGCCGCATCTGCATGGCGGTCGTGGCGTGTTAGGCGAATTTTCCTGTTTTAATAATGCTAAGTGTATGCCGTCGCGAGACCGGAGACACCCCCCGATCCTTCCCTCTCCCCAATATCCCGAATAAAGTTGCTATATATAGTGCACGTATACTCGTGCGAGCCGGTCACTTAATACCCTCACCCCCCCCCCCTCCCTCGCCCCAACAAGAATCGTCGTGGAGAGTCCATTGATCGCGCTGGAAGGCAGGCACAGTGGCGGCGGCGGCACAGCAGCGGGAATAACGTGGAAACGGCTGGCTGGCTGCTGTTAGGCTAGGTAGGGTGCTTAGGTGTTACAATGATTATCCGAGAAGGACAGCGAAAGGTAATTATGCCCGATAGAATCGGGTTGGCGAGAGAGGGCGGGTGGACGGGCGGGCGCGGTGGGCGGCGGCGACGGTGGCGGAAGCGCGAGCGAGACGCCGCTATACTTTACATCGCTTTCGAATCGTCAGCTAGAGAGAGAGAGAGAGAGAGGGAGAGACAAAGAGAGACGAAGTGTGGCTCTGCATCGTGGTCTCTCTCTCTCTCTCTCTCTCTCTCTCTCTCTCTCTCTACTTCTCGCTCCCGTCTCTAGTCCGCCGCCCACGCTCGCCTGGTTCTCCCTCTTCGCGCCCTCTCTCCTCGCGCCAACCCCATGTATCCCCCTTTCCACCTCACCCCGCGCTCGCGCCCGCCACCGCTAGAGCCGCCGCTAGAGCAGGACGCACGATTCTCGTAATTACCTCGAAGTGAGCTGCTTTCGACTTCCAAAGCCGTCGAAACTTCGTAATAAATAGTGTTCGGCTGCAATTGGGTTTTCCGAAAGGTGCCAGGCTTTCTCTCCCCCTCCCCCCTCTCGCCTCACCCTTTACCCCGATCTCCCCCTCGCCCCCCCTCTCGAACCCTCTACGGCGCCTCGCTCGGCTTCAAGCGGTTGTAAGTGTGCTATGTACGTGCCCTCTCCCCTCACATATCCCTCTCACCATGCATATATATATATATATATATATATATACACACACCTCTCTTCCTCGTTCACTTTATCTTTCGCGATGTGCAAGTGTATGGGTGTACTTGCCATCGGTGTTTCTATGAGAGTTAAGCAACGAATCTGTCGCAATAACGCGGAGTCTTGATTCCTAGATAACTTTTCGGCGAATCTATTACATAATAATTAGCTTTAACGTTGGTATATATTTAAAATATTGTTCAATTGAAAATCGAAAGTTGAACTCTTCTAGAATAATCATGTAATCGCGTACCGCGTTCCCCTCGAAATGATAACAATACTCAATAACTATTTTGGCGGATAATTTATTTATTTCCAAGGAGACGCAAGCTGAAAAATTTTTTATATTATGGAAAATTTTCTTACGCATATGGAAAAATTATGAGAATTTGAAGACTATTATTTAGTTCGGTTTCTGAAATTACTGCGAAAGGTCGTTTTATTTTATTACGGTCGTATAATAAATTATTCCTATAATATCAAACTGTGTGCCAATTATTTTAAAAATTTAATTATTTAAAAAAAACATCTTTTATCATCAATATGTAATTAATATATACTCGTATCAAATGCATGCGCAATTGCTCTGATTTCGTTTCGGAAGAATGGCAAACTGCAGTTCTCGCTTTTCAATGGGCACCTCTTACGCGTAATTCGAGTTACAATCTAAATCCCGATGAAATTTTTCGTTTTGGCAAGAATAAGCAAAGTATATACACTCGTTTATAAATTTTCAAATTTTATCGTAGAGTATAGTTGAGAGCGACCTGCAGTGTGATTTATTTGCATGATTTGAAAAATGCACGATTTATGTAAGCGACTAATTTTAGACAAGTAGATCAAAATTTTCCATTAGCGTGTCAGCCGTCCAGCAATGGTTTAAAAGTAATAATAAAAACTACAGGAAGACAATTGTAATGATATTTATAAAATAAGATATCGCGATAATATAATTTATGAGAATTTCGAAATAAAGCAGAGAGTAACGTTAGCAAAAAAAAAATAGATTTTTCACAACTATTTTTATGTTACTAAATTAATCATTGACACTTTTTGATTGTGTAGTCGTGTTATTAATTTTTAACATATCTAGTCGTCTTTATAGTCTAACGCTGTATAATTATTTACATTTGCACAAATCTATATTATGTTAATAATCGTTAATAACCTGTTCGACCATACTAGTAAACTTTGTTATATTTTATTGACTTTATATGTATTTTTATATAAAGCGACCTATTTCACTAATATAAATGAACTGGACGTCTAAGCATTAAATTAACCATAACTTTCATTTATAGAATATCCATTTTGTCTGAACTATAAATAAAATAAATATTTCTTACTTCTAATAGTATTAAAAAATTTTCCATTTAAATACTCGAAACATTTTCATGACTGACATAATGTTTTTGGACAACGAATTTCTATTTTCTTATAACAGAGAAAAAATGCTTTCATCGAGAATCGTTTTTGTAATAGCAGCATGATAAATTTCAGATCTTTTAGAAAGGAAACTCGAATTGACATAACTGACTCTGTATTTCATGCATCTTTACAGCCATCCGACAGCGTGTGCAATAAATATATGAACAGTTATAGATATCACAATAAATTCTAATTCTTTCAACAAAAAAAAAGATAAAAAATAAATTGAAGAAAGCGCTTCGACATAATTTGTGCCAAGTTTTCTTCAAATCTATAAATCACTGCGGGCTCTACGCACCCGCGCAATTACAAGACGCTCGCGAGAAAAAAAAGAAATTTAATCGTAGACATTTCGCGTGCCGCCGAGAAAAATCGTTGCGAAATTACAGTATGTGTACACAAAGAAGGAGATGCTTTCTCTCTCACTCGCGGCCTCTTTCTCTCCCTCTCTCTCTCTCTCTCTCTCTCTCTCTCTCTCTCTCTCTCTCTCCGAATTCGCGACTACATATCTATATGCCCCAGACCAGAGACCTGAGCGAACCACAAGTTGACAAACAGTAACGTCGAAATTCCGCGATGCACGCGAACCGCGGCTCGATGCATTATACATTCGCCGTAGGATATTTTTCATTTAAATTAATAACGTTTCTATGCGCTCCCTCCTCTCCCTCCCCCCCCCAACTCGGCATTGCGAAGTCGCGTGGCCGCGCGAAGAAATGATCGACAGTCGCAATTCTCGGAGGTATGTATAGGAAACGCGCATTGCGCGCAGTTTGGGATTCATATCGGATAGAGCGATAAGCAATAAATGCACGCTGCCTCATACGTTATTTCCGATTAAAACACCTGACATCCCTCGTTCATTCATTTATGTTGCCCGTGCGTAATAAATAAGGTTTTTAAGAAAGAAAGAAATTCAAAGTGAGGATAATACTATTAATTCTGTTTCCTATATATATATATATATATATATATATATATATATATATGGATATAAGTGCAGTGACGCGAGTACAGTGCCGCGTCGCTCATTACGATAGTTACGGTAATTATGCGCCGAGCGACGCCGCCGCGCTATTTCTCGATAAGAGCGACTGCTGCCGTGCGCTCGAGTATTACGGTGGCGCAGTACCGACCACCGCGGCGAGACTTCTTCTTTTTCGCGGAAGCCATCGTCAGCATCGGTGGCGGCCACCGCGCCGGGCCCCGAGCGTTGTTTATGGCAGCGAGCTCGACACACGTGCGCGCGCGTGCACGAGAGCGGGCGAGAGAGAGAGAGAGAGAGAGAGGGGGAGACATTCGTATGCCACGATGAGAAGCAGTCCCCCGAGGGGAATAAATTGTTGTTGTTGAGCTATTTGATATACATACGTGTATATTAGAGAATAAGCGATGGAAAATATTAGAATAGAAGAGCATTTTAAAGAATAGGATTGACCAACAATGTGCGCTGAACAGAGCGTTTTTGCGGGGAGTTTTACATCGGTAACTCAACCAAACTGTATATATATAGCGAACATGATCTCACTCGGCCAAAGTCTAGCAAGTGTTTTGCACGTTTCGAAGCTGCTGATTTTTGACTTGGGCTTACAACGGGCGATCTACTCGGCCGAGATAGATCAGAGATAAGGGTTTGCAGAATTTATCCAGCGAGGATTCGCTATTTGGATACTTTGATTTTTCAACGACGGTCGAAAAAGTCTGAAAAATTTGATGACGAGCTCGAAGGATCTCCCACGGCATACGAATCGAATCGAAGGAATATCGGCAGACCGATATTCACTCTCGCGCAGAGGCCGATCAATTATCTCGCAATCCAGAGTCCGAAAGGTAACGATCGAAGACGGATAAAGCGCGAGCCTTGGTCGCTAAGACCCGAGCGAGCGCGAGCGCCATCTACGTGTCCGAATGTAACTCGTACGCGTAAGAAGCTCGCGTCTTAACGAGGATATAAGTATGAAAGGATCGATTTGTAAATGTCATTGGGAAGATTCCTTCGGTCGCGTCATGCGCTCGCTGCCCGAAAGACGCTCAAAAGCCGCAGTGAGCAATGCGCAATTCTTTCCTTAATCGTCCTCGCCGCTGCTCTCGTGTCGAATGATTCATATTTACCTCAATTCGAAGCCAATGAAAATAGTATCCCAGTCGACCGTCGTTAATTAAACTAAAACGTATCTTCATCGGCCTCGCAGTCTTCATGAAGCATAACACAATTATAATTTTATAACGATCCTCGCGCCCTGCACGTCGAAGCGCCCCCTCCCCCGCTAGCGCTGCCCAATAATACGTAACTTACATGAGCCGCGCGACCGGTCGGTTTATCAAGGCGACAGAGCGCTTCGCCGCCGTAAACGCCCTTACGACTCGACGACACCCGGCTGCAATTTATTAGCCCCCACATGTAGAGGGAGCGTGGCTGAGGCAGAGGGGGAGAGAGCCTAATAAGCGCGACGAGATTCGCTTGATTCCCGTGAATCTGTAGCCGGATTTTGCACGGGCGTGCACGCGCGGCTACTCCTGACGTGGGCGTATAGATCGGCGTCGCGATCACCCTCCCCCCCCCCCGGTTCGTATTAATGGGCCGATCGATGCCGCCCCCGGGTCAATTTTAAATATAATTATTCGCGCCCGATCTGCTTGGCATCTTCGTTTTAAAGAGATCAAGGTGGGGTCGTCTTGTCCCAGCGGGCGCTTATTAGAAACCGATATTATATATATATATATATATATATATATATATATATATATATATATGTGAACATTCGTTGGGAATTAAATTATTTCCCCTGAATTATGCAAAGTGTAACGCTGATTCGAGGCGCTATTTCGGGCGAGCGCGACACCGTTGCGATGCAGGCGACTATGTATCGCGACGGGGTATGTACGCTTATCTAAGGACACTTTTGCCGCTGCGCATTCACAAGCCAAGCAGGAATTAAATCCAGCCGCTAATATTGTCGCGAGGTTTATTTTTACAAGGTTCGAACTTACGCTGTTACCCGGCATTCCGTGTATTACCCCTGTCTATGTAGATACACATACGCGCGCGCGCGCACACACACACACACATGCAAACACATGCATACAGACACGAACACGCCATCCGCTCTACATACTTATTTCGAGAAGTCTCCGTATTATCTTAGCTCGTGCATAAGCAGTCCTTGGGCCCGACGAGCTCCCGGGAGTCAAGTAAGCTAATTAGCAAATGCGCCTCGATAGTAATGAGCGCGATTCAAAATTATCATAATTTGCCCCGTAGGCAGGCGGCCGTTATTAAATTACGCAATGTGCCGTTTAATCGTCAATGTGTAGATTCGTCGTCGCGCCGGCTCCGTAGTTTATGGATTTATAAACATTAAATTCTGTTGCGATGTGTAGAGGCGCTCTTACAGCGTTTTATTGCCATTGTCATTCGTATATATAAATACATTTTGTCGCGGTATTTTAATAATTTAATTATTGTACAAATTATAATTACTCCGCGCATTATCGTTCTAGTAATGTTATTTAATTTCAATTTAGTTCAACTTTTATTTACTCAATTTTATATAGTTTAGAGGTAAATTTGATGAACGACCATTTTAAGTATTATACCATTTTTTTACGTAACAACTTGGAAGAATTAACGCCTCACGGAAAACAATGATGATTTCTTCGTTCTAAAACATTTATTTATATCTCAAATGCTAATTACATAAGATAAAATCTGAACAATGCAAATGTATATTTGTCGAGCTGAAATTATCTATTAATAATGGTTATACAAAAAAAAAATGTTATTTAATCCTTATTAAAGCGAAATAATTGAAAGTTCTACACATCCGTAATTGTTTTATCGAAGAATAAATACGCATGAATGTGTCAAACAATATATTTACATATTTCTACTAAGAATTAAATAATATTTCGTTCATGAAATTATGGAAAGGTTCAATGATGTTTGAACCGTTATTGAACGTATCAAAGAACACAATAAACATTTAATAAAAATTGTATAGATTGTATAATTCAGAGATACATATTTCTATTAAATTAAAGAGAAAAAAAATAATAAAGATCTCGAACTTTTTTCAGCCTTTTGATTTATTTCGAAACAATTTCGTTTTACCCGATGACTGGAATGGCGAGCTGGCGAGATGTGAAATCAATAAGTTCACGCTATAGGCGCACTCGAAATCCTCCAGGCTATACATTATAAAATCGAGTTAAGTGCATTACAACGTCGACAATGTGTGGGGCGAGAGAGAAAGATAGAAAGAAAGAGAGAGAAAGAGAAGGGGACGTGAAAAAAGGTTCTGAGCTCGGCCGCGAACGACACCCGGCGGTATAATTTATCGTTTAATCCGCGTGCGCGGCGCGTTGTGGAAAATTCACGCGCCTAATCTCGTTGAGTGCGGAGGCGAGATGTTGCGCCTCGACCGTACCTCCCCCCCCTCCACCGCCCAACGCCCCTCGCGACGCTTAGGTCGCGCGCGCGCTCAGAAGCGTCACACTTTCCAGACCGGGGGAATCGGCCCGCCGTCTCGCAGTCGCGCGCGCTCTAATTTCCATTCCTTTGATTTTTGACGAGGCGCTCTTGAAACGCCTCGCCTCGCGTCCTTGAGCAGCGTGCAGGGGAGCCCCCCGGGCGCCTGAGGGATCGGAGACGGGGACGACGTCGTCGAGGCCCCGGAGCCGATGGCGCGAGAGGCCGCCCGCCCCCTCCCCCCTCGCGCGGCAGCCGATTTAATAAGGATTTCGCGCCGCGCGAGTCGAGGGCTGCTGGCTTTGTCGCTGGGGCAAGACAGGCGCGCGACGTTGCCTTATACGTTACTTTTTGACTTTACGGCTTTGCCGGGCTGAGCGCGCGTTCGTTGGTGCTTTTACATTCGCACGATAGCATGGCGGGGCGGGGCGGGGCGGGGGGGGGCGGGAGAATTTTCCGCAAAGTGATCCCCATTCTCTCGAGTAAATTAAAATTAAATGAAATGAGTGTAAGTTTGACTACTTCGAAGAAATATATATCATCGTTTATGCATGAAACAGTTAGATTTGGTCGTGGAACTATTCGGCCTAAATATCACGGTTGACTCGATACGTGTGGAAAGTTCGAGTTTTACAAAAGCGACCGAAATTGATTTTCGTTAGTTTCTATAAGATCGATTAGAACTTCAAAATACTTATACGAGTCTATAAATACAATTGCATATCACAAATTCAGTTTATAATGTGTGGATTTATAAATAATATACATTAATAATTTGAAATTTATTAAATAAAGTCGACTTTCCTAATGATAATTCAATCGATAATTATATGGCACAATTCACTCATTATCATTGGTTCGTTCTGCATTACTACAATGAGAGCTTACACACTGACCATTATAGTACATATCTACTCATTTATTTCTAATCATCGGATTTTTCGTTGCAAAGCATGTATGAAACTACTATCGCGAGATAAATTTAAGCATAGCATATGGTTAATTACTTATCGTAAGGTAATTCATGAATATAGTTAAGTGTTTTCATATTTTCGTCATTACACTAGCGTAAGAACATTTAATAAGAAATATTTTTTATGTTTCATAAGTTGTAAAAGATAAGAACAAACTCAGATAAAGCATGTACTATATATTGACACATACATTTAGGTATATATATGATATATAGGATATATAATTTCCAAGTATATATTTTGTCCAATATCAGTAATGAATTTACTAAATTTATTCGATAATTTAGTATGATTTCAAGAAACCATTTATACACGGAACAAATGTTTTCCTAATTTTAGAAAACAATTTTTTCTCGTGATGCTTTCAATTCACGTAAATATTTACTCGATAGTAAAGCATATTGCTTTCGTCATGCAGCCTAATGAAATAATTCTCAAGAATAAATTATTCGCCCCCTTTTATATTCGAATCACGCGCGAGTCCAAAGCCACGACGACGACGACGCTCGTGCGCAATTCGAGCTTTCTATTGTAATGCTCGATCCCAAGAACGAAGCCGCTCTCGCAACGCGAACCGCCGCGTCGAAGATTCCATTTATTCGCCGATCGTGAGGAGCAGCAGCGCGCGCGCAACAACGGCACCTCGCGTAGCGCGCGATAATAATAATAATAATAATAATAATAATTCGTTCACCATCGATTGGCAATTACAAAGCCCCTAATCCAACATTGCGAGTAAATTAACACGGACCTCGACGGACTCGTCTGCGTCCGCGCAGTATGCGTATGGTAGGAACGGAATATATATATATATATATATATATATATATATATATATATATATATATATTTATATATACGTGTGTGTGTGTGTGTGTGTGTGTCTGTGTGTGTGAGAAATCGAAACCGAGGCGCATATATACAAATATATATGTCCAGCCCAGAATGACACTCTTGGTAATCCGCAATCCCTCTACCGACCTAACAACACCCCCCCCCCCTTTTCGCGCTTCCACCTCTCTATTCCTCCTCTTTCAGCGCGGCATCAGCATCGAGCGATCACCTCTGTCGCGCGTCAGCGGCGCGCGATCCGATCGGCCCAACGCCGTTATCTCGCCATATATATATATATATATATATATATATATATATATGTATGTATATCTACTATCGATCATTCGGCGGGCTTCATAATTAGCAATTAACTATATCCATTAGTCCCCGATATAATTATCACACGTTACCGGGCTACGGGCGCGCCCTCGTCGCCTCTGCCCGACACCGGTACTCCTCCCCCTCCCTCTCCCACGACCCTCGGACCACCTCCGCTCACCCGCGTCCTCCACCTCCTCGCGCGCTCGATTTTCCCGGCAACCGATGCATTATAGCGCGCGAGAATGGCGCGCGGTGTGTGTGTGTGTGTGTGTGTGTGACGGAGCAGACGCTTGATATTTCGGAGGATAATAAAGCGACGTCTGTCGTCGGGGAGCGCGCGCGCGCTACCACCGTCACCGCTCGTCCGATTTGATCTGTGTGTACGTTGCGGAAGGGGGGGGGTACGCGATGGAACGTCGAGTGGCCACGCTGCTGAATTATTTTCCGCTATTTTGCCAAGGTCAGACCGTCGGATCGACCGTCCGAGCGCGGATTCCAACAGTGGACGTGTGTTTTTAACTTTTGTATACATATATATATATATATATATATATATATATATATATATATATATATATATGTATATACACATATATGTGGCGTTCGTCGAAGTTGGGGTGCGTTGAGCGGCTTGACTAACTTTTGCGATACCTCTGTTTATCACTATTTAATACATTTGCATTAAATTAAATTGTAGATTGTTATCAAATTGAATCCAGAAGCTGGTGTAGAAGCGAAAAATCTTTCTACCAACAGCATTCGTTGAAAATTTATGTGTTTAATTTTAGATCATTAGGCGATGTTAACGATCGTATAAGATATTTGTTCAAATACTATGCATATCTTTTACAATTATGTATATAATTATAATTGAAGTGCCGTTATCGTTTGCAATTTTGTTATATTATGTATAATTTATTATCCAACTCAAATTAATAATATAAATATAAAATCGATTTAACAATCGTATATGTATACAATTTTTTTTATTAGAATATTATTTACATTCTGTAATTGCGCAATGATTCATAATATTTTGCATAATATATCTCTTGTAATCAGTCACCTTAGCCTTTTTACGTTTATGTTTATTTCTTGTTCTCTCATCCATTACTTCACTTCATAAAGCGTAATTAACATGCATTCTTATACTAGGTATACTTATGTTTTTTTTTTTTTTACCAAGATCGATATTTTTATCATTTCTATTTTTCTATACCGTATTTTGTATAAATATATTGTAATTTGAGCATAATCGGAAATTTCGTGTATGAATTATTTACGTATTCGAAAATAGTTTTTGAATTGTTGAATTTGATACATGTTTTTTATTCCATTTTTTGGATGATATTGAATGCAAAATTAATGATATTTTTGATTTTCTATAAAGTAGCATTAGGCAATTAGAGCGGAACTGTTTATTTAAAATTTAATAATTTCATCGATCAGTGAATTAGTCTTCATCACTACAATAATATTACATTGATAAAACACGATCAGAAAATATTATTGTTTTCCAAAAAATTTTGGACTGTGCAAACAAGCGAAGATAAATATGTAATTTATTTTCAAATTACTAAAGTATATTAATACATATTAAATTCGATTTTTTTCAGCCATAAATATTGAATTAATAATTATTAATCAGATTATTAGCTCCTGAAGTCGAATTCCACCTATTCCATTCCTTCACGGTTCTGCGAGATATTTCATTCTCGCTTTTTAGTTAAATAGATCAAATATCTTTATTGAATAGTAAAGATGATCGTTTAGCAATTTAAAATTCTTAATGCACATACATACCTTTCAAGTACCAACGATAAATGAATCGGTGAAGTTTTAATCTCCATTTAATTTAATCCTCAATTGAAATTATAACTCATATTAATTAATCAGTTTATATTATATTTCAACGATGAAATATTCGACGATATTTTCTATCGTTTTAACGGGGACTGTAGGTTTTATTCGGGCCCAGCCCTGTCGTCCTTTTCATTCGATAATCAGCCGTCGATTACGAATTATGGAATGGAAGGCCGATCCACGAACGCGAGACGCGTCGAATCTCCATCATGCGCTTCCGCGATACAGCGAACGTTGGCGGGATGCCTTCGAGCGATTGCCAAATGAAATGCGGTGACTTGGCGAGGGCGGCGATGGCCGTCGGGCCGGGAAAGTACGTCGATAAAGCGCCGGTTAAAATCGAAAGCGTGACCGGAAGACAGTCGCGAGCTCGCTGGCTGGGGGAAAATTCCGTCGAGGCGATCACGGCGCGGCGCGCGAGCCCGGGGGCATAATGTAAATCATCGGCCATTAGCGGGGGCGATCCCCCCCCCCTTCCCCCGGCCGCGGCGCCGATATTATTCTTGAGGCGTTCCTAATTAACGTTCGATAACGCGAGCCTCCTTTGTCTCGTCGCTCCGCTCCTAGGCCTCGGCTGCGCCCGCGCCACGGCTCAGAGAGCCCATTAGCGAATTATAGCCATAACTCAGTTTTTTTTTTAACCCTATACTCCCCCGCTGCCCGCACTCCCCCCCCCCCACCCTCCACCGCGCCCATGTGCCCCCGCAATAATTGACAGGCGATTATCGTCGGAATCACTATCATTAGCATCAGTCATGATCCCCGGGCTTCCCCGCCCCTCCTCCTCCTCGCCTTGTTATCAGCGGAAAGTCACTCGGGGCTCGCTGGCAATCGCGTTCCGCTATATATATATACACATATATAATATATATATATATATATATATATATACGTATAGTGCGAGCACCGACCTCCGTACCCTCCCCTCTTTCTCTTCCTCTTCGTTGCGCCTCGCGCGCGCGTCCGTGTCAAAGAGCAAACTTCGGCATAATTATTCTTCCGCCGCGAGGATCGGTTATAGCCGTTGATTATGGCCATTACACACACACACACACACACACACAAATATATATATATATATATATATATATATATATATATATATATATATATATATACGAACTGCGCCCGAGTAAATATAAGAAGCTATAAGCGCGGACCGTGCATGTATATATATATATATATAAATGTACGCGCGCTCGGGAAATCGCGGGCGAGCGCGCCCGCGAGCGAGAGCCGGATAGTATTAGGTTCGACCCAGAACCAACTTGCAGATATACCGACGATCACGGAATTAGGATTTATATGGATCTCCGCACGCGAGCCACCCAGCGGTTCTCAATTTTCTTCTGTTACTCAGCTCTCACCCTCCCCCTCCATCTCTCCCATCCCCGCGGAACAAACCGACCAACTTCCCTTCACGGCAATTTAGTTGGAATTAGTACGACTAAACTGACGATTTGCCCGTTACATTTTCGCAAGTTTCATACTAAATCGATCGAAAAATTAGCCTACTTTTACTTTTGGCTTTCTCTCTCTCCCACTCTCCATCTCTCTCTCTTTATCTGTCTATCCCTCGATTAATTAAACGAATAAAACAAATCTTGAGTAAAATTTATGGAAAAAGAAGAATATATTTTATTTTTTAACAGTCAAACTTTGTAACACCTATTCGAAGGCATAATCGCGTGCAGGAAATTTTTTGCAAAGTATCCCTCATTTCTAACAGTACTTATAAAAGCATTAGTCTTTCATAATATTAATGAATAACTTGAAAACAGGATACGTTATTTGTAAATTTTATCGATTTTGACTGTTACGACCTAGAGGTATTAATTGAGATACACTGAACAAGTATTTAAAAATTAAGATTATTTATTAACCATTCACTTGACAAATTATCATTCACACGAATGAAGAATAAAGACTATTTTTTGTAAGAATAAATCAAGAATAGTCAATGTATTGTGCGGAATAATACTTTACAGGAGAGTACATTGAATTTAAATAATATAAAGCCTAGATAGATGTCCATGCTGAATTAAAAATAATGATTAATAAAACTAATGTGAACTAAGACAAATAAAACACTAATCGTGGCGACACCAGTCAGATCAAAAATAGGTTGTTTCGTTACATTTTTCACACAAATAACTTAAATGAAAATGAGAAACAATTAGATCGCTGTCAGAAAAATAAGAACACTAAGAACAGTTGCTTCACTTTAGAGGCTTTTTTACTCTACATTTTACGCGCGGTAAAATTCTCGCTTTTGAATTTCATATTGGTTAAAATGCTACTTTCACTCACTATAAATAATTATTCGCTTTGTATTTTCATTTTCCAACTGACCAATGATACTTTACAGTATCGATAATTACACCGGCCCAATAATGTGAAGATAAAATGAATAAAACTACGGTCAACAAATTAATACATATATACATCACTGCATAATTTATCGAGTAATATTTATTAATGCGATCGAAGAATGAAACAGACCAAACTTGTTTATCTCCCGATTACGCAGTAAAAATACACGAACGAGGAAATAAAATCAATAAATGCCGGGAGTTTTCGCGCCGTGCCGCGGGTATAAAGTGAAAATTTCTCATGAAAACGTTAAACGCGCTTGAATTGCCGCATTATACGTGTACACATGCACGCTCACACACAAACACACATACAGCAAAGGAAAATAATTATGTAACCCGCGTTAAGCGTCGCCGCGGTCGGGGCAGCTGGCGGCACCGATAGAAACATCGCGTGTATCCTCATTAAAAATAATCGCAACGTTAATTGTTCCATTAAAACGTTTATCCCGCGCGCCGGCGTTTGAAATATCTCGCGCGAGGCGGTCGCGCCGCCGCGAGCGTCTGTAATTTTTGGGCGACAAACGCGCGCACGAGTGTATAGGTATACACACATACACACACACATACAGTATTTTGTACATATATATATATATATATATATATATATATATGTACAAAATACATGACCGGCGGCACAAACGAGCTCGTACATGCGACCCGACGGGGTGCGAAAGGGCGAGGGGCGGAGGGGGGAAGGGGAAAGGGAGACGGCGGTGGTGGCGCGCGCTCGACGCCCGCGGCAATAACTTCTCGTTACAGCGAAGCGCTAATTAAATAGGTTAATTCATTTTGCGAGTGATCGCGCGTGCGCGCCACGGGCGCGCGTGACGCCAGGGCCGTCGCAGCGGCCGGCCGTGTGATTTGCACGCAATTAAACGGGGACCCGAGGGAGAGAGGGAGAGAGAGAGAGAGAGAGAGAGAGAGAGAGAGCTGCCGCCGCCAACCCCCGGCGTATAAGCGCCGATATTAATATTGGATTTTTGCCGGGCAGAAAGCCCCGGCGCTTTTCGCTCGCCTCGTGCGCTGTCCTGAAATATAGAAGGCCCGCTGGTCCGTCGGACGCGCGCGTGCGCGCTGATCGAAGCGCGCGCCGTGCAGACGAGCGCCAATGATCCAGATTTTAATGACGTTACGGCCGAAACTCGACAGCTCCGCTGGCCTAAGGATTTGTCCCTCGTGGGAGGCTCGAAAGAGAACGGGGTGGATTATCTCGTTCTTCTATTTGTCCAGTTTCCGATCCTTCAACTCTTTTCCACACGTCTTCCTCCTCCTTACGTGTGCAACTGAAGCGAGTTCGACTGAGGGAACGCCAATGGGGCTTTTCAATTATCCGCACGAATGAGAGCTTCACTGATATAACAAGATTATATTAATAATTAAAAAATGTTTTGCCGATATTTTTCAACATTCGCAATTAGTAATAGCGCAATTTACTTTTGTATGTAGAGAGCCGCCGAAATTGAAAGTGTAATCTGATGTGAAATTTTTGGATTATGAAGTAAATTAACATTATTATACTTATAAATGAATCAGTGAAAACTAATTCAGAAGAAATCTTCCAACTTTAGTATCGACATAGTCGAAGATCATTTGAAGATGATAGTATATGTTCGCTATTTGTCAATTATTTTGGCAATATCGGTTAGTTTGACCAGTGACCACTAGATAGCCAACTCAATTGTTCGATTATTATCTTACAATAATCAAGAATAGTGATTAATATCGTGAGCAAAAATAATTCAATATTTGGATTGATTCATATAAACGTTGAGTTAATGTGTATGAAGTTATGGTTTTAGTCGTTCGAAGGTGTTTTTGCTTTATATGTATCATTAAAATTATTTACACCTGAGAACGCGATCTTTTCTTTCAAAATATCTTGTAAACGTTATATTATTTTTAATTCATTTAAATGATTGCATAATTGTATATTCTACTTATAATTCTGCCTACACTATCTTTTAATATTTCTGTATTTGTTGCCCGTCCATTGAGTTTATATTTTTTATGACATTCATTCCAAATATGGAATAGACCGTACTAAAACACTAAAACAATGTTCAAATAGCGAACAAAAGAGTTTCAAATGCATTTATGTCGAAAACTGCATAGGATATTTTCATGCCACGATAGCTGAAATTTCGTTTCATTATAGTACGTGTCGCTATAAGCAGGCCACCGTAAGATGACGTTGCCTTCGTACAGCAATCTATACCAAATGTATTTTACTTAAACAAAAAAAAAAAAAAAAAAAAAGAAAAGAAAAATGAACGCCTCATTTATCGCGTCACGCTGAACTATTGATGCATGTATATAGACAACATTACCTATTGTTTCTTGAACTTCCGAGAATTACTCTAAATGTAGATCAGGGCTGTGACCGATAACACTATCTGGGTCATCGGTAGATTTTATTATTCGGTTTTCTTACATTATATCGTTTTCATTCTCGAGATGGCGTAATTAGTTTAATCGTGCATCAACTATATCGATTGTCATTAATACAAATTCCACGAGGCAATATTATCACCATTGTTAATATACTTTTGTTAATTTATATATTGTATATATATATATATATATATATATATATATATATACAGACATATATATAGATATACAGAAAATGGGTTGCTCGTGCTTTTGGCTATATAATCCAGCACGGTATAATTTATAATATATACTTCCGGGCTGGCTTATTGCTAAAGCATTTCTCTGGCTGCGCGTATAAACTACATAATAGGACTTGGGACCTCGTCTGGCTAATCCGGTCTCTTCATCTACTTGCGGCTACCTCTCTCCCATCCAAGTTCCTCTATAGTGCGCGCGGACCCGGTCAGACGCCCTCCTCCTCTTCCTCCTCCTCGTCCTCTCCCCCCCCCTCCAACGCTACCGGATCCACCCCCGACTATCCGCACCCTCCTACCCTCTGCGCGCACCTCTTTATCCCCGCGTAGTAGGTCAGTCGAGTTAGTTTCGTCGAAGGAACGCGCGCGACGTGCAATTATGATAATGGCGGTGCGCCGCGCGTAGACTCGCCTCCGTACCCGTCCCTCACCCCGCCCCCGCCCCCCGCCGTGCCCACCCCCGCGAGCTTTCGCACCAGCACCCTCGGCCGCCCTCCCTCCCCGGCGCGCGAAACGAGGAGGCAGGAACGGCTGCTGCTGCTGCAGCAGCGGCTAACCCCGAGGACGAGACGAGCGGCGGACGAGGGGGAGGATGTGACGGCCGAGACTATGAGAAAGGAGCGGAGGAGAGCAGTAGTTCTGGTAGTTCTGATATCGTCTGTGTTTAAACAGCCAGCGCAGCGCTCGTACGGACTCCCGGAACTGCGCCCCGGGTGGGTGGGGCTGGAGAGGAGAAAGAGAGAGGGGGGAGAGAGAGAGTGAGAGAGAGATAGATAGATAAAGCGCGGGCCACCAAGACCACCGCCGCCTCGCCGGGAAATCTGCATAATATAACCAACTATTGTTCAAATAGAAGGAGCTCGGCAGATTCAATTACCATTGTGATACAATTAATGTTGGAAATTTCATCGAACTCGGTGCCGGGGCGGAGGACGGGAGGGGGGGGGCTCGCTCTCTTACGTATGCATGAGCGGGACCTCCTTCTCGACGGGCGCCTACTCCGACGAAAAGCCGCGGCGACTGCGGTCCGGACCGGCCCCGGCTGATTCTCGATCTCCCCGGGAAATGCAACGGCAAACGCGACGGCCTGGCGATTTATTCGGCGTCACGTCCGGGCGACGCGCTCGGACGATCGTTTTTTCTTTCTCCCCATCCCCGCCCCTTCGCGAGTACTGTGCGCGGTTTACGTTCTTTTGCTTCATTCTTCATTTGAATATTTCAAATTAAATCTTGAAATCGGCCGAGACCGGGACTGGAACTCCTGTGGCCGAATTGCCGGCGACACTTTGTTCCAGCGACAGATTGAGCCATCGTAGGCCTTGATTTTCAATCTTTATACTAGTTTTTCTTTCCTCGATATTATGTCGTGCAATACTCAGAAAATAATTTCACTTCAACAAAAATTCATGACAGTTTGTTATACTGTAATTACCAGTTGAAAGTGTACCAAAGAAGACACGTTCTAAAATTGAAGTCTCTCAGTGAATGATATATGACCAACTTTATTTCTGTTATAGCAGTATAAAGATATCGATATTGTCCTTAATTCTTGTGCACGAGCATGGTCTAATTAGAAGTGCAGGAACTTCGTGTTTAAGTGTCAGCCGTTACAAGACAACTTCTTCTTTATTAAAGAGATTAAAAAAAAAAAAAAACAAAAATAATTTGCTTCCTTCTTAATAAAACCGTGAGCAAGGATTGTACTTAAAATCCAATTTGCTCATTTAGATACTGAATTACATAATTTAACGTGAGTCGTGAAAACGTAAGATGGCATTAGGAATACGTTAAAGTTGTCACAAGGTACCTTCGAAGACCAGAAAAGAACCTTGAATAAACTTGTTACTTTAACGACTATCGTCATACAGTCTAAATAATCAATATAATAATGGGATTATGTATTGAAAAATTACTTTGTTCACAGTCGATTAATTTTACGCTTTTCGTAATTCGATTTTAATTAATATTTATATATTTATCGTAATTATATAGGAAGAAAATTAAATTTATAATAATTAAATCTGATGACGTTATAAATGGTTTTTTAATTTACGGGTATAGCATTGATGTATGTTTATCGTATTTATAATTATTTTTAGGTTGTTTGCGCACTTTGTGAATCAATGTAATACGCATTATCGTCGTTAATTATAAGAAAAATATTTGGATGGTTGAGCGCTTAAGTTGATTTATTTATCATTTGGAATTTCAGCTGTTAATGTAGTAACATAATTAAAATTGTATGCTAATCAAATATGTACCAATTTAATTCATAACTTAGAAATGTTCAAATTTCTGGTAAATATTTACCTTATTTTACTTCGTCTGGTTAGTTAATCCATTGATTAGCAAACAACTGAACAATTACTAAGAAATTATTGTATAAATAGTAACAGACTTTCACCGGAAAAAATGTATTCTGGTTGAGAAATGAATTCAATTGATTATACGATTAAGATTGAGTAAACTTAAATCAATAAATTATTAAATGCAGAATCTGAGTGTGTTTTTGAAAATTGAGGAAGATGCCATTACTCGGAAATTTTCTATGCAAAAATTTAAAAAACAGACAAAAGTTTGAACTATAGAAACGAGTTTCTAACTTTCTTATCTATTCCTAGTTCAGAAAGATTTTCGTCATTATACTTTTTCGGAAAATACTAAACTGGTTATGAAATCTTGATTTCAGACACTTTTATGCGAACGATTAATAATCATATAATGAGCAAATATGTTTTCACCATAAACGAGGCAACCGATGGAATTTTTGGAATTTGAAATATAGAATGTCTCCTTGTACCTTTTAAATGATAAACAAATTTTTCGACTAAATATATAAGTATTTGGATAGAATTTAAATGACCTAGTGAAACACTGTTATTATTAGAATTAAATGAGATTGAGGTCAGACGTGATATAAAATTATTCTCCCGCTGTTTATTATTAATTAAATAGAAGTATTTTTTTGCCAAGACGATAATTATTAATCGATTTATTCCAAATATGTACCATTTAATCCGCAGAAAAAAAATCCGCTAATCAAACCGCTAAATATACTGCTTGACGACATGGACTATCGATTATTCTTACCGATATAATAATAAAAGAAATAATCCATATGTGTCAAACGGAAATCAATGCAATACCGTTTAATTATTCTAAACATAGGCCAGCCAACTATTTTACACGAAATTGAACAAATAATGCGATACGTCGTAAATGACTTTCGATTACGAACCGATGACCCCTTTTCAGATTTGGTAAAATACATTTTAAAAATATCAAACTTTCAAGTCTGAATTTATGTATAAAAGTCATCATCACCTATCATGGAATTTAAATCGGAGTGATGTTGCACGACCGACATAATGCCACTTTTAACCAAGGCAACCTTTAATTAAGACTTTTTTTATTACCTTTTTGTAGGATATGAATTAATTAATAATGCTTAAGTCAACAAATAAATTTTCACTTAAATTCATACCTATATTATTATAAATAATCTAATATCTATAGGAGGGAAAGCGCTGGTTCAGTTTTTCATGTGATCAAAAAATTACCATAATAAATTACTTGCACCGAAGCAACGCTCATTAGTAAAACCGTTCATTCAATCAACGATATATATAGATATATATATATATATATATATATATATATATATATATATATATATATAGGCGCCAAGCTTATTAGACTAGCGCTGCAGGAAGGATCGGAAACGATATCCTCACCGTCCGCGCAGCGCGGTGCATTGGTACATACTCCGCGGGCATCAGCGAGGGGGGCTCAGATCTCCCCAGTGACGGTGTGCTGCGCCGGACGCCACGCTGCGCCCAGACTCCGCGCCTCTGCATGACCGGAGGGTCGGTGTGGCGAGGGGGGGCCTGGAGAGGAACGGGCCGCAAGCGGAATGCGAACAGCCTTCTCAGCTCTATCTCTCTCATCTCCTCTCTCTCTAATCCGGATCGATCTTCCGAGTGCGCGCTGTTCCTCCGACACGTGCTGGTATCCTCCGTCGCGCGTGCTCGCGTTACCACGTCAACACGTCTAACGTGCGGTGATCGGTCCTACCTCCTCACGAAGTCTCGGGGCACCCGACTAGCTCTTGGCGCTGGTCTTTCTCGCAGCCGCCTCCGCAGGGCTCGGACCTGTGGGACGACGCTACGAGTCTGCTCTCGTGCTCAGCATCTTTGGCTAGTGTCACTCTGACTGCCTGCCCTGGGAGGTGCCACGCTCGGCCGGAGCGTAGGCACCACAGACATGAGCGCGCCAAGCAGAGTCAGGCGGCCGGGCGTCTCACCCTCATGCAGATTTCGGTAATTTCGGCCTCGCAGCCGACGTCCATCGCGTAATACTCAAACTTGTGTGTTGGAGGGGGGAGGCGAGAGGGAAGGGATCAGGGGTTGGGGCTGGGGTGGTGGCCACCGCCCCCACGAGTTCGGCGGCGGCCGCTGGCCTCCGTCTCGCTCGCTCTCTCGGTAGGGACAAGGTTTGCGGGGCGCGTTATTCCAGAGACGTACATACGTGCAGACTGTGCTCCCTCTCTCCGTCTCTCACTCTCGCCTCGGCTCTCCTCGTTCGGTCTACTGCGGACTTTGCTCGGTCGAGGCGATGGGCGCGCGCTCCTCCACCTCCACCTCCGTCGCCGACTTCCCCCCGCAGGGTGCCGCGAGTTTGTCTCTCTCTCTCTCTCTCTCTCTCTCTCTCTCACTCTCTCTCACTCACTTTCTAGTCGCCACCGCTGCTACTGCTCGGTTGCTGCTGCTCCTGCTGCTGAGTTGGTAGCCCTGCCATATAGCGCACGGCCCGGCCTGCCTGCCTGCCTGCCTGCCTGCCACCACCTCATTTGAATTTCTAATTAGGAAACCTCCATGCAATTATTGGATTAATGTAAATTACGAGAGCTGGCTCGGTCTCCACCGCCGCGCCGCCACCGCCGCACAAGGGTGAAACTCTCTCTCACTTACTCTCCCTTCCTGCCACCCCCCTCAACCCCTCTCTCGCTCGGTCTCTTTCTTTCTCCCTCTTGGTATGCACCTCCCTCCCTCCCTCCCTCCCGCCGCGCTCGCCTCTTTCTCCCTCACAGTTCGGAGCTCCCTTCCTCTGTTCTCTCTGCGGGGGGTTGGGGATAATTAAAATCCGTTGATTAATATGTAAATTTAATAAGATTACTGTTCTAGGAATGCTCGATGCAGACGAGAGCAAGTGAGAGAGCGCGGGCGAAGGGATGGGGTGCCAGGGAGAAGGTCTAAAGCTAGGACATACAATGCGCCCAAGCACTGCGCGTCCACCGCTGCCCCGCAGCCTGACCTCTAGGGCTACTTTTTGTTTCTAATATATGTGTGCTTCAGCCACCCTCCAACGAGATTGGCATCCGTTCTGCTTAACATTATACGTACATCGGGCTTCTTAAATATATATATATATATATATATATATATATATATATATATATATATATATATTTATAACATGAGTAGAATTAATAATTGAAACGAAATGAACTGGTTGAGAGTGACACAGTATTTCTATCGTTAAAAGTTAGTATTTGTACTTTTATACCTAAACAGGTATATAAGTAAATAAAAAACAGGCACATAACTAACCAGGGATCTGTCAAGTTGGAAAAGTATCATTAAATCTAAAAGGATAAAAAAATATAAGAAAAAATGGTCATCTGACAGATATTAGGTATAACTATATATATTAGATGCTGACTGAAAGATTCAATTACAAATAATTTTCGCAAGTGGGCTAATTAGTTGAAATGTCGAATCAGGTCGTAGATCGCGAAGCCGGCTATTATGAAATATTTAAATTTTGATCTTTCCGAAAGAAAGTTAAACAAAAAAGAGTTTGAATACTGCTCAGTAGCTTGGACATAAGGGATTACCGCCATCAAAATGCCCCACTGCCAATCCGGTAGCCGGACGACTATCCGTAAAATTTGGTAGTTGCACTCGTGGAACTGGGGCTCTCAAGTGACCGCAGTCGACTAACGTTTGCAATGAATACGGTCAATAGTCACGGCACATATGAGAATTCTGAATAGTTGGCACTCGGATGTTTTTTTTTCTGTTTTCTTTGTTTTTTTCTTTATATTGGCTCTGCAATATCGTCATAATATTCAGTACTTTAACGCTGTCTTTTAATATGAAAATAATGAGTTGATAATGAAGAACAATATGATCAATTGATTCTAATTTTAGTAAGGTTTTAGACATGTCTTACAATTGTACAGTGCTAACTTAAAAGAAGGACATTCTAAGAAAATAATGAAATTCAGTATATTTTTATATAAACATCAAAAATACACTTGATTATTTCTTCGAAAAAATTTTTCGTATATGGACGAAATAAAGTGTTCTATTGAATTTTATTATTTGAATTTATTTCGCTAATTGTAGATTCAATCAGCAAGGATTCCTTATTTGAAATATATTTACGCAATTGTATTTACAAAACAAAAAAAAAAAGAAATATTTGTCGCGTATACCGAAAAATGCAAAATCAGAATTATGTCTCTAAAAGGTCACTCATTAATCCCACTGATATACGCTTCGCTTTCATGGTCACTTCGCCATTTGGCTCGAATTAATTCCCCGTTAAATAATTTATATATTAACTTCTCGAGCCCTCTCGACTGGAGGCACCGCGGCCAGCAATAACAGGGCCGGCGAAAACCGTCGCGCAATAAATATCCGGCCAATATAAGAAGCTTATATGATGCGGGAGGCGCGCGGAGCGGCGAGCAGCGCCCCCTGATCGGGAAGCCGCCAATAAATATGCGCATTTAACGCCGGCCCTCTCGGCGCGCGCGAGGGAATTAAAAGCGCCCCGGCCGCCGCGCGCACCGCGTCGCACTTTTCTGCAATGGTGCAGCGCGCGCCCTGCGGAAGCAAAACACGGGCGCCGTTGTTTTTTCCTCGGCTTTTCGGGAGGGTTCGGCGAGGGCGGAGGGGATTGGCAGCGAGAGGGGAGGCTCTGAAAAAATACGGCCTTCGAGCTTTAAAAAATATGCGGAAACAGTGGGTGGGGCGAAGAGCTCGCGGAAAAATGGCGCTCGCGCTCCTTCTGTCCTCCCCTCCGCTCAGCCTCCTTCTCCCATCGCCCCTCCCCCCTCCCGCCGCGAGCGCGCGAACAGTCGTACAAATACAATCGGGGGAAGGTCCAACAATACGTCCAATTCGCGGCGAAAAACAAAAAAAAAAAAAAAAAAAAAAGTCGCAGGCGGCAGTCGCTCGCCGGAGCTCGCGCAGGGGCTCTAGGCAGAAACGTATTGTTCCCCGGCGCGGCGCGGGGGTCGCCTACACAATGCCTCCGATTGGCAGGCCCGGCATTTTTACGAGACGAAGCTCTCGCGCGCCGGGCAGAAGAGAGGAGTCCCCGCGCGCTCGGCCCCGGGAAAAAATTTTTCGCCCCCTTCCCCCGCGGCAGCCCTGCCCCGTCGGCCGTTACGCGAGCGCCCTCGTATAATCGCCGACGCGTTATCCCGTTACCCGCGATTTGCATACCTCGGGCGCTGCGGGAACGAGGAGTCCGCGCATGCGAAAAGGGCCGGGGCGACGAGGGAGGGTGGGGGAGGAGCTGATTTTACCGTCGCGATCGCTTTTTTTTCCCGCCGATACCGTCCCCCTCCCTTCCCCTGCTGCCGCCCCCCACCCACCCCTTCGCCGGTCCTTTTTTTCCGTCCCTTGCTCGGTCCGAGCCATTTTTCGGCGTGGCCCCGTCCCCTCCTTCCAGCTCCCGTGTACGGTCGTTTTCGCCCGCGCACTCTCTCTCTCTCTCTCTCTCTCTCTCGCTCTCTCTTTTTCCGCGCATTCCGCGAGCTCCCGAAAAAAAGTTGGGGAGCTGTCGTGTATGTGTGTATCGACGTGGGGGTGAGCTCTTTCCCTCTCTTTCGTTCTCTCCGTCCCGATGCATCCCTCCCACCCTCCGATTCTTTCGGCTACCGAAAAAAAATCGATTTTGCACCTCTCCCACCCTCAGCCCGATCCCCGGTGCGTTATATATATATATATATATATATATATATATATATATATCGGTCGTTCGACGCGAGGACGGTTTGCATGCACGTAGTATATATATATATATATATATATATATATATATATATATATTTGCACCGAGAATAGCGGAACGTTGGTTCTGTAGAAGCCGGCGCTTCCTTGTATTTCTTCTTTTTAACAATGTTTTTCTCGGAAAAATTCGTGAAACCATTATCTTCTGAAATAGGCGGTAAAAAGGCGAAGAAGTATATGGAAACAGTTATGTTTAAGGTAGGAACTCAACGCATTGCACATTGTAATTGGGATCTAGAAAAGTTTTTTGCTGTTTCGCTTTTATAACTATCCGATACAAATGCAGTATTTTACTACAAATGAATGATAATGCGTTTTCCTTTAATAGATCGAATAATTATGAAACGGGTTTGATATTTCAACGATTAATTATTTATAGATTTGTTAATAGAATGATCTGTGGCGGATAAGACGAAAATCTAAATCGAGACATATGTAGCGTAATATAACGATTGGTTAAAAATATAATATTGAATTTGATTTATTCTTACGTATAACGTATAACTCTATGGTTCAATCAATTAAATTGTTGATCGAATAGACGGTGCCGTTGATATAGCGTACATTTTTGAAAATATCCATTTCGACTGTGTATACTAGATCGCTTCAGCTGTCTATTAAAAATTAATTATTTTCCCATATCAAACGCATTTCGTTTCAAAGCCAATCGGGGAGAGAATCGAACGTTATTAACGGACTATTGGAGATAAACAGTATTGTACGTCTAACGCATACTTTATTAATTGATAAAATCCAATGGAGTATATTTTCCGTGCTCTACCCCCCCCCCTCCCCCGCCGAAAGACCAGGAAATAAGGCACGAGATACGACAGCGACGCCGTAGCCGTGCAACATTAATAACAAAAAGTTTCCGAACGCTCGCGCGCAGAAAAAGAATGTATTAATATAAGATGGAAATTCGCCGAGTGTTCGCAATACGCGCCCCTCGGCCGAATCAATCGAGACTTTGCTCTCACGAGCGGCGCGCGTATCTTTTGCCTCCCCTTAGCCCCGACACTCGCCGTGTGTGCACATCGTTCGATTAATTATTAGAAGGGGGCGGGGAGGGCTTGTCGTCGCGCGAAACAGAGAGCGATAGAGAGAGAGAGAGAGAGAGAGAGAGACATGGGGCGAAATACCGAACGGTCACGCGTCACGCTTCGATTGCGAAATCGCGACGAAACGGAACGCGCGGCCGAGGGACCGCGCGCGATAGACGGACGGCGGCGCAAGGCCGGTAATACGGGAGAATTGGCATCGGCGACGGGGCGGCCGGCGAGCAGTCCGTCCGCGATAATAATTATGGATATTGAGAATAGCCATTATAATTGACGTTCCGTGTTAATGCACTCTCGCTCTCGTCGGCGAGCTAAACAAATTTACTCGGGGGCATCCGTATCCGTACCCGGCATCCGTCCCCCCCCCCTCCCCCGCGCCGCGAAACACATGCGTGTTGGAGGAGGCGGGAGGCGGCCGGGTCGGAGCAGACGCTCGAGCGTACGTGTGTCGGCGCTCACTTTCTCCCTCCCCCTCTCTCTCTCACTCTATCTCTCTCTGTATATATATATGCTTTTTGGCCAAGTTTTTGCCGAGGCCGTGTCATATATCTACATATATATATATATATATATATATATATATATATATATATACATATGACGCCGCGGCGCGCGTTAGAGAGCTCGTTTTCGACGCCGCGCGTCAATTATCGCCCCCCCCCCCCACCCGGCCAGCCAACAAGCTGCGTGCGTCGATGGAATATTTCGCGTTTGGCGTGGGTGAACCCGGGAAAGAGGGGGGGGGGAAGCAGTCCGGTACCCCCACAAATGAAAGCTGCCCCGCACGTTTTAATTCTCGCGTCGGCCGACGTTGATGGCAATTGCCGGCTAGCTGGCTACCGGCGGCTGCCTCGAAAAGGTCGCGCTCTGATAAACATAAAGTTTTACGGCCGGCATATCGGAACTATATGTATTTATTGCAGCGGGCCACCGACTGCCGGGCCCTCGTTGCCCGCGCACCTCGGTTTCGGCAAAAAATTCTACCCCCCCCCTCCCCGTCCCCCCCTCCGCCGTCCGCGCTCGCACAGACTCGCTAAAACGAAGATCGTTGTATCTCACGATGTAGTTTCGACTATGCCGCGCTGTTATCCGAAGCACTAAAGATAGACGCACGATCGAATAGAGATTTTCGGTTTATTCCAATGATCATCGAAGCTGCAATTGTGCTTCCGCCCATGTAGAATTATCATTTCACCTCGTCGGTATGGCATCTAAAGAATATTATGCTACACTGGTCAATACAACAGACTCTTCGAAAATGGGGAAAAGATTACAGCTTTTGTAATATGGATCAGTGTACAATGACAAAACCGGAGTTTATCGATCAAAAGTTTAAATAAAACAAACTAAACTATACAGCGGAGTGATCATAAAAATTTTTTTGTATAATTATTATTCTTTTTATTAATAAATATTAGGTTTTTATATAAATAAAAGGAATTTTCTTATTCGGATTGCCCCGTATTGTGTCGCAAAAAATTCAGCTATCTTTCACATATACATTTTTTTGGCAGGTTCCAATGCTAGTATATCGATAGAATTTAAAAAGAGATTTAAAATGTGACATTTGTTTATTTATCTCATTGACTTTCGTGCCAACTAATTGATTTTTTATATTTTTAATAATAATTTTTCTAGTTATTAATTTCGATTGTGCCTCGTTTTATTCGTGACTTATATTTTAACATTTTTTACTAATAATATATTTATTTCAATCACAACGTCTTTTATTCTATTATGGAAAAAATATGCGTAGATAAGGGAAGTGTAAAAAAGTATACAATAATCTTGACATCGTAGGAGTCGAGTCCCTTGCCCAAATGAACGAATCAGTAGTATATTTATTATAACATCGATCTGATAGTCTATTATTCAATCTCGCCCAATTAAAATTGTAAGAGCGTTCTTATCAAAAGTGTTCATATAGTAGTTTCTATTTAATTGACTATTTGCATCATAATATACTTAATTATTCATATATAAACACGTGATATCAAACGGGAATGCGTAGGATTGCGTGCGTGAGCCCATTTAAATGGAGAGCAATATATTATGATCTATATTTTTCTTTCATTGCTATCACGATTTTCTATAAATATTCATAATAATCGATCGTGTGGGCATAAGATTAATTTTCTCTCAAGTATTGTAATACGTACCGTAAAATCTCTTTCTTATCTGAATAAATTAGAAGAAGTTACAAAAGAATCTGAACTATATGTTAAACGACAAACGAATCTGATCTGCTTCGATGAATCACAAAACTTAATGGAAATTTTCAACATTCACAATTATCTAATAATTGTAATATATTAAAAAAAATTTTATACAGCTTAAACAAAGTATCATTTATTAAATAATCCAATATGATGCCTCTTCTATTATTCTCACGGCACTAATCGACAATCGACATAAATAAGCGACGACTGTCGCCGATTTCCCCTTACAATAACGATTTCTTTGACAAATACACCCGATCGCCGGCACGTGACCGAGGCACGGGGCTCGGGAAGATGATCCGCGGCCGCGGCGGCAGCAGCGGCGGTCGCCCTGGCTGCATGTAACGACGTTTGAAAGTGACACGGCGGGCCGAGCGGGTGGTCCCCCGCACATAATTTCCCAACCCGCTACCGCCCTTCCTCGCGTCCCCCTCCCCCTCGCCGTCCTATTCGGCGGCCTTGGCGCGCCTCTCGGCGCCGGCGATATAATAGCATTAAGCTTTATTTAGGTGAAGTTTAACTTTAAAACACGACGCGGCAGTAATTATGCGAGAGAGAGGGAGAGAGAGAGAGAGAGAAGCGAAACAATGCCCGCGGCTCTCCTCGCTTCGTCGCCGCCTCATCCCGTCCCCGCCACCTCCCGGTCGCCGTGATATATTCGGTCGCGACTTTTTTGCAAGACAAAGGCGAGACTTGTATCGCCGCTTTTCGCCTACGGTACCAACCCCCCACCCCCCCAACCCCATCCCTCTGTACGCCACGGCACGAAGTCCGGCCGTGGCCTCTCACCTCCAACCGGCGCCCTCGCCACCGCCGCCGTCCACCTGCGGAGGTACGACCGTTTTCCACTTTTGTTAGTGGCCTCCCGCGAATTTTTCTCTAGCTTTCTGTCGCCATCAACCCTCCCCTCGCCCGCCCGTCTTCCTTCGCCGCTGCGCTCTTTTTTTCTCTGCTCCCTCGTTCTTCGCCAACAAAAAGGAACTTTGCGCTCGACTTTGTTCTTGCCGGCGAGGGGCGTGGGGAGGGGGGGGGGTAGAAGTGCGACGCGCACGGAGAAAAAGTTAATTCAGAGAGGGCATTGAAAATATTTGGAAGGTCGGCGGCGGCTGGCAACGGGTGAATGCGAGGAACTTCGCCGCGGGATGTATAATTTTAAATATTACGATTTTATAAAAGTTTCGCGGGCCGGGGAATGGGGGGAGGCTGCGCAATTATAAGCGAGAGTTTCTTTGCGCGGGGGCCAATAAATGGCGCGCATTTCGCGTCTTGCGAAAGAGTTATGGGTCTATCGGTCATGTTGCGACGAAGGTATTTTGTCAAGCTTTGTAATTATTAATTCGATCCCTTAGTACCTTGTCTAGAACTAATATACGAAATATCAGTATTATAAGTATTCATGTCCTTGAAACAAAAACGTTCATACATAAATAATTAATTAAGATTGACTGATATAAATATTAATTTGTTAGCTAAAAACTAACATAGCATATATGTTAGGAAAATAAATATTTATTTGCTATTGTTGAAGCCACGAATATTTTTGATGATTAATGTATCAAAATTTAAGTATTGTATGTTGAAATAAAAGAATTAAAAAAAAAAAAAAGAATTTTCGCTATCTTGCTCTGCATTTATGTGCCACATTTTATTTTCCAATTTTTTTCAGAATTCTAAAAGTCATACAAATTGTTGACAGCAAGTAATATATAACATGTACTCATGAATATGCAGGACAAACAAAGACCGCGAAAAAATTTTCATAATGTTAAACTTAAATTATTGTTAATTTTTTTCATCCTGAATATAAGTCTCCCCATGATTAATTTGGATTAGTCAACTGTTGTGCTATAAAAATCATAAAGAGGAAGCATTATTATTTTCCTTATGTTCAATTTTTAAATAATCTTCTATGCAAATTAGACTAGCATCGCATTAACGTTTCTATATTTCTCTGTTTTAGGTCAGTTACTCGAACGGGCCGCAGTCATCCGATTCCTTGCTCAATGGAAAAGACTCACTGGTAAAGCAGCCTCTTTTATCAAATATTATAATCTATATTTTGCTAGTTAAAATCGTAAAGTAAAACAATCAGATATAGTTGGCGCTTAAATCGAAAGGAGAGTCGACAGACCCTTTCGTATGAGTGGATTAAATAAAATCTCTGTCTCTCTCTCTCTCTCTCTCTCTCTCTCTCTCCGTTTTTGTTTTCGCGGCGTTACCCGCAGACCCTTTTACCTTATGGTATACGCCCAAAATCCATTAAAAATAAAAAGAAAAAAAAAGAGGAGCCGTGCAGCGTGCAGAGTGCAGCGGCAGCAGGGCCGGCAACATCGACGGTATTAAAATCTTATTGTATCAGTTTACGTTCAGCGCACGCCGACCGTGAATCTCGTTGTTCGCGTCGCTCGCACCAGGGGCATTTATTAAAATGATAATTCGGGCTGGTGCGCGCCGGGCACACGAAAAAGGAAGAACAGCGGGCGAGAGAGACAGAGAGAGAGAGAGAGAGAAAAGAACGATCGTTGCGCGCCGGTGTAAAATATAAAGACCGAAAAAAAGGGAGGATGCGACGCCCCGACCGCGCCTCCCACGCACACTGACTCAGCCGCGATGGAGACGCGCGCCGTATCTGCCGGTTTACGTGCGGCCGGGCGTGCACATTCGTACGTGTATATGTACGTGTATGTTCGTACGTATACATAAAACGATGAGTTTTAATAAACTCTATGTAATATATACACACACGCAAACGTACATACGCGAAGCTACGAATACGGCCCTTGGCTTCTCTCTCTCTCTCTCTCTCTCTCTCTCTCTCTCTCTCTTTGTAGTTATAGTTTCCAGGAGAGCGCGCGCGCCCGCCAATTTTTAAATATAGCGCTCTTCAATATACGTTTCGCGGCGCCAATGAGTACGAGGGCGCCTCGAAATCCCCTCTGCCGGCAGCCCGAGGATCGAAGGGAGCCGGCGAACGCGAGGGGGGCGGGAGGGAAGTCAAAGCTTGCGGCGCAGCCCGCAAAAGCTTTAGCCGAGCCGGCTGATCAGCCAAAAAAAAAAGAGAGACGACGAGCTCTCGCCATCCGTGGAATCTTTTGTTTAGCGAATTTTTCGATCATCACCGCTGTAAAGGTCTACGATAGTTCAGATATTTTCCACATACCCCCTCTGGCTCCACCCCCTCGCTCTCTCTCTCTCTCTCTCTCTCTCTCTCTCTATGTACATGAAAAAAACATATGAGTGTATTGGTGGGAGGACTCGAGTGCATTTAAATTCGATGGGACGTTCGCGCAGCGCGTTCGGAGTTTCCACCGGCGATTCCCCTCGAGCCCTCCCCCACCCGCTCTCGGCCGCCCTTCGACCGTTTTTTTTTTGTTTTCGTTCTTTTTTTTTTCTAACGCAAACGTATAGACACGGTGGCCCTCCCGCTCCTCGTCCTGCCCTTCCGTGCACGTAAATATCGCTCGACGGCCAGTGAAACGGAAGCGGAGGTGCTTACGGGCGGCGTGTAAAAAAAATACGTCGGAATAGAAACCCAGCGGGGGGAGGGGGCGGGGGGGGGGTCGGGGGAGAAGCCAGCCGAGTAAAATGGAGAACAAAGAGATGAACAGCCCACCCCGGCCCCGCCGCGATTCGACCCGCGCCCGGGCGCTTCAGTTCGGTGGTGCACGACACACGGGGCGGCGGCGCTACGTGTGCATTCGATTTTGCCTATGTACGTTTATCTATTCCCTTTCATCGGGCGAATGAAGAAAAAATCAGAAAAAGAGGGGGCAACAAAAATGAGAGAAAAATTCGCTTAGAGACCGCGCGATCGGCATCGCCAACTTTCCCCCTTGCTTTTTTCGTTCTTTTTTTTTTTTTTTCTTTCTTTTTTGAATGTTCCTTTGTTTTGGATGGCGCCCTCCGTCATCAATCGACGTTCCGTTTTCGTTAAATTTTCACGATTATCCCTTTATTTTTATAAGTTTATTGTAGATTTGCGCGCGGACGCGCGCAGAAGGGCGCCTGACTTCGAGCCGAAGCACGGCCGGGATCGCTCGCAAGACGATTCTCCGATGGTGATTTTTAACGCTGTATTACGGCTATATATAGCGATGTAGTCTGGCGCAGCCTCGATGATTTTGCCAAGAAATTACCCGGGTTTTTGATGTACCAAATGCTCCGTCACGGCGGAGCCGCTCCTACGCATTTATATATCTCCCCCGCTCGCGGGCGCGCGTGTATATAAAACAAAATTTGCGCGCGCTCGCCCCGCCGAGGAGCCGGGTAGGGGGGAGAGGAAGGAGGTCTATTTATAATCGGCGAGAAAAAAATTTCGCAGGACCGCCTCGCAACACGCGTAAGTAATGAAACGTGTTCTCGAGCGCGCCCCCTCCCTCATGCTTTCTCTCTCTCTCTCTCCCTCTCTCTCTCGCTCTCTGACTCTCGCTTCCCTCCTCGCTCGGCCGTCTTTCGCGTTTTTATTGGGAATAAAATTAGACGTCGCCGAAGGCGCGAGAGAGGAGGCGCTCCCCGCCGCTTTAATTGGCTCTCGAAGGCCGCGTATATCGCGAAACGCGATTAACGATTACAGCCTCTTCTCCTTCTCCTCCTCCTCCCCCCTCCCCCGCCCTTTCGTCCACCTCCCAAGTCTGTGCGCGTATATAGATAATTGCGCGGACGCGTCGTCGTCGTCGTCGTCGTCGTCGTCGTCCTGACCCCCTCGCCACGCAATGTATATATATATATATATATATATATATATATATATATATATACACAGGCGCGTATATATAGCGCTCGGTCGGTCGCGCGTGCTCTACAGTTTGTCATTAAAACAAATTAGACTTTTCGCGCGGGGCGCCGAGCTCCGCTCCGCGAGAGTCCGCGCGTCCGCCCGGCAAACACGCGCCCGCGAATGCGAGCGAATAAATTAGGGAATGCCGGGTGCACGCCTGAAATGAGGAAAAAACGGAGAAAGGGGAGATCGCGATTTCTCTCTCTCTCTCTCTCTCTCTCTCTCTCTCACTCTCTGTCGCGGGCAACATAGTAGCAGACAGAAAGAGTAAGAGAGAGAGAGAGAGAGAGAGAGAGATAGAGAGACCATAGAAAGACACTTTAGAGCCAGTTGTCCGGGAAATGTTTCGGACGACGGGATATGTAATGGGTAAACGTGCAGTATCGCGAGCGACGGGGCGTAATGAGATTTCACAGTATGCATATATGTGTGCGTGCGTTCGTGTGTGTGTGTGTGAGTGTATCGCGCAGTCGCCAGCGAGCATTGAGAAATGGTCTCGTGCTCGTATATTACATGGGAGCCGGTGAAGAAGCGCCCGTCCAAATGCATTAATTCATTGCATTTATATATTATGTATAGCTCCATATACCACGCAGAGCGTGGATATGACGAATCCCCGAACTATCCGATCTGTTGGTTAGCGGTAACTTTTGAGCCGTAATTATCTTTGATCATGTGATCCAATTGAATTTTTTTTAAATTGTCGCAAGACAATTCAAATCGACTATAAAACAAATCCTGATCAAAAAATAATTTAAATACAATTTTAAAACTAGCTTCTCAAGAAAAATTGAAAGCATAATTATTCATATATAAAATTTTTTCTGTTAATTTCTTTCTTTGAAATATTTATTTAATATAACAAAGGTTCACAATTTTGAAATTGAAAAATATATTTAGTTAAAGACTTTCGGATGTGAGATAACATAATCTTGCCTATCTTACAATACGCCAAATTTTTAGATTTAACGCAGTTCCCTTAAACTTTCGGATTGGACTATGCCAATCCTGCGATTAGGTTAAATTGACTAAATAAATTACATGCACTCTTGGATATGGATTAATTTGAATTTTTCTGAAAATTCATTGATATTCGCATTCTCTCTTTGAATTTAGAGATAAAACCCAGTCAAATCATCTGAAGAACCAAACAAAATTTTTATTTTTTAATCAAGCTTTTTTCCTCTAAACCTCAATTTGAAAACGCAACAGTTGATTCGCTATATTTGTGTATTTTACTTCCTATGGTCATACAATATTTGAAGCATAAAAAGTAGAAATTATAAAAAAAACCTCAATACTGCAAGTGATGTTAGTTTCGCTTGTAAAACAAAAATGATTCTAGCGATCAAAGTCACTCTATTGACTATACAATGAAACGTAGTCTCTTTATTATTATTATTATTATCATTCTTATCATTATTTCTTAATATAGTATAGATTATAGTAATATAAATTATATATATATATATATATATATATATATATATATAATATTAATTAATTAATGAATATTCCAGACATCGTGTGCGTAGGCAGTGCCAATAGAACCTAATACCTAATTTTACGAAAAAAATTTTAAACTTTTTGTAAATAAAGACACACAGCGTAAATTTAACGTATTAACACATTTCAGTCAACAAAGAAGTAATGACTTATTTATACATAAAAAATCCGCTTGCTTTAGCGCGAAACGCGTTAGCGCTAAAGCAAGCTAGCAAAACACGGTTCGTAAATATAAGTCGCGGATATCGTCTTCTTTATAAATATCGTGAAACATTATCACTGTAAGTAAAATTTTCAATCGATAAGCTCAATTTTATGCATTTTTAATGCACGGAGTAGGTTCCGGTTCAATATTTGCGCATTCTCCCGGCTCGATTTAATTAAAAAAACAAAAAAAAATCAATTTTTCATTCCCCATCAGTTGATTTATAGCGGCCGTCTCTTGAGCGAAATAAGCAGCTGGGAGCATTCTAAAAAGGATAAAAATAGATCATCGCCGAGCAAATAGTTCTCGGGCCGAGATTTTGATTTGCTTATTCAAAGTGAAACGGACTGAGACCAAAATGATTGGGCAAATTATTAATGAGCTATAAAGATCGCGCTTTAATTAAATCTCGCGGCGGGAACCTAGAGAATTATAATTAAGGGTCTCAGGAATAAATGGCGCGATCGCTGCGTAAAGCGCAAAGAGCTAGTAGGAGGGGTATTTAGGTAGGGACGTAGAGAAGGAGTGTCAGACGGGGGCGGGAGGGAGGTAGTGGGAGAGAGAGAGAGAGAGAGAGAGAGAGAGAGAGCCAGATTCGACAAAGCTACTTAAGAACGCGCCTAATAGAAAGTTGTCCCTGGACTGTATATTCGAGAGGAGTTCGGAAGTCGCACACACGCACACGCGCTCACAGGCACGTATATGCCTATACGCGCGCGTATACACGCACATACCTACGAGGAGAGAGAAACAGAGAGAAAGAGAGAGAGAGAGAGAGAGAGAGAGAGAGAGAGAGAGAGAAGCTATAGGCTCCTCGACGCCGGGGAGACGTTGACTTTGACGAATAAATTAGCGCACGCGAGACGTCGCTTTCGTCGGGAACTAGAATACGCGTTTACGCTCTTTAGTAAGCCCGCGCGCGCCCGCGCGCGCTTCGCGCATAACTGCTTGCTTTATCTTGAAATACACACTGCTATTTTTGAATTTTCGACCAGCTCTCCTCCGCCACCTCCCGGCTCCCCCCTGTGCGCGCGCGCATATATATATATATGTATATATATATATATATATATATATATATATATATATATATATATATATACTCACACGCGGCCTAGCGAGGATATTAAAGCACGAGGGCGTCTCATAAATATTGAATCCGCATTATATCTCGGAGCAGCTGGGATCTGTATATGTGTGCGTCTATATAGTAAATATATACATGCATATATATATATATATATATATATATATATATATATATATATGTATATACATAAATGTATTACTCTATTGCTATCGAGTTTAATGCAATTGATGCAAATGCGAAATTAAAAAGACAAATATACACTCTGACGTATTGAAGAGAAAAAGGGATCGGATGATTTATTAATTTATTTCTTGCAGTTTCCCAACGAAATTCGAAACAGTGAAGAATCACTGTTGAATCGGCAGCCCTTGCCAACTCAATATAGTTAGAAGAAAGCACCTTTGGTTATCGTCTCATTGGCAAGACTTAAGTTTGCCAACTTAAATCAAAGTTTTATTAAGTTCAGGTCTAAAGATCAATGAATGTAATGAAAACGTTAAAAAATGAAAGCCATTAATAATGCTGCGAATGAACTTATGTATTAATATACATCGAATAGCTTTACCAAAATAATTAAACTAAAAATAATTAAACAAAAAAAATCTAAATCTGAATAAACGAAATAATTAATGTTTTTTTTTTTTGAATATTAATGATATTTTACAGTAAATATATATTATACTTATATTCTTGACAGGGATAAATTTTGCCACGTGCACTTTTATCTAAAGCAAAATTGTCAATAAAGTTTCGCTTTTCATGACTTTAATATTGATTATTTTTCGATCTTCTCTTACATTATCACTGTTATAACTTTTGCACTAAGCTAGACTCGTTAGTAAAAACTGATGCATTTTTATGCGTTTGATGCGTTTGAGACTCGTATTGCCATCCGTCAACTCGGAAATTTACATTACAATTTTCGAATGGGCTTTACACCCATGTCTATGTTCTATAAAATAGTTAATTTACTCTTGACTGACAAAAAAAAAACTAGTAGACCATCATCCACTGTTATATTTTTATTTGCATTAGTAAAATTACTTGATACTACTAGACGACGATATCTAAATTTTCGTCTCGTTCTTTTGAACGAACCTGTGAATTGCAGCGCGGCCGTCGTTCCTGATCCAATCGACAACGGGCAAAAGGTTCGTCGGAATTCCAAATATATAAGTACATAAAGAATATGCGTGCGCGCGAAACGCTCACCGTCCAGTCAATCGTCGCGGTGGCGCGCACACCCGAGCGTTGACAGTCAAACGGGCGCGCATACATCCGCGTGCATTCAAAAACCCTCGCTAAAAAGGCCTCGCCTCTTAAGCAATTACCGGGGCGACGCGAACGCGCGAAACGGGCCGCGCGGAGGGCGCGCAAGAATAGCCGAGCGCCACCGGAGACGCGAAAAAGCTCGCGAGCGATTCGAGAGCCCGTGCTCGCGCTCGCCCACCACCACCCCCCCCCCCACACCGCGAGAGGTGAACGAACGAACGAACGAACGGACGAGGTTCGGGTCGGCCGAACGTTTTATACGCGCCGCGCCCGCGGCAAAAGCTCCCCCCTCCCCCGCCGTTATAACGCACGGCGTCGCCGCCACCCCACCTCCCGCCGTCGCGTCCGGAGTTAGCACGGCTGCAGAAGCTACTCTAACAGTAAAATCCAGTATAAGGGCATTTCGAATTCCGGCTCGAAGGGGCGCGGGGGAGATGGGGGCGAGGGTTGCGCGACTCGTGCGGCGGAGGGTGGGTTTTGAGGGGCGGCGAGGAGGAGTTTCGAGGGCGCGAGAGGCTCAGCTCGTAAAGCACAGGAAGATGCATGCCGGGATATTAAGGCCATTATCGCCGTTGCATATTCATGCCGTATTATAATGAAAATACACTTTATTACCGAAGATTAACAGCTTCTTACCGGGGCGCGCCCGCGCTCTCGCAGCCCCCGGCGCGACGGGAGCAAAGGCGACGCGACGCGTGCTCCTTTGCGTCTCGCGCGCTCGTCCTCGCGGGGCCGCGCGTCTTCATCTTGTGCCGCTTCGCTCGCACGCCCGTCTGGCGGGGCGTTCCTGATACTTCTGTTGGTCTGTGGCTTCTGTCTGCGCCCGATCTCCCGTCCCCCCTCCCGTCTGTGTCTTCGAAGCCCTCTCTCTCTCGGCCCTTTACACGGTCGAGTTCCCGTCGTTTCCCCGGTTCTGCTTATCGAACACCGAGTAATTTTGAAAGTATAAGTAACCGAGTATAACGATGGGCGTCTAAATTAAAAGCAGAACCTGTTTGTCTCACATTTTTTTAATACTCCACTTAATATTTTTAAGTGTCATATATCTCTCTCTCTCTCTCTCTCTCTCTCGCTATATATATATATATATATATATATATATATATATATATATATATATATCTTTTACCAATTTACCAATATTTTGACATTTTTTTCATTCTACCTCCAGGAGGCTAAGAAAGAACGCGTTTTAAAATGTTTCTTAATAAATGTTATAAATTAAAATTATCAATTATAATTGACTCATTAATATCTCGGGTGGAACCGAGAGGGAAGAAGGGAGGATCTACTACATATAGAAATTCTTCGAAACTTTGGTTTTTATCCGCAATACTACGTATCAAATCGACGGGAATTGAGTTATCGAGGAAGAAATTACTTTGATTTATTTTCGCGCGATTTAATATTCATTACAAAACATTATAAAACGAAAAAAAGAAAAATAAATGCAGAAGGCCCGAGGGAGCGTAAATTAAAAATTTGCCCGTGCGGGCAAGGGACTCGGCATTACGAATGCCCGATGCCGAGGATGGCCTTAAAATAGCGCCAAATCCACGAAAGACTCGTAAAATCATTCCTGTTAATCAATATTCTTGTTCTATCGTGTACAAATCACGTGACAAAACTGAAAGTTTACGTGTCGTAAATAAGTGAATAATTCATTCGCCGTACGCTTGTTAACTCTAGTCAAGTAGCAGCGTATAAGAAGAAGTAGAAGAAGCAGAAGAAGAAGAGGAGGAGGAAGAAACAGCAGAAGAAGAAGGAGAACGAGAGAAAAAAAGAGGAGTGGAAAAAAAAACGAAGGCGTAGCGGTGAGAAAGGGGTGCGGGTCGAAGGCGGGGGGGGGAGACTCGGGCGTTTACGAGAAAGAGAGAGAAGCGGTGTCGGACCGGGCGCGCGATAAAGCGGCGACGGCGACGACGACGGGGAGACAAAAGGCTAAGAAGTGGCGAGAGCAGCGCCCAATAGTGCGAGGGCGGCCACGCTGGAAGAAGACGAGCGTCGTGGAAGGGGGACCGGGGCTAGGTGTAAGGTGGAGAGGGTGTCGCCAGCACGGGGTGGCCGGGGCAAATTTACATAATATCGGTAATGCTCGGAATGCCAGTCGCGTAGGTATATATATCTATACACATAACGAGAGTCTGGTCCACCGCCGTCGCCCCTCTCCTCGTATCCACCGAATGCGCGTCGACTAAAACTTAATTATAATTAATTATTGAGACCGCGCCGTGTAACTCTCTCTCTCTCTCTCTCTCTCTCTCTCTCTCTCTTCCCCTCTCCCTCCCTCGGCAAGTACTGGCCGCCCGCGGGAGTGCTGCGCAACGCTTTGGTAATGCAACGCGACCCTTTCTCGCCGGCTACGTGTAGCAGATATAAGCGCCAACTCGATCTTGCCGCGCACGGCCTCGTTTGTCGCCCGCGTGCGAAAAAGATCCTCGCACGAACTGCGCGGGGTCGGCGGTGCGGGAAGTGGGAGAGGGGGGAGGAGGCAATCGTGAAGCGACTGCCGATTCCCGCGTACGCTGCGCGCGCTCGCGCCGCGCGGGGAGATAATCGCGCGGCTCGCTCACCACTCGCTGTGTTTTATACGTGACGTCGGTTTGGCTCGCATATAATTAGCAATACGCGCGTTCCTTTGCGCTGCGCAAGCGCGACGACCGACCGACGCTCTTTCTTCTGAAATAGCCGTGTATATATGTACACGCACGCACGCGCACGCACACATACACGCACGCACGCGCACATACAGAAACAATTCGGCTTGGAATGCAAATGGAGAGTCTTTGTTATTTCAAAGTGGCGCGTTGCTTAATTTTCAATTACCGAAATTGCTCTGTGTCTCTCCCGTTTAATATCGATTTCATGTAGCGTGTTCTCATTAAAACCGAATAAGTAGCTTTCTGTTTATTTAAAGTTCATGTGGATTTATTTTAAAAGCTCAGACCCCTTTCCTTGAGATAACTACGTACGGGCTTAATGAATAAGTGAAAATATAAGTATAATAAGTAATAAATGACAAGTAAAAGGAGTTTGAAAAATACATTTATTCAATGAGTTGAAAATCAAATGTTTATAAAATATTTAAGAAAGACATATTTTTTCCTGGAAATAACGTCAATATTATATGTACAATAAACAGACATTTTCTGGACGACAGCATATCGTCAAGAATATTAGCTTCGGTATAGGTTTGAAGGTATAGACTTGAAGATTCGGTAGAGTCATTCTAAACAATCTAATCAATCTAATCTAAACACCTGGTATCATTAATTGCGAATGGTTATTTTGAGAGCATATTTAAAAAATGCAGATCCATACCTACTGGTCTATTAGTGAAACTCTCTCAGTACTGAAATGATGTACACATACAAAAAGAGGAAGGTTTTTTTTTTAATTTTGAAGCGCTTTTTCTGTTTACGTTCTATAATTTAACAGTTGCCTAAACTAATCAAGAACAAGTCGACTTCCCGATAATTTACAAAAAGTTAACTCATTCGATTCTAGTGAATTATTTGACATCCCCGATAAAGAAATCGTCTGTAACGGTGCCCCGTCCTACCTTAGCGCACCTTGCAAAGCTCGGGTTTTCCGGCGGTGAAATCGGAGAGTGGCGGGGGACCAATGGACGTAATATCCCGGGGTCGCATCGGGCGAGGGGGGGAGGGTGGGGCGCCGAGTCCCGGACGATCTCTAGCGCGCCCTCGCTCTCTTCCTCGGCGCCCGCGTAATTAGAAACCTTTGTGCAAAATGAATACGGTTAATTAACGTACCTAAAAAGACATTAACCCGCCCCCTCCCCCGCCCCGTCCCGCGCGACTCCGCGCCAACGGAGAACCGGGCGGATTGCGCGGGGCTGATGCCCGGCTAAGTACGGCCTATCCGGCGAGCGCATTACCCCTGCGTTTATGCCGTAAATATAAGCGATCTCCGCGGCGGCGCCCCCCCCGTCCCCCACCTTACGCGCCGCCCCTCCCCCTACCGCGTACACCTCCTCGTTTGCGTATCTAAACACCTACGTACGCTGGTATATAAATATATTTAGCCAGTCCGCGCACTTATCTCGTCCTCGCGCGATTTCGCTCGTTACGCGCGGCTCTATTTTCTGGAGCTTTTTCGAAGCTCCGCCCTCACCTCGGAGGCCTTAAGTCGGCGACGAATCGTCAATGGGGACGCGAATGTGCGCGGCTCCGTTTGGGATCGATGTCGCTCGATGGGAGAGGAGGGAGGGAAATAACTTTTTCGAACGATTCGAGCAAAACTCTGCCGCGTATTGCGCTTAATTTTTTCGTTTATTTTGTTTTTTTTTTTTTCAACTTTCTATAAGAAACTTCGTCACCGACAAGATACATAAGATAATTTCGCTCCGGTAATTTGATGTATATGCACGAAATATATATTATATTTATATATATATATATATATATATATATATATATATATATAACGAAACGTTCATCTTTCCTTTTTAGCAGACGGAAACTCGGAGTAAAAAATACATTGCGCTTTTTACGTATTTTACTTTCTATACGCGTGCTCTAATTCAGTTCTAAAAAATTCAACTTTTTCCAACCCCTGCTAAAAACATAGGTCACCGCTTCGGATCTATAGACAATGCGCGAACGTCACTTCTTTTTATTCATCGTCACACGCATTAATTATTTCCTTTTGGACGATAAGCAATAAAAATTTCACCGTTCCCAATTTCTCCGTGTGCCTTTTCTTTCACGTATGGTTTCTATTATTTTTCCCCGCAGCTACATAATTCACCTGGCACGGCCACGCATTTATTTGCGGACCCAGGGTCGACGCACCATTGATAGCCACTAATCGTAAAGTAATCGGCGGTAAACCGTCGAGCAATTAAATGCTTCGCGCGCTCGGAAAGTTTACTTTCCTAATTTTTCTACCGGAATAGTTCGTTTTCAGATGCGATTAATTATGCGATTCCCGACGAGCAACCGACGATCAAACGCGTACGCGTACGCGAACGCGCGCGCATCCCGCCGGCCAGAGGTGGTGCATTCGAAGCGGCGCAATTCGTTATGTAGAAAGTTGCGCGACTTATGTCCGCGCTCGGAAACCGCCTCGGGAGATGGGGCGGACGAAAGAGCAGAGGCGGAAAGGTGGAATGCCCAAAGGGAAAGAGGGCGGGAGAGGGAGAGAAGGAGAAAGAGAGAGTCGAAGTTACAGACGGGTATTAATTGCTCCTTGATTAATTAATTTATTCGCGGGCAGAGGCGCGGAGCCAGCGCCGCCGCCGCCGGTGGGCGCATAAGCAGAAGCAAAAGATTGTCTCCGCGCAGGCCGCCCTCCGACGAGCAGTAGAGTTCGGTAGGCAATTACAATATGAAAGGCGCATAAATCAGCGGGCGCGGGTTTAATTAACGCGCGTTATTATTATCATTATGATACGGCCTCTCTACCTCCCTCCCACCCTCCCGCGCCGCCCGGGCTGCAGCCGGGTGAGGGAGAGAGAGAGAGAGAGAGAGAACGAGTCGAATTATAATAATCCGAATGATAAGACGCTCTCTCGGCTCTGTGGGGCTCGGGCTGGTGGCTGAAGAGTCTCGGGGTTTAATATTTTTTTCGGAACGAGCCCCCGTTGATTCGAAAAGTCTCTTCTCTGCCCCTCCCACGGCTCCCTCGTCGCCCGCGCTCCCGCGATTTCCTCGCTGCCTTCGCGGCTGCGCGAGCGGCGCAGTCGTTCACTTTTTGCTTCTCTCCTCAACCTGCATTTTATGTATATATATATATATATATATATATATATATATATATATATACATGCTCTTGAAACGTTCTCGCAAGCACACCGAGTTACTTACGATTATTTGTACACATTATTCAGGGAATCACGCGTTTTTCGCACGAGAGAATCCTTCGGATTATTTATTCCGCACGAATGCAGGTATCTTGGAACTTTGCTTTCGCTTGTAGGAAGCAGGTAATGATTTTCACTGATTTATATTAAGATTGTCAAAGAGTTAGAAGATTTTTGAGAATTTACAAATACGTTCACAGACCTGAGATGACTTATTGCTCTCTCTCTCTCTCTCTCTCTCTCTCTCTCTATCTATCTATCTATCACTCTCTTCGGGAAGAAATTATTTCTATCAATATTTTTAGAACGATATTTAAGTCTAACGTGATTATTTAAGGTAGCAGAATGAGTATTTCGTTATCCGTTATTATTTGCGACGGTTGAGCGAAATCCAAGACGATTCAGTGCGGAAAGGTGACAAATGACAAAGGTGTGAACCCAGTTTCTGAAACGACGATGCAAATTTTCAATCGTATTAAATACAAATTAATTATTAAATTTTACCCAATATTCATAATAAAATTATTTATATGAATGCTCTCTATAAATGTATAATACTAGATTTTGTCTCGGAACGAGGCACATAACTTAATTATTACTTATACGCATAATACTCGAATTTTCAACAATATATTTTTTGTAAGACACATAAAACAATTGTGTTTCTGCTTCTGTATGCCATATAATTATGTGTGTATAATAGCTGTTGAAATTTTTTGGAAATATACTAATATACATAATATATAAGTAAACTAATTAAATAATGTTCGAAATCATTTTTAAAATTAGGTTTAATTCTTTTTTTGTCTTATAATTATTATCTGTATAGTTAATGGTATGAGCACTCTTGTTTTTCTTGTATGCACAGCCGCACAAATAAAAGAGTAATATCATTATTTATCTTTAACTAATGTTCGACAATGTGTAACGTTAAACTATGTGCCTTGGACTATGTGCCTCTAGAGTAAAATTACTGTCGCGAGATCAAAAGTGTAGGAAAAATTGTACGGGCGCAATACAGTCTTCCAGCGGTCATTTATGTTGAAATACGGATATCGCAGCAAGAGCCCCGGGGATGCAATGGTAATTGTCAATTTCTTCTTAAAATTCTGCTTTAATCGAAAAAATTTCCATCTCGCAAACCCGCTAATGTCTAATCGCGTATCGCGCGTCTGCCAAATACTAAAAACAAAATATTCATTGACCCGAAATGTTGCGTTTAAGTCGATCTGTTTAGAGCCAATGTCGCGCATACGATTGTATACATAGCACAAGAATACGTATAGAAATTAATCCCAATAGCCATAAAACAGTCGTACATCTTCGAGACCGAGAGCACGAGCTCGACTTCGATATTCCCCTTGAATCGCTGATGAAAGAGGTGGGGGAAAAAAATAATCCTTTCCTCTTCTCCTCCGCCCCACCCCACCCCCTCCTTCCTCAAGCCGTCGATCCAGAAGTGCGCATCTCTCGAAGCGGTCGGCGCGCGGTCTCGCTCGCGGGGTATCGAGCATTATAGCCGACGTTGAGCGGGAGCCCGAGGTATTAATTAAAATGTAAAGCCGAATGAAAGATTCGTTCGATTCAATACGAGTAAATGATTCATCGATTGCGCGACGGCAATTACCTCGCCGTGCCCTCCGTCTGTCCGTCTCTCTTACTCTCTCTCTCTCTCTCTCTCTCTCTCTCTCTCTCCTCTCTCCCTCTCTCTCTTTCTCTCTTTCTACCTATCTCCCTCTGGCTCTCGTATTTTTGGATAATAAGGCATTAAGAGGCTGGGGAAAGACCGCGGGATGATATATACATATGTATACGTGCGCGCTCACGTAAAGGTCGAGGGTACATATTATAGTCACGGGAAAGGAGTTTGCACTTACGAGGGTTTTCGAGAGTTTCCCCTTAATGGCGTGTAGGTGGGTGGTTACCGATAGCTCTCGCGAGCGTAGCAAATGTCGAAGAGAGAGAGAAAGAGAGAAAGAATCATAGTTATAGAGAGAGAGAGAGAGAGAGAGGGGGGGGAGAAATCGCGGAGAACGAGCAAAGCCATCGTTTCCAGCCACTTGAAACTCATAATGAGGTAATTGTGGATGCACGGTGTTGATATCGGAAACGCGCCGTATATATATATATATATATATATATATATATATATATATATATATATATATATATACACGTGCGGATAGGAGAAGAAGAAAGGTGAAAGAATGAGAGGTGGGAGAAGAGGACTGATACTGGCTTCGCGGGCTCGTCGGTTCAAATTCTCGGGCGATTCGTACAGCGATTCTCAACTTATTGCATCCGGGTGCCACATTTCTATGCGTTCTAAATATTTTTCATATTTTCAATTTGTCCTTCTATTCTCAAATTTTCATCAGATGTATATGTAATACTGCTACATCGCTATTTCCAGTATATATTATTTCCCTCTTTCGTCGACCTTAGATCACCGAGAATCCGATTTGAACCACGCACATGGAATGTCCGTATTGAAAACGAATCGCGAGCGAATTAAAATACAATATTATCCTATAATAAATCAGTTGGATAACGATTCCATGACAGAAAAAGTCTCGATTTATCAAAACCAGTCGGATCGGCCGCGTCGATTTATCGAAAGGCTTCTCTCCTGCCTCACCGAGTAGCGCGGGAGCGCGAGACGGTCGCCAATGATCGTTCAATGACTTATCACGCGCTCGGCGACCGAGCCCGATCCGCAGGCCGCGCAAGCCTGTCCCGCGATTCCGCGAGTCGCCCGCGCGGGAGCGCGGATTAGAGAATGCGTCCTGGCGAGGGCTTGTTGGGGCGCGGGGGACGCTACGAGGGGGGGGGGAAGACCGACCGCTGAGTGGAGAGGGGAGTGGGGATGGCTGTATCGCGCTTTCGAAACGCACAGAGCGACCGCGAGCTCCGGGAGATTTTTTTTAATTAATCGAATTATTGAACTGTGCCGCAATTGAATTGAATTAAGGGGGATACGCATCGGCCGTGATGGCGCACGAGCAGGCTCGCGAGTGCGCGATTTTCCGTACGTCATTATCCAGCGTTCATTTTCTCATTTACAGCCCGCGAATGATCAACACACATACCCACTCACACTGCACACGCATATATATATATATATATATATATATATATATATATATAACAATCCCCGCCCCCAAGCTCTTCTTTTCTCCGTTATGCTCCCGATTGGGCGATTTTTTTTTATATTTTTACGTTGTTTCCGCTCTCGGGAGAAGTATATACGCCAGATTTGTTAAGAATTCATATAGCCATTTTTTCGACAGCGTGGCAATTAGAAAAAAATAAAATCAATGAAATAACGAACAGATAAATATATATATATATATATATATATATATATATATATATATATATATATATAGTTGCTTTTGTTCGATTATCGGAGAATCCAGAATGATGATGTCGATGAAACATTCCTTTTCGATTCTGTGCTAAAGCGTCGGGAATTTTTAATCCCGTAGTTGATAAATGAATTTAGATATAAAGAATCATTGATCGTATGCCCGCTTATCGGTGTGTTAGCGCACAACGTTTTTTTTTTCTATATTCTACACGCAACTATTAGCTGCGACCGACTAATAATACTCTTTCATTAGTCCAACTGTAGCGTCAGCTATGGAAAATAATTAATCATTGCACCGAATTGAATAGTAATAATAGATATAGCCGATTCTATTTTAAGAAGCATTGGAAATTAGACGAGACGAGTTTAGTGCAGTGCTTCAATGGCCAATTCGAGATGTGTTTAAGTTCTGTGTTGGATGTCAATCTATAAATTATGTTATAATATTTATATGGTCTTATGTTGTGTATATTTAATAGCACTATAGATTACAAATCAGAATGAGATTTTTCTGACTTTTTGAAAATATTAACATTTGCTGAAGATTATTCCAATGCGGAACGAAACTTTTTGGCTATATTTTCGAAAAACAAGTGTTTACATTATTAATGGTAAGTTAATCATTTATTAAACTGTAAAAATGACACTGCTCGATGGGACGAAATTGAAAATTTTTCAAATGAAGTATAAATTAAATAAAGAAGAAGTTAACAAATTTCAAATATATAAGATTTTAAACATTTAAATTATTAATTACAAATTGTAGTTCCGATTCTTATAGTATTTCATCCTTAAAAAGAATATTTTTCATAGATCCATATGCTACTGAAGAAATATACAACATAAATTTTTTGACTCCCCGATCGGTCTATTAATATATTTTAATTGGTTCATTACCGGTGGAAGAATGGCAATGATTTCGCGCAATTAAATACCGTATATCGGTCGTACGACTGGATCCCAAAAGATCCCTACACTTGCTAAATATAAAGGCAAAGGTTTCTGAAATAAAGGCATGGCCGGCCGAGCGAATCCGTCCCCTCCGAGCGATATACGAGCCGATCAGCAATGCCGCCCTTACAGCGAGGCCGGTCGGCCAGCTCATTTCCCGGAAAATCCCCTCCCGCTCTCATAATCCGATACACGGCCGGGCGAGGAGGCGGCATTCTTCGTTTGACGATGCAATGGGCGAGTGGGGGAGGGGGCGGTGGGAGGCGTTGCGGCGAGAGCCTCGCACGTTCGCGGCGAGCGAGAGAGCGATCGACAGAGAGCGGGGGGGGGGAGGGTGAGGGGGTCGGCGGTGCCGGGCTCGCGCGGCCCAAGTATTCCCAGCGCGCCGCGAGCTCACGCTCTCCGGCTACTTGACGTATTTCAATTAACCTTATTGCCGGAGCCGGGCAGTTACGCCCGCCAAATGTCAAACAAGGCTCGCGCGCCGATATTACGCGTCTGAACGGCCTGCGACGCCGCCGCCGCCGCCGCGCCGCCGCGGCTCCTCCCGCCCTCTGGCCATTGTTCGGGCCAACGGCCCCCGGTGCCCGAGCGAGGCGAGCCTTTGCCCCGGGAGCGCGGCCGTTTCGGCCCGTTGTTGAGCGCGCCACCTCGCAGCCCCCCACCCCCCACCCCTCCCCTCCCCGGCCCCGATGGCCCGACGCGCTCGCGGTACTTTGTCGCCCCGATGTCCTCTGACGAGCCGTGCCGCGGCCTGTCGTTGCCGCCGCCCCCCCCAAACCGCTCCCACAAAGCCACGCCAGACGCGCGCGCCGATTTCGACGAGGGGAGAGGGACTTTTTTCGGGATAGGCGATATTCGGCGTACGAGGCGGTCCCGGGATAATGAAACGCGGACCGGTAATTCTGTAGATACTGCGCGGAGAAACGGGGTATGCGTAACGGTCCGCACTGTAGTCCCTGGATTTTACTTTACTTGAAAAATGACAATATAGAGATTGGAGTGTTTTTATTTAATACGAGAATATGTGTATTTTTCGGAAAATGCTATTTGACAAAACATCCATGGACTGTGTTGTTTTTCCGTTCTTGCTGTTACATTTCATGCGCAAGCAACTCGGATTTTTTCATAAATTTCCCTCACGCTCTTCTTTTATTGCGTCGATTCACTGATTCAGAAGAAAAAAATATGCAAAAATACGTCGATTGCAAAGGTTTTGCCCTGGAAGCTTCATTCTGTAAGAACGCGAAGCCACGTGCTCAAACCAGTGAAATATTGTACTGATCATTCAATGCATAATTCGTTGTCTGGAAATGGATAATGGAAACTGTGCCGGGAAAATAGTGGATTGTTCACTAATTTAATAGTAAGGAATTTGGTTTTTTTTTGGCAGTCGTAGAACTTTGACAGAATCGAATTTAAACAGTATATCATAAGTCTGCGTACTTTCATAATATTTCAACATTCATTTCAATTCCAGAATTCTTTACGATAAAGTATATCTACTTTAAGACAGTAATTGCCAGTAGAGTGTGTTAGTCAGTTTCATTTCAAATGCCTGGAGCATTTCTAAATGGTACTACTCTGTACGCTGAAAAGTCTCTTGACAACACATTACTTGCATTACTTGTTTCATGCACTGGTTCTTGAAGAAACTAGGCGCGTATGTAGAACGTGTGCCGCGTTGTTCTATTTGATAGAAATACCTTACGCTCGGCCTCAAGACTCTTTAACATAAGGATTTATTTTGATCTTTGAGGACTATTCAATATTTTCTTATTATTATGTATTTATGCAATTTAATGAGTTTTACGAACGTTTTAATGTTCAACAATTGAATTAACAACCCCATTGTTTGATGGAGCCGTTCGAGGATTTCTTTAGAACCCATTTTTAAACTGTTCAAACAATATGCACCTAAAATAGCTATCTGTAAAGTATTACGGCTGAAACACTTTTAATGCTCAAATGACGTGAACAACGCCCGAATAAAAATGTCGGTGGTGATTTTAATCGTTCTATTTAATATCCTTCTTATTTCTGTATACCTGCCATCTTTAGAAAGATAACTTCTATGCTCTGTGGATAATTATTTATCTGGAATACGTGTATTACTATATACGTAAGAACTGGGAGTCTTTACTGCGACAATAAAGTTTACTTAAATTCAAATTATAGTTTCGCCACTCGAAAAGTTTTCAAACCTCTTCGTACATTTAATCGGCCTGGGGCGATATTTTTATCGGAGAGAAGTGGGACGGGTGACACTTAATAAGGCTTCGCTATAAACAATAACGGCTTGCCGCCCTTTCCCCATCCCCTCTCAAACCTCGGTGCTAAATTACGTATGCGACCACGGCGGGCGTCTCGCTGCAGGCGCAGTAAAACCCGGGGAGGAATTACGCAAACCTAGAAATATACAGTGTTGCCGCGGCTCTTAAAGCATCCGGATGGCCCGTCTTAAGTACTGGGGTCTGGGCTTCCAAATCGTCCCGCCTTCCTGCTTTCGGTTATATATACAAATATACATATATACACACGCACACACACACATATATATATATATATATGTGTGTGTGTGTGTGTGTGTGTGTGTGTGTGTGTGTGGAAAGGACACGCGCGGGCTTCGTCCTCAGAAGTCGCCGAAGCTACGTGGCATCCGCGCGCGCGCGCCCCCGACAAAACCAGCACATACACTCACACATAGACGCACGCGCGCCCCTTACATTATATATCCGCGCAAGGCGCAAGAGGGCGGGTCGAAGGGGTTGGCTCGACGGAGACGACGGGGACGACGTCGAGGCCCGGTGGAACCGGTCTCCACCAAACTTAATTGAATCCCAGTCCGAATGTATAATATGTAGACTGCTTGCATAATGCCGCGCTCTCCCCCCCCCCCCTCCGCCGCCGCCCGACCGAGTTCCCTCTCGGTCTGCGTGTGTGGCGGCGACAGCGGCTCTCACTCGCGGACCGGCGCGCGAGGCGCCCGCGCCGCCCGGAATTAGATATACAATAATGTAAGCAGAGCTGCCTCCGTAGCGTCGGCCCCGCGGGGGGAGGGGGGGGGAGGAGGACGCGTAGGGTCATGTATATTCATACATCGGCCGAGAGTCTCCCTCGCGCGCAGCCCTTTCGCGACGCCCGATTCCCGCGTCCTGCCCTCGTGTCCTCCTTCGCGGAGGGCGTCGGCCGAGGGGGGCTGGGAGGAAGCAGCCGGCGCGACGGAGGACTCGGACGGCGCGCGAGGAGCCATCGCCGCGGGGCCGATCTCCCCCCCCCCCTCCCCGCCCCTTGGGCAGGAGAGCGGCGCGGCGAGGGCGGTGGGGAGGGCGGGGGAGGGGGGGTGGGATAGATTTACGCCGCATTCCCCGGCTTTATGGCTCGTGTGCGCCGAACGCCTATAAAAATTTTATCGACTGACCCTCCTACCGCCGAGCGGGCTCGCGACCGCGGCCGACTCCTCCTCCTCGGTCGGCGCACCGTCTTGGCTCCGGCTGCCGCGGCGGCTTTAACGCCGGCCGCCCCGCCGCCGCTGCTCCCCGCAGCCGGGGCCCCGGCTGCTCGGGCGCGACACCGAGATGGCTTTATTAGGCCGAGGGGAGCGGGAGAGAGAGAGAGAGAGAGAGAGAGAGAGACTGGAGAGGTAAGTGTCTCAATTTGCGGCTTATGTATATATGCAGGGAAGAGGAGCTGTATGTCGAGAGCATTTTCATGGTCCTAATGCCCGAATTGCGTAAATCGACACGCTGCCAGATTTTATCCGCGATTTTTGGTATACAAATTGATCCCGTTCTATCGCCGTTATACTCAAAACAATTTGCCATTTTATGTCCAATCTGATTACTGTATTAAAATCCTCTTGTGTAAATCTGGGTCGGAGGAGGTGATTTCCATTAGAGCTGATTGAGTCTATGCAAAAAAATAATTTTCTGATTTCATACAAAAATAGAAATTCAAATGAATACTATACATTACAATTTGCTACTACTATTTGAATTTGTCGGAAAATGAATGAGTAGCAACGGTATTGATCAGTTGAATTGATGTAAAACACTATCTATTTTAGTCTATTTTTCTAAATGCATGAAAATAAGATTAGAAAAAATTGAAAGGAGCGTATTATATATGATTTTTATTTTGAAGCGTCGTTTCGATAATTAATTTTGTTTCAATTATAAGAATTCAATTTGCAACTTGATTAGGAAATCATATATAGAATTAATTTTTTTTAAAGTAATTTTTATTCTATCAGAGGATATTTTAATCAATTGAATTGAATAAATTGAAATATATTCCTTTTTATTCTTCTATCTTTTTAATCATTAATACTATACTAATCCAGTACGCCTTTATACGCGGAATATAAAATATTTCGTTCTAGTCTTGGGTAAAGTCAAATTTTTTTTTCATTAATAATCCCGTTAATAATCGTCCGTCAATACTTTTTTAACGTTTCGTTTGAAAATCGAAAAAAGAGTATTCGGAAGCACTGCCTTCAAATATTTATAAATGGCACGATTGTCAAGTCATAGGAACGCTAATTGCATTTCAGGCGGGCGCTGCTGGCTCCGAAAGCAGGAGATGGGGGGCGGGCGCGTGCAGAGGGAGAGAGAGAGAGAGAGAGAGAGAGAGAGAGGTGGGCGGGAGGAGGGAGGTAGAAAGAAAAAAGTAACGGGATATCGAAATGTACTGGAGAGAAGAATTTACAAGTAAAATTCTTCAGCGCTCGACTTCATTACCAGTGATTTTATCGTATATATATATATACGCGCGGAGCCGCCGGCCGCGCGGTGGGCATTCGTAATGAGCGATGGCCATTAATTTTAATATCCATTAAATGCAAATCCCAGGACACCGGGCATTTACTCGCATTCCGACTTATTTCAACGAGCTTATAGTTGTAACAAAGTTTGATCGACGCTTCCGACGAATGTTAATGCTACCGCCTCTCTCTACATACGTATATATATATATATATATATATATATATATATATATATATATATATATATATATATATTATAATATTCCTTATAAATCAATGCATTTCCTTAGATCTTAAAAATTCTGCCTTTACATTATAAATTTTATATCGGGCCGTAACGCACGATCGAGTTTGTAAAAGAAAATTTTTAGAACTGATCCCGACTTTCTAAATCGGTAAAACATTAATGACGAATGAATCGTTAAAGGAAAATGCATCTATTATGAAAATATCAAAAGGAAAACTTGAGCAAATCAATTTTTAGTTATAAAAATTCGCATAACTACGTGAAATTCTAACGATTGTTTCTTGATAGAATCTCATAAATAAATATAATAAATGTGCTGGAAACGTATAATGCTAACGATGATATTTTTATTATTTAAAATCAGGATTGAAAGAACAAATACTGTTGCTGCTGGGTAGCTTCGAGGTTTCTTGTTCCTCGCTATTGTATTTGAGAAGAACATAGAATCAAAGTACTGTGTAATAATTGAATTCATCTTAGCAATTCGGAGAAATTATTTGACGGAATATATTTTGTACGGAAAACTCGTAAAATAACACGGAAGAAACAAGAAACGCTAAAAATTAGTCGTCCTTCTTCTGTTATGTGTACTTTGTAATGGTGACTGTTTACGCTCACTACGCATTCTGTACGTACGATCGTACGTTCTACGTCGATTATCGGATAAAAGGGACAATATTACGAGCGGACAAGAACAATAAAGTTATATCGCAGAATTAATGAGGAGAAGTAAAAAAATCAATTACCCGTGCGCGAGTAACGACTTTGTCGCCGAACCGCCACCGCCTTATACAGGCAATAGCGCTGTGTATACACATATATATATATATATACATACATATATTCCCTTTCGGGAATCGTATCGACGAATCCGCGCACCGCGGGCATCAGTCACGCTCGTGTATCAGCGGCCGGGGCGCGTTCATTATAATACACATACGAAGGCTGTATAACGCTGCGGCAGCGAGCGCTGCACTCGCAGCATCAGCAGCGGCACAATACCCCGGAGTCGTTGCGTGATTCACGCTTCTCAAAATAAGTCGCGCTCTATCTCCGTCTCTCTCTCTCTCTCTCTTTCTGCCCCCTTCGGGGCCCTTGAGACACCACCTTCTCTCTGCCGCACGGCTGACGCGGGCGCGCTCAGCATTCCGCAATCTACCCTTTATATCGCTTCTAATTTATGTCGGAAGTAGTGCGGGTGAGAGAGAGAGAGAGAGAGAAAGAGAGAAAGCTATATTGTGCCTGCTGCTGAATATATGTATATTCGTGGCCTCCGTGCTCTATATATATATATATATATTTAGACACCCGCACCTCTCGCCTGGCCCACCAGCCCACCGTCAATCCAGAAGAACTTCTCGTCTGCGTCGCGCGTGACTTTTCCATAAAACGCTTCGACCTCGTCCGCGCGAGTCGCGCTCCCCGACTCTTCTAGCGCGATCCTGACAGTTGATGGAGCCTGTACGAGATGAGTGCACGCGTATCTGCGTGTATTCACGGGCCGCGTGACTAGAATCTGTTAAACGACGCGAGGAATTGGGCGTTCCTTATATCCGTGCAGAATTAGGGTCGAGCCTGCAGGTAAAGCAAGAGCTGCAGCTAGGGCTGGGTATTGCGTATGCATTAGAAACGTGTTAAGGATCAGGCTTGACCATTTTGTGTCCGTTACTTTAGCGGGTTTGAGGAGAGAAACGGGCGAGAGTACGTAATTAATGCAAAAAAGAGTCGTATAGGTGTCGTAAATACGATCTCCGTGCTTTGATTAACGTCTTGGACAATCATGTATATAGCCCGGAGCTTAAGGGAAACTATTCTATCTATATAGGATGATGCGCGCAATTAACGACTAAATCGTATGAAAACTGATTGTGTGTGTGTATGCGTGAGTGTGTGCGCGCGAGCGAATGTGTACAGTCAATTAATGGCTGGACGTTTAACACTAGTTGGTCCGAGTTTGATTAAGTGAAACTTTTAAGCCGCGCGCTCGATGCGAATAAACTGTTTCGAATTTACGCGTACACGTACACAAACGAGCGGGACCTGGCGCCGGACCTCGTCCGTATTATCCGCGGATCACTGAAACACACCACGCGCGCCGTTACATTCGTTACGAGCTGCGACAACTATAATAATAATCTTATACATGCGCGCAACCAGAATCGGCGACGTTCAGGCAAAGCGATAGATCTCGCTCTTTTCTGTGCGCTTGATTTATCGAGTTATATCGAAGGCCAGGCCGACGCATCTATTACATTTGGCTCTTTTATCTCGTCGATTGCCGGGGACCCGGGTATAAATATCGTAGTTTCTGGTTATGCCCGTCCCCTCCCACCCAGCCCCTCTTCGCTAATCCGCGCGTCTATATGCATGTGTACGAAAATCTCGTCGAGATTTTTCTGCTGAACGACCGTGTGGCGGGGAAGCGGCACTTTTGTGTTCAGGAAAAAGGCAAAAATTCCGCCGAGCAGTTGAGCACACACGCTACATTAAGAGATCGCGGACAGAGAGAGAGAGAGAGAGAGAGAGAGAGAGAGAGAGAAAATCGCATTATATACTTAATCCCGGGCCGTATACATTTGCACGCTCGATCCCCCCCCCCCCAAACCACTCCCCGCTCCCGCGCCTACCTCGTTCCAATGCACGAAACAATGGCGATGGTAGAAGAAAAAAGTGTTTTATCATGCGCGCCGTAATTTTTATCAAAATGAAAAAGCCTCCCGCCCTCGCGCCCGGCCAACCCCCTCGCCCCGACGGGTTATTGCGCGAGCTCGCGAGCGGCTCGCTTTTTGATTGCCCTGCATTATCTAAAGTGATACGCGCGTAATTAAGTGCATTCGTATAACGAAAAGGCCGCCGCCGCGCTAAATAAAACCATCAAAGCGGGAGGCGCGCGCACGAACACACGTTCGTACCCACCGCGGGGCGAACATCTGGCTGTCCCTGTATATACATATATATATATATATATATATATATATATATATATATATATATATATATATATATATATATACTCGCATGTGGAGGGTGAGAGCGGGGTAACGAAAAAGAGGGCGCAAGGGGGGTGGGGCGAGAGGAGGAGGGCGAAGGGCGGCGTCCCGCGACGCGCACCCGGAGAATTCGTTGAAGTAATAAAAGTTTAGATAAAGCCGCGGAGGGAGCAGGCGCGCTCGCGGTCGCACCGACCGCGCTCCTCGCGAGATCCGTCGCTGATGCTCCGCGCTCGCGCATAAAGAATCACGCGGGCGGGATGCGAGATTATCGTCCGCGCCGCGCGAGTCGCCGAGAGCTCGCGCGGCTTTCTCTTCTTCTTCTGCTTCTTCTTCTTTTTTTCCCCTCCCGTTTTCTTCTTTTTTCACGTTGTTCAATTTGCATGCGGCGCCATTTGTCCGCGTGCTCGCGACGCGCGTCAGCGGGACGGGGCTCCGATCTAGAGGACGTCCGCCGCCGCTCGACTTCGGCCGTGTACACTTTTCTCGAATCGAGGCGAGCTATTCGACTCGTCCCAGTTAGACTGGTCGCGCGAAGTCAGCACGTTAGAAGTGCTCGGGAAGATGATTTAATGCGATGTAGTCATTTATATCGGATCTACCATATCATATGTGATATTTTTTTATACGTTTACCGAGTGGCAAATTTGAAGGTTATTTGGTTGAATTCTCTTTAAGATATGATTTTGGATTAACAGATTGAACAAAACATCTTATTTACGGCAATCCGCGTCGATAAGTAATTGCATAGTAGATGTCAGATAGAGAAAAAATCTCCATAGAGAGCGTGCTTTGTCAAAGTATTGAGTTTCGGCAAACGTATTATTTTGTTCCAAAAATAGGCCATATTTTACCGACACCGTAATTGACCAGAAACCCTCGGAATTTCGAATCGCCGTCCCGGCATAACATTCAAAACTTCCATTTGCCTGGATACTCCACTCGGCAATCGGACTAGTGTGTCGAGCATTCGAAGATCGGCTGGAGTTCGACGGCGCGGGGTCTCATGAGCTTTTATAAACTACAGCTGTATCAATCTGTCAGTTGACTGTCACAACGGGGTATTTTTTCCATTCAGCACTTTGCGGATATACGTAATACGATTACATTGTGCTTGAAAAGTATTGTATTTTTATCTGAACCTCAAAGATTTCGCCCTTCTTTAAATATATAACACTTTTAATACTAAATATTATTCCAGACACGTTGATTAATTATTCAATTCGCAACTGCCATAATTATGGGTATTATTTCTTTACATATAACATGTTCTATATTTTTTCTCTACACGGTAACCGCACATTTGACTTGCAACAATTCAAACCAACCAATCTTTTTTTACATAGTTATATGCATATAATATATTATTAATAAAGCAAAATCATTTTTTTTATTCGGAATATTCTACACGAAAATTATTGTGCAAGATATTCGAGAGAATAAAAGAAAAATGTTATTAAATTACAGAGCAATTGTCCGTCTCGCGCGCTTATATAAATAAATTATTTTATATATTCCCATAGATTTATTCAGCATTCGAACTTATCTTCGCAATTAAAATATTAATTTTTGAACGAAATAAAATTTTTTGGCAACATATGCTCGGCACAGAATGTTTAAAAAAAAAAAAGCAATTAAAAACATATAACCACCCTATTGAACCGAGCGTTGTTTTTACGTTAATTAAAACAAAAATATATACGCATATTTTATATCTGGCTTTAAAGTACATTTTAATAAAACAAAATTCTTTCAGCGACGCGCCACATAGTCATTATACATTTTCCATCCCACGTAACAAACGACTATTACGCAACGTTGTTGCAGTCTTATAAAAGCGTTGCGGGCCGTTGAATCGTCTATACATACGCATATATACACATATAAATATACAAATATATACATGTACACCGCAGCCGCCTTTGTAAATCGTCGGCGTCATAGGGTTAAGTTCGGATCGATGCCCGAACCGACATATAATTTCGGCGCCCCGGCTGTGCGACGAGGGTGGACTTGTGCCGCTATTGCGGCCGTATAAAGCGGACGGTTGGATGGGGTGGCCGCTTGGGAGGAGGGGATGGATTGGCTCACAACCGAGTGCAAATGAAACGGCCGTAAGCATATGAGAGAGAGAGAGAGAGAGAGAGAGAGAGAGAGAGAGCGGCGAACGAACCCTTTTCCGCGTAGACGGCTCGCGCGCACCCTTTCGCAAAGCCGTGAGCGGCGCGGGCGGGCTGCCCGCTATACACCCGGGGGAAGAGAAAGCGAGCAGCGCCGAATGAGAGAGATAGACGCGCAGAGCGAGAAAGCCTGCGCGGAACATTAATATCGCGAAATGAAGCTCATTTGCATATAAATAAGGTAGAGTGAGAAAAGGAGAAAGTCCGGGAGCGAGAGAAAGAGAGAGACAGAGAGAGAGAGAGAGAGAGAGAGCCGGAGAGAACGAGGGTGGTAAGCGGGAATAGGTGGGGAGGCAGCGCGTTGGGGTTAGAAAAGTGGGTGTGCTGTGATAGAAAGCGAAAGATAGAGAGAGGGCAAGGGAGAGAGATCGAAATACTTTTTGAATGTTCATTGTGAGCCGTGGCCAGTACATGAACTGGCCTAATCCGTAATCGCTTTACATTTTTACCAAGTCATTACTACAACAATAGGATATTCGAAGAAGTGTACTGGCCGCTTATATTATACTTATTCAGTAGTACAGTGAATTTTTGCTCGTCTTTATTAGCAGGGAATGAAAGAACTATAATCGGAAACGGTGGTATCTTAAATCAAGTTTATTGCGACTTCTATATTGAATTTTAACATAATTCTAACCGAAATTATTTTTCAATGCTTCTTCACATCATTTTATATTCATATTTGTAAAAAATCTTTTCTTTTACTCCACATAATTTTACCTTTCTTTTTCATTAGCAACTTGTCGAATCCGCATTTTTCAAACAATAGCCTCTTTAATAACTATCGGAAGAATTTTGATATTAATTATAAATTATATTGAAAATTTCTTTTTCGAAATAGGTTAGAAAATTATTTTTATTCGTCAGTAAACTAAGTCACAATTACCCACTGTCGAAAATATCTCGGTAACTTAAAGATCAAATTGACATAAAAAAAAGTGAACGCTATCGATATAAATATGCATGTGCCGAATTCAAATACTACTTGACACTAATTCGTTGGCGCACATCGAGATTAATAAAAAACAAAATAAAAAAAACAAATAAATGAACAAAAAAGCAGCATCATGAAGTGTAACAACTCGAATAAAAGAGAAGGGAATTGAGAGAGGCTCTAAGAGGGAAATTTCGCGCGAAAGCGCCCCGAGGACGAGGGACGAGGGGAGAGACGGAGCCAAATGAAGGCAAGCCGTTCGTTCGACCCCACCGGAGAAAAGCCCAACCCCCACCAACTAATTACACTTACAGACAAAGCGGGCTAAGCCGAGGGTCGGTCAGTTCTCTCTCCTTCGCCGCTCTCTCCCCCTCTTCACCCCCCTGCCGCCCTGTTTTCTGTCTTTCTTTCTAACCCCCCCCCTCTAACTCCCACTCTTTCTCCCTTTTCTTTCGTGTCCCCCCGCCCCTTCCACCTCTCTAGCTCGCCGAATCCGATAACAGTGGTACGCAATGACCGCGTGATAATTGCAATCCGGCCGTGCGGGTTAGAGAGTCCACGCGCGTATAGACGTAGAGCGCGAATATCCTACGTTACTACGATCCCTATCTTCGCTGGGAAGTCATCGCTTCCTATATATATATATATATACAGCGTCACCTCTGGCTTCGTAGCTGCGCGTTCACGCACACGAGCGCAACGCTCTACTCTTATTCACACTAGCTATGAATATATATATACCTACATATAAACTTGGGAGCGCTAAAGAGCGATGACCCAATATCCTCCCTCGGCCTCCCAATTCCAAGGTCGCGCGCGGAACTTTCTCCCCCTGTCCGCCCACTTCTCTGTCTCTTTATCCTTCTCCCTTTTTCCCTCTCGTTCCCACCTCTCTTTCGGTTTTTCTTCCACTGGCGCAGACGCCGTGGAGTCGGCCAGGATATTAAGACTGAATAGACGGCTGTTGAATGCTGATCCTTGAATTATGTCCTTTGACTCGTGTATAATACAGGCAATTCTGCATGCAAGCTGAATACAGATGTTTTGAGTATTACTGGTAAGATTGTGGCGAAGACAGGACAATAATATATACATACGTATATTATATATATATATATATATAGATTGTCAGAATAGAAAAAATATGACTCTGCTGTTTTCAAAATGTATTAAACACGCAGTTATAAATATTTGCAAATTCATAAGCTCCCTCGTTTGCTGTAACGTTATGAAACGCATATCATTATCAACGATAAAGATAATTTATTTTATACTTATAGAAAAATTCTTCCTCTAGAAAATTATGAAAATTTCATTAAATAAAACTAATTTATTGCCGTTATGTAATAGCACATGGTAAATATTTATAGTAAATAATTAAAGAATTCTTTTATTTTAAATTATTTGTATACATACAACAAAGCAACAAAGATAATTAAAAAAAATTTTAATCAAAAGGCAATATACTCATTTCGTTACAATTTTTTTTATATTAAAACAAACTTAATTTGTAATAAATTAAAGGAACAAATAAAAGAGACGCAAATAATAAAAGTAATAAGATAAAATATAGAAAATAAAAAACAAATAAAATAAATAAATAATTGAATAACTAAATTAATACTGCTCTAAACTTTATATTTTTCGACTAAACTTTTCTTGTATGTTTATAAGTATACACCCGCGTTTGTACCGAGTCCAGTTGAAACCATTTACGTCATATATGTTAATTTTATTTTATCATTTATCTGAGTGTCTAAATAAAATATGCCAAACTCTCTATTTAATATGACAGAAACTCTTTTTTTTTTAATTATGTATTTGACTTTGAAGATCTGTAATCTGACATTAAGTATTTGTTAAAATTACACAATAATGTACGATTCCCTACTTATAGTAATATATCTGGAAATTTGTCTTGACTGGAGCGTAAAATTTCATTTGAAACTTTTATGTTAATTCTACAGTGCTGGCAATTCTACGAATAACTTTTAGTTTAGCTCTATATATTCTGCCATTGTCCGTTCTGTTTCAGTAAATAAATATGTATATCAGACCTCCACTATATTAGAAACAAAAAACTAATTTATTTACGGAATCTATATAAATTATAAAAAAAAAGAAACAGAAAATATTTTCCGAAACTCGAGCGCTCTGAAATACGTCCATTATGCAGCACTAATAATATTCCGTACGTATTATTAATAGATCTATGTATAGCTGGTAGCGTAAATCAATCAGCGCGTACCTACGAGCGGTAAAAAGACGTATTTTTTTTTTTTTTTTAATGAAAACAATCGCCTATTTTTGAATGCTCATAAATGAATGCTAAAACCTTTATTCAAACGATAATGCAAAAAGATAATCTTATCGCTTCTACTCCCTCCCCGCGCATCGTATCGCACAGAGCTCTCGCTCGCTCTCGTTGACTATACCATATGGTGTCGAGAACGATTTGTGTGAAAAGACGGCAAGAGAGGGGGAGAAAGAGAGAGATGTATTTATTTCTAATCTTGAATAATAAATTTCATTATTAAAGCAAGAAATTGCTGCATAATATAAGAATTTCCTTATCAAATACTTCCACAGAAACTATAAAGCAGTGCAGCAAGTCGGAAAAAATCCAAGAGAGAGAGAGAGAGAGAGAGAGAGAGAGCACGCGCGAAGCTTGATCAGTACTGCCGCGTTTGTTTAAATCCCGTCTTCCCGTGCGCATTCCACGCGCAGTTGGCGTAAATCCATAATCGATATAACGCGAGCGCGCCCGCGCGCGTCGCGCGATAAACACGCAGCGCCGGGCCGGAAGCGCGGCCCGCGCGTATATATCAATGCCCTTTGATGGATGAGAAACGGATCCGCAGTCCGCGCGCCCGAGGATTATCGGGGGAGGAGAAAAAAAAACGCGCGGCGGGTGGCGGAGGCCCCCGTGCCCCCCCCCCCATTAATGATTCGGGTGGGGGAAAAATGGCCATTAGCCCAAGGACTAACCGACGCGGCCGCGCGGGGGCTCCGACCCCTTTCCCTTACGTGTATAAATATGTATATACACGTGGGACGCCACACAAATATATATATATAGCGCAGTATATGCCGAAGCTTTCGCTTCGGTTATACATAAATGCCCCTCCCACTCCTCCTCCCTATCGTTTATTAGCGCAAACAGATATTAATGTATTTTTACGTGGCCCCGCTCGCTCACCCCTGTGCCGTCTCTATATCTATAATATATATATATATATATATATATATTTACGTATACACCTATGCCTAGTCCACCTACGCGCATTGTGTATGTGCACGGTTGCTCTTTCCCACCCGTCTCTCTCTCTCTCTCTCTCTTTCTCTCTCTCTCTCTCTCTCTCTCGCGCGCTCTCTGCCTATCTCACTCGGACTTTCTCTGTGGCCGAGAGCAGCCAGAGCTTGCGGGGCCTATGCCAGGGTTTCGGCGTCGCGTCGTCGGAAAGGCGCGAGGCCAAATCCAATTACTTTTATTCGGACGAAATGAGTGCAGCTAAGTCATTAATACTAATCAATGGGCCGTCGCCGCACACGAGGCGGGTGGGCGGCAGAGAAGTGAGAGGGAGGCCGGTTCTATACGGGAATTATCCATAACTCTGCGAGGGTCGAGCGCGCAAATGACTTTATTGCGAAAAAAAAAAACGCCGGGGTTTTTACGCGCACCGCGGCTGGTCACCCTCCGCGGAGGGGTACGGGGTGGGATGGATGGCAGGGTCCGCGCTAAAAATTCGACTCGATAAGTAATGTTTATTGTTGCATTCCCGGTATTTTTTGTAACGTCCCTCCCCCCGCCGCGCCTGACCCCACTGACAATGCGCGACCCCGGCTCACTCCCCCCCCACCCGCCAGTGCGCACTTACCGCTCTTTCGCGCTTCTGGTATTAGAGAGGGTGAGCGCGGGAGTTCCCGCGATTTTTTATCGTTACTTCTCCCGCTGCCCTGCCGCCCTGCCGATTTTTCTCGTTATTAACGAGTGCAGCTCTCGCAGGCTCGCTCGCCCAGCTCGGATTGACTTTACTGGCTGCGTATACTCTCTCTCTCTCTCTCTCTGTCTCTCGCCCCCCCCCTCCACGCGCTCGCTTTTTTTTCCGCTCGCCGGATTTATGCGCGGGCTTTGGCTTTATAAGAGCTTCTCGTTGTCATGCAAAAAGGATTTTTTGTTTAAGGCGAGCGTATTATTACTTTTTGGCCGCGGCGGCGATAAAAATACTTCATTGGCCGGGACTTTTAATGAGGTTTGGCGCGGGAAAAAATATTATTTTCCCAGGGCGCGACGTTCGAAAAAAAAATTATTTTTCCATCTGTACATTTTCTCGTCTGCGCCGTTGTTTTTGAGTTTCGGTATGGGAGCCGGAGATACATAATGGATGCCACGCATATGTATATACGTGCGCACATGAATCAGAAAGCATCTCTCTCTCTCTCTCTCTATGTATATACATATATAGAAAAAAAAGAAAAAATGTATGTGCGAATAAATTGTCGGCGTTGCGAGAAAACTTTGTCTTCTTAATTAATATCGTTATACGAGCGTGCATCGCCGGCGCGACACAACGCCCAAAATCTACCGCTCGTCCGCAAATTTCGCCACTTTAGATTATTGGCTACATATTATGCGGTGGCGCGCGCAAAATTGATGTAATACTTTATGGGGCGGGGCGGCAAAGAAGTAACAATAATAATTCCGGCAGCGTTCTCCCGCTGATAAATGTATACACACAAAGTGCAGTGTTTTAATTCAGCCGTTATAAATGACGAGGTCGGCGCGCGCGTTTTGTGCGCTCCCGACATACATATATATATATATATATATATATATATATATATATATATATATATATATACTCAGAGATAGAAACAGAGAGAGAGAGAGAGACAGAGAGAGAGTAAGAGAGAGAGAGAGAGAAGAGAGAGAGACAGAGAGTGGAAGAGAGAGAGAGCGAGGCACGATGGTCCGCGGTACTATTTAAAACGTCCCAGAATGCGCAATTAAAAGCGCGCCCGCGCAATCCCGCGATTGTCCGCGATGATCTTTATCGCGTCCATATATAGAGACACATACATATACATACATATGCGCGTACGCTCATATTGTCGGGGCCGAATCGTATAATTCGCGCGATTCGAAAATTTCCCCTCCACCTCCGCCCCCCCCCCCGGTAAAATTGGATTGGCGTTTGAAGGCGCGCGCGGCCGGGAGAAAGGGCGGACCGCGGGACGGGCAAGTCGGAGCGAGCGCGTTTATTAACGAGAGGTTGTCTTTCGGCCATTTTTTTTTTGTTCCGCGCTGCAGCGGGCATGCGTAATTTCCGATAAAGCAAGCAATTTTGAAAAAGCCCTTCACCCGCCAAATCTAGTGTTTTATTCCGATTTCATTTGTGCCGGCGTAGCAATATCGAGGCTCCGCCGCCGCGCGTCGATTCTCGCTGCATCACGTACGTTTATTTATACGTGTATATATATATATATATATATATATATATATATATATATATATATGTATATATGTAGGCCTGCGCCACCGCCTCCAGCCGTGCGTTATTCATTCCATTTATGCAGCTTTTTTTGCCGAGGGTTCGTAATTAATTTTTTTTGTAGGTCCGTGCGTGTCTGTGTCTGTGCGCGTTTCTTTTTTTTTTTTTTAACGCGATCGCACACAGGCCTCCAACAATTTCTTTCAGAGTTAGCCGATATATTTATTGAAATTCGCAGATTACGCTGCGATGCACGGATTAATTAGCTAACAGCAACAACAACAACATCAACAACAAAAACAAAAAGTACAAAACGATTAATTCGCGCTCCCGCTTTCGATTCGAGCCGAGCGAAAGGGCGCCCGCCAGCCACTCCTTTCTTTCATTCCCGGTGTCCATTGTGCGCGAGGGCGAGACGAAGGGAGCGCGTGCCGTGCGATGCATTACATATCGTTTCCAATTATATGGCGCCGCTGTTTATTGTAGAATTAAAAAAAACTATATATATATATATATATACATAGTTTTTATATTTTTATTTTTATAGTTTTTATAGTTTTTATGTTTTATTTATAGTTATAGAGTCGCGCGACGTCACATGCCGAAGCGGCGTCCGTCTCGCGCTGATCTGTGTCGGCGTGTGATGCGTCCAAAAATCACGGCTTGCCGCTCCCACCCCCAAGCGCGGCGGTCTTTCTGCTAATACGCGCGCGCTGTCTCCCGACGAAATCGTGCGCGATTTTATACCGGACGCGCTGAAACTCTTAATCGCCATCCGGTCGCGAGGGAGGGGGAGCGGCGGCGACACTATATATATATATACACGAGTTCCGTAGCACATTTCCATGCCATTATGTAAAGGGGACGCGTCAGCTATATATATACGTATATATACATAGCGCCAACAACTTACCCAATACCGCCCTCTCGGCGCTGGGGAGGATAATGCGCACTTGCGGTCGTTGGTAAAACATCGCGGGTGGGGGGACAGAGAGACGGCGAATGGAGAGAAGAGTTTCGCGTCGGAGCCGAAATTTGAATATTTCTTGTTCTTTTTTTTTTGGCTCGACAGCTACTCGTGTAAAATTTGTCGAACAGCAAGCGGGTACGCGCGTTGAACGCGGAAAAAAGGTGTCTGACAAAGTTTAATGACTATTTCGACGAGATCTCTATTGTTTTTAATTGCGAATTCAATGGTAACGGTTGGCTGACGCGGTTAATCAAATTTGATTCTTTCGACATACTTATGAAAATCAATCAGACATTCTTTCCAACAGTACAACGTTTCCTTCATTTAAATCTATCGATCCCTTCGTAGAAAACGTCATTATAAATAGACTGCATTCTCATAAAATTGCAAAAATTAAATCGAATTTCAATAGACAGTTAAAAATTATCCGAAAAGTAACCTCAAGCCGTAACTAAAATTAATATATCAAATTCTTAAATTTTATATGAATAATAGATATCTCTCTTTGTTAAGACAATGGATCATTGTGATTTAATTATTCAAACTGAATTTGATTTTCCAAATTTTAAAAGAGCAGTCGTATTTATAAAAACGTACCTTTCCAACGAATATATATATGATTATTTTTTAAAAATTCATCCAAAGGGAAATCATATTCCGTTCCTGACCCGGAACTGGATTATTTACCTTGCGCATCCAAGTTATGTCCTTATATCCAAACTAAGCTTCACGAGGCTTTATCACACGTTTGACATTGCGAGGGCGAGAAAAAATTATGCTACAGTATTGACGTGAAAGCAATGTCCTCGTTGATTTCTCTCCCTCCGCTTGTTCTTATTGCCCAATTAGGAAAAACATAAACATTTGTCATCTATCTGAAGTATATCTGAATTTATCCAACCCCTTTGAAATGCAGAATGTTTTATCGAATTTGACTAATTATTGAATACCTGCAATATCGCAAAGACTCGCACGATTTCAGTAGAAAAACAAAAAAAAAAACAACAACATCAAATCAAAAAAGAGGTATTTAATCTTCGGTAGCGAATAAATCACCGATTGATAATAACGAGCAGCGGGAATCAGGCGGCACGGTAAAAAGAATCGAGCTTCAACAGGAATAAAGAAAACGACGTCGGAATAATTGTACCGGGGGGCTCGGTCGGTATCCCCCAATATCTTAATCGGCCCCTCACCCCCTCGCTTGGTCGGTTACATATTTTTAGATAACCTCTTTCCCTAACCGAGCGAACGAGCGCTCGCGCGCGGCTCCATAATATCTGCCCCGTATCTATACACACACACACACACACATACATACACTATCTACATACATAACAGACGTATATTAACCTATCGATTTATTATAATTTAGATTGCCTCCCGGCGCGGCAGGCCTCCCGGCTCTCGTATTACGCGTGTTAATGGAAGGGGCCGCGCCGCATATACGCGACGTCCTCGCTAATTATTCCTTGACTATCGTGCAAATGAGCGCGAGAGAGAGGGGTGTAGAGGGAGGGAGGGAGAGAGAGAGAGAGAGAGAGGGAGGAATTATCTGGTATCGGAACTCTCCTCCTCCCTCCCACGAACCCGGGGCAAGATCGTAGGCCCCCGATAAGGGCGTCTTTTCGTACTTGAGCCGTGGCGGCGGTTGCGGTGGCAGCCCTCCTCTCGTATCGCCATTAACGGCCCGAGCGATGATAAATGAACCGATTCTCCTAATTAGCGGGGCTCGCGATTCGCCGCTTTGATAAATCTATATATATATATATATATATATATATATATATATATATATATATATATATATATATATATTACACTTCGGAGCCGCTGGAGAGCTGAGTCTTATAACGTACAAAACGTATCGTTGCGGCCTATCCTGAAAAGAGTGAATAATTAAAAGCGACGCGCGCGTGTGTGTGTTTGTGGAAAAGACAAAACAAAAATACAAAAAAAAAATTGTCTCACCGAGACCGCTCACCCCCCCCCCCCCGCGTCGAGCAGCGGCGAATCGTCGAAAATTTCGCTGAGCCCCTATGCCACGACCTTCGTAATATATTCCGTGGTAATTTTTTTTTTCTTTATTACGCCGCCGTCGCACGCGCGCGATGGTTAGCAGCTGTATAGGCTCGGGCATTTCGTCGTGGGCTATCGATCGCCGCTCCCTGTATACTGTCTCTCATCTGTTTTGTTTTTTTGTTTTTTTTTTCTTTCGTAGCCGCCACCACCCGCCCCTGGCGGTAGAACGGGGGCTCTTTATAATTGTAATCTATTGGATAAATTATGAGATAAAAATAACGAACTTTTATTTTCACGGCGCTGTTTCTCCCTGTCTCTCTCTCTCTCTCTCTCTCTCTCTCTCTCTCTCTCTCTGTAAAGCATGTGGCGGCCCGAACCCGTTGTTTGACAATGCGAACGATAGACGATAGTTTCGACCATGGAAGTGGGAGGAGCGGATTGCGTGATTTTCAGCTAGGCCGCGTATCTATATAGATATGCCGATGTAAATTCACAGCAGTTGAGTAGTTCAAGAAATGGAAGGGTGGGAAAAAACTCGCCCCTCGAGCTTCCTTTGATCCGGGCCGTGGGGCTGATCGCGAAAGACCAAGTCGCTCGCTCGTCCGTTACGATTATATTCGTGGGAATTATGCAATTTTATACGTCAACGACTACGAGCACCGCGAGGAGAGACGACGCCTATCAGCGCGGATTAAAGCAATGACCGGCCACCGACGATCCCCGTGTTCTCGAGGCGCAATTCTTTCGCCACCTAATAATAATCAGCGCCGCGCGACAAATCGCCATAATTGTAAAAGACGAGCGACGACGTGCTCCGCATCGAAAGATCCGCGGTCCACCCCCCCCCCCCCGCCATGCCTAAAGACCGCGGCGGCTTCCTTGTTTCATTTTGTGTCATTTCAGCCGCAATCGGAGCGAGAGAACGAGGAATCGAGAGGGATCGAGCGAGGAGCACAGAGGATGGAGGGAAAATGAATGCGGCTAGTTACGCGTTTAATGAGCTTCAATTCAGTATTAATTATGAATTTCTTTTATCCCTGTACAATGAAGCGTAATCACTGCGGCCAGACCGAAATATCATCGCCATTCAATAGTAACATTTTTCACATTTTAATCCCTTATGTGCGCCGACGGGCGTTGGCGATATTGTCGTGGTGGGGGGGGGGGGTTTGGAAGGAGAGGATGAGATAATGCCGCGCACCCGTCGCCGGCCGAAAAACGTATAAATGCGCCCTCCCTCCCCGCCCCTCGCACGACCGTTATATTAATTAAATAGTACATTTAATATAATATAAATCTGGGCGGGACATCGCCGCGGATTAATCTCTCAGTGACAATAAAGCCTCATTTGTATAATGAAATTGAGAAATTATAAATGCAGCGTGACCCCCCCCCCTGCCAACTGCACATGTATATATACATATACATACACACCATAATATATATATATAGACACGGCGAAAAAGCACCGTTATACTGCAAGTGGTTAATATGCGCACTCAAAAATCACTATATCTCGCCTCGGTTCACCCCCCTGGCGACGTCGCGAGGGAATCTCTGCCGTCCCGGGCGTGGAACACCTGCGTACTATCGGTGTCCATGTGGCCCCTTGGCCTTCATAACGCGAGCGTAACGCACGCAGACACGCATAATTATGCACGCCTTTGTTGACACAGTTCGCATTAGCTAATCGAGCTCTCGCTCGTGGTTTCTGTGTTGCAGGACAGCGACAGGAGCAGCACCGGCAGCCCGGAGCCGGCCTCGGGCTCCCTCCACGAGCACCAGCTGATCATGAGCTCGCGAAAGAGGCGGCGCAGCCCGTCGCCCAAGAACATGGAGCAGGCGAAGCGCGCTGCCGTGGCCCAGGCCCACCTCAACGGCACCAGTGCGTATATGCGATACCGACCAAGCGTCGTCCTCACCCACACCGCAATCCCTCTCCCGTCCCGCCCCCGTTCCGCGTGCAATTCCCGCTTACGTCGCCGTTGTTGTTTTTGTCGTTGTTGCAGTGGCGGGAATGGTGACGCTCCAGAATCTCCAGAATCTTGCGAGCCTGCAGAACCTGCCGCAGGTCGCGTCGTTCGCGGCGGGCCTCCAGGGCATGTCGTCCGAGCTCACCAGCAGCCAGCTCATCAACGCCCCGCTCAACCTCACCGTCACCTCGCCGGGTTGGTTTTTCCCTCCGTTCAACTACAATGGCATTCCTTACTTTCAGAGTCGATTAAATTCAAGCGATTTGGAAGAGAGGATTTTCGAGTTGTCCGCATTTTTCTGTTTATTTTTTTCGTTTTATTTGGCTTCGATGAATTTTTTCCTAATTTATTCATTAGCTGTTCCAACAATGTAAAGTAATTACATTTATTCTTAATAGAAAACGCTTTATTCTGATTAAAGATTGGACTTCATAATACTCGTAAATCAATTATACGTATTGTGTTAAGCAATTTACATATTTGAAGATCAATTGAGGTAAATCGTTATCAAAAGTGATATTAATCAATAATTATGCACGAAAACGAAGTAGATTATACTTATACAAGATTTCAATGCGCTGACAACCTCAAAATTGAGTTATCAGGTCAGGTTTTTGAGATATGTTAACCTAAAAGAGCAACCGTGCATTTTTGAATCATATTCAAGATTAACTAGCAGATTAGTAGCATTTTATACAATTGTTTGTAATTCAAAATCTGCAAGTATGAATGATTAAATTATATCCTTTACAATCTTTTTTAAATAGAATTGAGTTTGTTCAATTGTACCGAGACACAGGTATAAATCAATTCGGCCGAATAATCAATCACAAAAATGAAAGTTTCAATGAATGTTTATTTCTTTTTTTTTGTAATAATAAAAAAATATCTTTGCGATACAACATCTTAACATCTCAACATCTTAACGATACAACATCTTAACTACAGTTTGAAAATGTGCTTTCTAAAATTATAGGCCGGATTATCTGAAAAACCTGACAAACCAGACCGTACAGCTGGCCAGTTGTACGGTCGAACGGATTCGTAGTTTTTGCACCAAAGTTGCGTAATAAATATGCAGAATCCATTGGAATATTTAAAATTAATAATCGCCCGAACGCATCCGGAATTAAAATAAAAATCGTTAACTAATTTGCAAAATTAACAAATGACACGCGGAAGATGATATACGATTCTAATTACGCATGTAATCTCTTACTTAGTCTCGCCTCGCTCCGCTGCCAAAGCCCTTTGAGTGCTCGGCGCGTTAAAGCCGCGGGCGGGTATAAGCAGTCCGACTCGTATATACATATATAGGGCTCCTTACATAATTGCGCGAAATCGATTTTCCCCCTCCTCACACACACACACACACACACACACATATACACATACGAATTCGCACACATAGACACAGATACACAGACACTCACTGCTTACGGGAGTGCCTGCCTAATCAGCCCTCGGTCGTTTCGTTTGCAGCTGGAACGGCCTCGACGACGCCCTCCTGCACCACGGCACCGATGGCGACGCTCACCCAGCTTCTCTCGCAGCCCCAGCCCGTGGCGATGCCCCAGTTCATCATGACGTCCGGGCAGCTCGTTCAGGGCATCCAAGGCGCTCAGCTGCTCATACCCACGTCGCAAGGTAAGCCCCCCCCCCTCTGTAGGAGGGTCTCTTACATAAAGTGTCATACGACCTGTCTACATATACATATCTCGTAGATATATATATATATTAGTGACATTTATTATTCCATCTATAATATGTATAATGAAGGTTAAATTTAACCGCGATAGCAGACGCTATTTATTTCAATAACTTCATCCGCGACCTTAAAACTCATTTACTATTAGATATTTTGACTATCGATAAATAATAGAAACTGATGCAATTACGGTAATTATTTTAAGATTCCCTAAATTTTCACGTTCATTGCTTATTTCGTCGAAATTCTTACCATCTTTAGGATTAAATCAAATTTCAGCTACTTCTATGTCTAGCGCACAAAATTGCGTTATCATATAATACGTACTTGGATTAAATCCTGTGGGACTGAAATGTAACCGAACTTCTCCAAGCAATCCGTCAAAGAATAGATGGGGTAATAATATTAATCTGTTTGAGCGGGTGTAAGAGTCATTGAAATACAATAGATGCCACTGATTAACTCGCACAATTCTATGACGCTAAACTAGCAAAACGCCCACTGAAAACGAGCGGGTATGAATTAATTCTTACCATTTGAAGGAACGTTTGGATTTGCAGATTCCGACCTGAAAAACTAAAGTATTCAGTTGACGTTCGCCCTAAAATCACGACATCTAAAGGACTTTGGTTTAATTTATGAAAGCTGTTTATTTCCACTCCATATTTTTGACTTGACTGACATTTTCTTGATAAATATTGAGGGGAAAATTTTAAAAATAGATTTTTAAGGAATATTCCTACAATCGTGAATTTATTAATTTTATCACTACCTTGTTATCTAAACTACCAATAATTAAAATCCGTGGATAAAGAAAAAGAAGAGAAATATAATGTGAAAACATCCGTGTCAATTTTTCATTCAACAAAAAGTACGATTCTGTTCTACAATACGATATCGATTACTCCAAATCAGCGTCCCTTGAGATCCACCAATAATGCATATCTTATACTTTTATGCTTGTAACAAGATTTGAAGTCTTACGGTTGGATCCATACACGACTGTCTAAGTTGCAAATTACACGAGTCCTTCGCGCAAACATCCGAAACGCGCTGGTTATCGACCGAAAATTTCGAAACGTAGTATAGTTTTCGTCGAGAGCGTCGATATTATGCGAGGATATAATATCGCGGGGATAGCTGTAACGTCGGAGCGGCCCGCGCAACCCCCCCCCCCCTCCGCAATCCCGGCGCTGACGTAAGTTCGGATTTCGGTTTGATATCCGGATGAAGCCCTAATCACACTCCAGCGGCTGCATAATATCGCGCAATCGAGTTTGCGCCCTTATACTAATATCGGCTATCTCTGGCCGGCTACGGCCAGCTCTCCTTCTCCTCTCTGTCTCTCTTCCTGCTCCTTCACCCCGAGCGCCCCCGCGCTACTCCCCCACCTCCTTCTCGCCCTTGCTCCTCCTCAACCACTCCCCCACCCCACCACCGTCTGCCGTCGTCGCCTATGTCCGTACATACTTAGCAGGCCGCGCGCGCGCGTACGGCTAGACTCGCCGAGCCCGAATCCGAGGCGGAGAGAGGGCGAACTCCCCAACTAATTTCAATGTATAATTAACGTCTCTCGCTGTAGCCCGACCCTTGGCCTTCTACGCCGCGCAGCCCCGTCTCGCTGCCCCGGTCGCTCGGCCCAGGCCCTGCCGCCGCCGCCGCCGCCGCCGCCTCTGCTACGGTCATTTCTTGCGCGCGGCACGCCCGCGCGTCTACGTACATTTATATGCACACATATATATACACCTGCACACATGTATATATACATGCGGATACATATGTATTTACATAAAACTCCCTCTCTCTCTCTCTCTCTCTCTCTCCCTCGCATTGTGCCCGCGCCCGTGTGGACTGCTGTAGCGCGCGGGCCCTCCGACGGGTGCGATGGAAGGGCGAGGGTGGGGGGGGGGGGTACTCCTCGTATATGCCCACCGATCGCGCGGACCCCGTGCTGCACCGTGCAGCTTATAATCTCGTTTCGTCGTCACGGCGGACGGCTGCCTCGCGTGGACTTTCCAAAGGCGCGGACGGCGCGCGGCCGCGGTAAGCGCTCGACGACCCGCGCGCGATTCGCTAAGTGGATTCCAAGTCGTCGGGATCGAGAGATCGAGAAAGTGGGTTGGTGGGTTGGGAGGGGGGAGGGGCGAGCGGTCAACCCGTGGACGTTGATTTCGCGCGCGCACGTCTCGTTAGAGGACGCGCGGCGGCGAGGGGTCGCGGGGAGGGACAGTTATGGATATTTCGGATAGAATTGGAAGTTGCTCTCGTCTAATCAGTGTCGGTTAACTCAATTCTGGTAGCCTCCTTGGTGGCGGTGGAGACGCTACGGGCTTTCTGATGCACTGTCTCTCTCTCTCTCTCTCTCTCTCTCTCTCTCTCTCTCTCTCGTTCTCTCATTTAGTCGGACGAGCGTCTTACGTCCAAGTTTGCAGCCGTTCTCAGAGTCGATCACGAGGAGGGCCGGCTGCATCCCTCGCCCCGGCTAAGCCAGCGAGGGGATTTTCGAGGATATTGATAAGAGACTCGCCTAAAAAGACGGGGTGGGCAGGGGCGAGTCGGGGGAAGTCAATGTAATCATAGTCATCGAATTGCCGGGCGATCGTCCTCCGGTCATTTATAATTTATCAATAGAGGAACTGTGTTTGCAGTTGGCGAATTGATTTCCCCCTCGTGCCGGCTGCCCTCGAAATTAGTAATTTATTGAAATTACAATTAGCTTTCTATTTACTGTAGTTGCCATTTTGCAAAATCTTCGAGTGAACTTGTCCTATATGAAATTAGTACTTCGCGGACCTCGGCGCTGTATATACGTTTACATATATATATATATATATATAGAAGTTCACCCGACCTGAATCTTCTTGAGACTCTGGACGAACTTCATGAAAGCAGCGCCGGAGCCTTGGCGCTACGGGCAACTGACTTCGCAATTTAAAATTCTTTAATTAACGAGTTGTTTAAAAATTTTATGCATCAAAATTACTACGAGATTTTCCATTACTCATTATTGCTTTATGGTAATGCCTTCAATTTGCATTGTAATATTAATTAACTTTTTAACACTTAATATTGGCCGGATTTGCATACATAAATTATTATCTCTGTATCTAAAGTTGCATCGATTGACCGTATGACCCGGCATTACGATCTGCGTTCGTTTCAATTTTCGAGTCCCTCGCCCGTAGGGGGCACAGTTTCACACCACCAGTACCATCGCGACTAGCTTCCCCACACCGATGAGCGGGGCGCACCTTGGCGCGGAAATAAATGCCGGCATATAGTTACTTAAAGCCGATGAAACGTTGACCAGCAGGCGCGCGTGGCGCACGAACGAGCGCGATAGTACCCGACGCTTCGTCGCGCTGAAAGTGGCAAAAGTTTTCGAAACGGGGACACCCGTGCGCGCGCGCGAGTTCGCAGCGAGACGCAACAAGTGGCTGGATCGTCGACCGGCAGCGCGTACGACGCTGTCGACCCGGGATCGATTTCACGGGCGCTCGCAAGCCCCCGGTCGGGCGCGCGGACACACAGAAATCTGCTCGAGCGGGCTCGTCGCCGCGATCGTCACGCGTGCGCACGTACACGCAGAAACAGAGGCATGCGCGCGCGCACACGCACGCGCGCGCACACACAGACATTGGTCGCGGAGCTGCCTCCAGCAAAGGATTCCGGCGTTCGGCTTATCTCCCGCCACAATGCGCAAAAGTTTTGTAGCTGTGTGAGAGCCCGCGCACTCGCTGGCGTTGCAATAAATATATATATATATATATATATATATATATATATATATATATATACAGGATTTGCGCCATATAACTCGTCCGTCTATAGACACAATGCAGAGGGTATATATAGCGCCAGGCAGCCACCTATACTCATGATCAGTAATCATATTAAGGGCGTGTAAGGGATAATCAGATTAGCGGGGGGGGAGGGTTTGGGCTAATCCCGAAACTGTTCTAAATATGATTAGGCGTCCTTCTCCGACGACCGCGGCTCGGCTAAGCGCGTGCTCTCTCTTCTTCTTCGCCTCCCCCCCCCCACCAAGTCTCTCTGTCTCTCACTCCCCTCTCGCGTCTGGCATCGCTACCGCACCACCGCGGCCGCGCCTTTCGAGATCAGAAGGGAGAGGAGAATGAGAGAGAGAGAGAGAGAGAGAGCGACTGAGTCCAGAGCGAAGGCCAGACTCCTGCACGCCGCGCGCGCCGGCACTCGGTATTAAGACGGTGATAATAGTTTGCCAACTACGCTCTTCGCGAGTGGGTGGCGGCGAAGGGAGGGGAGGTAGAGGCGAGAGCAGGTTACCTGCTCTATGGGATGTCTAATAATCCTTTCCTGAGACTCGGATAACTTTACTGCGCCGCGGCGTCGGGGTACTTCCATACCCCCCACCCTCCCGACCCTCGCCCGGCAGTTCATCCAGATCAAGTGCCGCGCAGAAGTAGTTGTATAGCGGAGGCGGGCACGGGGAGTCCGTCGCCCGCGCAAGTCCGCGGCGAAATTCTAAAGGAGATTGGTCGGACCTCGGCGTGGCTGGATATATGTAGGGACGTATATTAGTGCGCCCGGCGAGTAGGTACTTATAATACGTGTGTACATGAGCGTTAGAACACACACACAGACGCACGCATGCACATATACGCGCAATTAATGATCGGAAGCCGGAGAACGATCGGCTTGTAATACATATACCGGACGACGGCTCGAAAGTCCCCGGGACGGAGGATATGCTCCCGTCCCATGGCGTTGGCGGGCGAGGGGGGGGGGGAGGAGGCGCTCTTCGATTTCTCTCTCGAGCGATCTAATGAATATTTACGCGAGCCATTCCTCTTCTTCGCGCGACTATTTATATTCGGTTTTGATTTATCGCTCACCCCCCCCCCATCCCCCTCCCCCTCACATTCTTATTTCACGAGTCAACCACAATGATTGGCGGTCAAAAGAAAAAAATCACAGAAGTTTCGTAAAAAAAAAAAAAAAGCGCGAACGCCGTGGCGCCTCCGCGTCGGCGGGCCGACTTTCAAAGGAAACCCGCGTACGCGAGATTTCGATATAATTATTTCGCGAGTATAAATCTCGCGGATGAAAAGCGTACGAGGCGCCGCGCAGCGGTCGCTGTGGCGAGTCGCGATGGGAAAAGTCTCTTCAAACCCGATCAAGTGCAATGCGCAAGGTTCGTTTGCGTTTGCGGGGAGACGAGTTGAGCGAAGAGGATTCGCGCATGGAACGACGTGAAGCAATTATTTAAAGGGAAGACAACGATTGCTGAACTTTGGAAATTTTACACGTTCTATTCAATACAAATTTTTATCCTTATAATATTTGCGATAAATTATCTGAACCAGTACTCAACTTTGCATTATGAAATCGAATATACTGCCAAGCTAATACAAATATCTCCTCAATCTATTTTTCAAATAAGCTCTTTTCAAAATTCTAGACTTTGAAACAGTGTCGCGTTCTTTAATGTTATGGCGAAGTAATAATAAAAACTAATGGAATCTGTACCATTCGGTTGATAAAGACAAGTGGTGTGAGATCGTCTGCTCGAAGTCGTCTGCTAAATCAAAAAATTATACTTATACATGCATTTATATAGCATTCTGTAATGATGTTTGATATTTCGATAATCTTAAGTTGTTATGAAGTTTCGGTTTCCATAGACCGATTGAAGAATATCATTTAAACTTTAGGCTTAAACTGCAACAACTATTGTGATGAAAATTACATCCATTTACAAATGAGCGCATTCTTATTTTTCGCAGGCATCCATACGCAAACCATACTGACCATTCCCGTGAGCCACGTGAGCACCAACAACCAAATAGTTAATCTGGCGCTGAGCAACGGTCAGGTCGTGTCGACGACGCTGGCGAATTTACAGTCGATCGCGCAGCCCCAGGGCATGATGAACGCTCCTACGAACAACGGTAAACGAATTACGAAACGAGCGCACCTATTGCTCTCTTAAGCAGGAACGCCGCTATGATTATATATATATATATATATATATATATATATATATATATATATAATCGCGTCAAAATAATGTTTTACGCTTTGTTTCTGTGCGGCCCCCTCCTACCGCCGCTTTATCACGCGCTGCTCGCGGGCTCGCTTTTCTGCATTAATAAACTTTTATAGCCGTGCTATTATCTGCAATGTAACCACCATCTCTGTCTCTCTCTGTCTTTCTCTCTTTTTCTCTGTCTCGTGCTCTATACATTTACGGGCGAAAAGTATATCGTGCATCTCGAGTTTCTTCAACGCCGTCCCCGGCATTTCAAGATTTATAAATACAGCAATCGAGGAAAGCTCCTCACACCTATTCGGGAAAATACTGATTTTAACTAGACTTCAAAGTGTGTTTCTTTGTACTTAAAGTTAAAGATGTAACATTACATCTTATAAAACTCTGCAGTTTAATAAAACGCAGCTATAAGCAGAACTTGTTCAATGTCCGTTGAAATATTCTGTTTTTTTTTTCAACAGTAAAAATGAAAACAGTTTGAAATTGGTAACAATTTTTAATTTTCTAAAAATTGCTCAACTTTTCAAGTGTTGAATTAATAGCTCAATACGATCCATCAATTATTTCGTAAAAAATTAGCTGCTTCAGCTCGGAAAGTTTCAGATTATGTTTAATAATAAATTATTTATAACGAGATAATATTTCAGTAGGTTTTGGTTTCATTTTTAAGAACACCAATTTTCATATTAAAAATAATGTTATATTATAAGACGGAACGTGAATTTATAAATCTTGAAATCTAAAAACCAGAAAATTACAATTACGATAAAATTTATAGAAAGTGCAATATAATTTTCACGAGTAAAGGTACTTTTTTTTCAAGAATATAAGTACACCTCTCTCAAATTCAGACAAAAAGGAAAATCTTGCATAATGTTCGCGTCACAGATTTATATAGTTAATTTTCTCTTTAAACAACCTTGGGAGTGGAGCACCCACTCCCCCTACTTTACGTATCCATACAATTCTGCCACAACAAACGCACGCACTGTAGTAGCGAGGCTCGACTCTCTCTTTCTCTCCCCCCTCCCCTTTTTCTATCTCAGCATTCCCCAGACAGTCGTTCACTCAACCCCGTGCTCTTCTTCTCCCTGTCCACGAAAAGCAGTGCCGACGAGTCCGAGCTTGGCCCCGGGCTTGGTGATAAACCCAGCGGCCCTGCCCCACCTGCTCGGCAACAGCACCGCCAGCCAGCAGCTCCTGAGCGCGATGCAGCCCCAGCAGCTGCTGCAGGCCGCCCAGGCAGCCCAGGCCGTGCAGGCGCAGGCCCAGGCCGTTCAGGCCGCCGCGGCGGTCCAGCAGGCCCAGCAGCAGGCGGCGGCCGCCTCGCAGCAGCAGCAGCAGCAGCAGCAGCAGCAACAGCAGCAGCAACAGCAGCAGCAGCAGCAGCTCCAGCCGCTGCTCGCGACGTCGCCCCAGCAGCACGGGCACCGGCACCCCTCGCACATCAATCATTACGCGGTGAGCATACGCTTGCGAGCGTCGCGTATTTGCGCTTCGAACGCGCTCGGGTTCGAGCTCGGGTTCGCGCGACAATCCCGTAGGGCAACAAGATTAATACTTGCGCGACAACGACGGCCGTCCCTACGTCACTTCGCAAAACTCTCCGAAGTCCGAGATTACGCTAGAGCGCGACGCGGCTTTCATAGAGTGCGGAGTATTTTTATCTTCGCGCACGCGATAAGAATTTCGAGGCTTTATTCCGAGATTCATGAGATGACGGATCGAATTTGCATCTCCTCAGTAACAGTAAATGTCATGTTAATTAATTGATACAATGTCTTGTGCATACGGGAGATATTAACCAAATTATTTATTCACGGCGAACGGCAATAATAGATTTGGGAATGATTGATTATCAAATTTTTGTCGATGTTCCAATCGTGTACCAACAGATATTAATAATCCAATGAATACTTACTTGTCATGAAGTAATCAGAAGGGGACGCTTATAATTAATTGATAATTTAATTAAAGCGGAAAATTAAAGCTAAAACTAGCTCACAAATCAACCAATCAATTTGCTACAATCGAAATGCGATATTATAAAATCTACTTCGTCTCGAGCTACGACTTGTTCTCTCACATTCGGCGAGAATGTGTATTTTAAAAAATTCGCGATAGTCCGAATTATGCTTCTAAGCAGGATAGATAAAAATAACAGAATCTTATATTTAGCACGGAGTGCTATATTAAATGCGATTTTTTCAGAGCTTGGGACGAAAAAAAAATAAAGAAAAAAAATCTGCGTAGCCACAGACGGGTAATCTCGTTAACAAAGTATTCCCGTCCGGCGCATGGCACTTCTGTCGCTAATTAGACCGGCGAATAGCCCTCCGGTTTACAAGGCGCTCCTCAGCCTCATTATTATAAGAATACACAATTGAAGGCCGTCGAGGGGGCTTTGATGCCCCGGCGGGGACGCGAGCCTTCTTAACGAAAAAAATAACAATCGCACGCGAAATTCTTTAGTGCGTAAAAGTCAGCCAAGGGACAATGTTTGTAAAAAAAAAGAAACATCCGATGACGCTCGATCGCGAAAGGAGGAATCGAAATCGTAATCTGACTTCGGTGTACCGCTCGATCGCTCAAATTTTAGTCTTTATCAGTGTTGCAAACTTTCGATCCAGTAGATCGTTGGAACATTTCAGCCGTTTTTAGCTGTACAAACATCGGAAATTTGCCAGTTCTAGTTTTTTTCCTACTATCATGCATAATGTTCGGACACTGGAATTCGAGTAGGCCGAACAGCTGAAACGTTCGAATAGCAACTGAGAAAAGCCCGTTCAACGCGCGTAAAACGTACCCGCGACCCACGACGCGTCGGTGGTACACTTTTTCACCCCCTCGCCCCGCCGTCCGTTACAGCAGCAGCAGCAGCAGCAACAGCAGCAACAGCAGCAGCAGCAGCAGCAGCAGCAGTCCGAGAAACTCATGAGGGAGCGGGTCGAGCAGTCGTCGCCGCTCAACGGCTCCGCGGTCTCGGCAGCAACGGCCCTCAATCGGCTCGCCTCGAGCAACGGCGAGATCACGATCACGACGACCCACGGCCCGGCCGGCGCCAGCGTCAAGGCGTCGCCGAGCAGCGTGCACAGCGTTAAGGACGACGACGACGACCTCCACGACTCGACGAGTGAGTATCCGTTCTTCGGATTTTGCCCCCGCCCCCTCCACCCCACTCGCGCGCCAAGCCGTCGCCGAGTTCATCGGGAATTTCCCGTCCGCCGAACGAGACGATCGGCCCCGGTGCCCGGCTCGCGCTTCTCTGCTTCCGTCATCGTTTCCCGTCCCATCGAGCTAATGCGGCGCACGAAAATTAGTCTTAAAATGCCGTAAAATTAGCCGAGGCAACGATCCCGGAGACTCACTCGGGGCGCAATAAATAATTTGATATGCAGATTGCGGAGGTAGCCGATGAATCAAACGAGAGACTGACTATTAAGAAAGTAATTACAATCAGACTCCCGTGCGCGTCCGGAAAAATTTACGAGCATTGCAAAATTGAAGCGATTCCATTTCTCATTTCTTACTTTTCGTTTTTGGTTCGCTTTATTTTTTGCGCAAATTAAAGACGCTTTACGGCCCGGCCGTTTAATGGCACAAAGCCTCGCGACGCGTCCCAGCGTAACGGCGAATAATGATAAAGATACATTGTATTCGATTTATAAATTCTAAGCTGTCTTTTTCTGCGCGGCTCGCGGACGCTTTACGACGTTCTGATTCGCTCGGCAATGCTCTCGGCAAACTTTTCGTTTCGTTTTTTTTTCGTTCCTTCTTTCTTTCTTGCTTTCTTTGTTGATTTTTTTTTTTTTTTTAATCGTAATTAGCGCGCAATAAAATGCAAAAACTGCTCGTAAATCTAGCCGTGCAGACCCGCTAATTAATATATAGAAATTGAAGAACGAATGGGGAATAATGGCGATGTATAAGTAAGCGCTGAATCGCGATCAACAAACGAAATTGGAAAGTCGAATTGTCCGACAAAAGGCTCGAGCGGCCGCTATTTAGCTCGAAATAATTTCGCCCACGGTCGCGCGTATGTACGGAAATCTCCTCGGCTCGTGCTCGGCGGAGCGTTAAATTCGCGCGCGAGCCCCCCCCCCCTCGTCCCGCGCCCACCGTCACTCCCGCGCTGCTGCGAAGCGACGCCGACGAGTCGGGTGGATTTGTACTGTGGAAAATCCTTAAAATAGAATTTATTGGCTATCGATTCGCCGGCCGCTTGTCCATCGAATCCCCCCCCCCCCGATTGCGATTTATACCGGGGGCGCTCGGCCGCAATTACGCTGGGACCGACGTCCCGAGCAGCTCTATTTATCGTTTCGATTAAAAACAAAAGCTTGGGTATTTTCTTCGTTTTCTTTTTAGATTTTTGCTTTTTGACCGCGACCGTGGCTAAGAATTCGTCGAGGCGAATGTAACGCAAAGTCCGTGTATAATCGTCGAATAACGCTGGAGTCTCGGGGAGGGATGGGGATTGGCTTGGCTCTCGATCGGGATACGGGCAATTTGTATTATACATTCTATGTAGAAACTGCCTGCCACGCAATTACAATCTTTCAATATACCGCGCAACTGGGCAAGCAATAAATTAACGGATTTTTTCTTCTTTCTTTCGTTTTTTTTTTCTTCTTTCTTTTTTTTTCTGGACGAAATTGCAGATCAGCCAACGATTAGCGAAGCCACAAACAACGTCGTCGACGGAATAAATTTAGAGGAAATTAAGGAATTCGCCAAAGCCTTTAAGATGCGCCGATTGTCGCTTGGGCTGACGCAAACGCAGGTCGGCCACGCTCTCAGCGTGACCGAGGGCCCAGCGTATAGCCAAAGTGCAATTTGCAGGTGAGAAACTCATACCTTCAATGTTGAATTTAACTTGAAACATGAATTTTGTGATATTGGTCATCGATGTTATTATATTTGAAAATATTTTGTGTTCGACGAGACATTGTAAAAATAGATCACTTAATCGCCGGCATCGGTTTAATTTACGTAACGCGGATATTTGTTTTTCTTTTGTAAAATTATTTGCCCCTGTTGATTTTTTAATAGGACTCGCAAGATACCCCGTACGTATCGGTGGCGTAAAAATAGAACGATCAAGAAATGTTTGTTTATTCGTCCGGTCACCGAAATACTCGGATAATAGAGCTAATTAAACGTTTTTTTTTTTTTGTTTTTCTCCTCCGAACAACGTCCGAGCCGCGGTAATCGATCATTCGTCGGAAATACAGTCGACGGCACAGAGATCCGAGTATCCGTGCGCAAGGATATACGACGTCTTCGATATCCCGGATTATTTGACTGTTCGACGTTTAATGCGACAAATGCGCACGCGCAGAGCGAGTGTATCGGGTGGCGAGGTAACGATGGGCCCTCGCTTAGCAAATAAGTTACGCAACCAGCTTCAGTCACGGCGGTTCGGCGACACGCTGCTAAATATAACCGGGACAATTAATGGAGGAACCGCTCGTTCCTCCCATCCGGGTTAAATATACTTTTTTTTTCGCGCGGGCGAGATTAACGTTTGTTTTCGCGAACAGACGCCGTGCTCGTCCCGCCACAACTCCCCCCCCCTCCCCCCTCCCCCATCCCTCCCCTCCCCACCCCATCCCCTCCTTCTCCGCGCGATCAGGGACGCGGCGAGCCGCCGCGAAAGAAAGCTGGTCGCTACACGAATATATTTATATGTATAATCTACCGATGTTAGCTTTATTATACGATTTGACTAATTGATGCATTGGTGATTTCCCCAGTGCCCTGGCTTTGCAGACACTTTTCGGTCAGCGGTATGATAAGTAACACATTATTATTTTATTAATTTACCTAAATTTTCTCTTAAGACCTGCAGTCATATCCAATACGTGGCCGTGAACGAAGCGAGCTGTCCTCGCTCGCGCCCCGCGAGCCTTCGACATTTTCGCCCTGAAGGCGAGGGGAAAAAATTGAAAAGAAAAGAAAAAAAAAAAAGGAACAATTGAAAATAATAAAGAATATCTTCGCAGCCTTGCGCAACCGAAACGCGCGTTTCTCGAACGAAATACACCTCACACCGGCCGGCGCTCGTCGAGCCCGGTGGGGAAGGTGGGCGGATGGGTGGGTTGAGGGGGGTTGCGGGGGGGGGATACATGGCTCGAACGAAATGCATTCTGCGATTGGGTATGGCTGCAGAAACTGTCTTGCCACTCCAGTTTCATTATTCGAAAGGCTAAAAAAAAAGTGACGAGTGACGGATATAATCGAAGGCGGAACAATTGCATCGGTTTAATTTAAAGAACAAAAAAAAAAAAAAAGAAAAAAAAAGAAAAACCATGGAATTGCAAAAGGAGCACTTTTGTAATTATTATTATTCTTATTATTATTATTAACTTTCTCCGAGCCAGGGCATTGGCAAGCTTGGGCATGATGTCGCCAACGCGCTTTGTAGAGGCTCCAGATTCGTCGTCATTTCTCTCTTTACACACCTCCCTGTCTCTCTGAAGCTTTTTAACTATTCTCTCTCTCTCTCTCTCTCACACTCTCTTGTCTAAATATATATATATATTAACCTACTTCATTCAATCGCTTGCATTAACGGAGGGAGAGAGAGAGAGAGAGAGAGAGGAGAGAGAGAAGAGAGAGAGAGAGAGAGAGAGAGATACATGGACGATCCCTCGATAGGGAACGGAGCGTATAGATTTGCTTAACTTTTTGTTTTTTCCTCGCTTGCGAATACATTGGATATATAGACACGTTGGCACATCATATTAACCCACAGCATCACCAAAATCAGCGCGCACGCACGCATTGTCAATGTCCTGTCGTCGAATAATGCATGCTTTTTATTTTAGTGCTCCTTTATTACAGTCGACAATATTATATACACAGCAATGGCTTTGAGTCGATTTTTTGTTTTTTTTTTCTTTGCTTTTGCAATATCTTGAAGTGTGCCCGGTAGAAATCGAAAGCATCTTTCCATCAAAAATTAGGACATGACTTTTGGCAAAGTTTTCTAATTAAACGAAACGCTGTTTTGTTTCTCATTAAAACGATTCAAGAGGTTCGATAAAAAAACTTGTAAATAAAAACGATTCAGCAAAAACACTTACTGAACATCTATGTAAAAATTGATAGCGAATAACAAGTAGCACGGTAATTTTACATAAACTACAGGATTGGTCGTTTAAAATTTAACATTTTTTTCGGCGTTCCGACTTGAGGAAACTTTATCTACATCAAACGAAAAATGCTGAGATTTCTGCCAGAGTAACGATGACATTTCTAAAAGCGCGAAAATTGATTTCTAAATGTTTAGTACCCAATGAAAAAAGAGCATACTTAATTTTTAAGTAAACAAGAAAATGATATTGCGTAATTTATCAATTATTGTTGTCGATCACTTTTCCATCAAGCAAAATCAAATAATCGACAATGAGCTGCTCGAGTCACCGTATCAGAAATATCTCTGTATAAAGACATTTTACCATCGTCTCATTTCTATTGCATGCCTCTATCATAACTAAAGCAAAAAAGTAACTATAAGTAAACGAGCCGATGGAGTATCGTTTAATAGTCGATTCTTTACGCCCTAGATTCGAGAAACTCGACATAACGCCAAAGAGCGCCGTCAAAATCAAGCCCGTACTGGAGACCTGGATGAAGGAAGCCGAGGATAGGTGAGTCTTAACTTTTCATCGTTCCCCAATCTCCCCCCCCCCTCCTTCCTCCCCCTTTCCTTCGCTCTATAATCCATTTTGAACCTTCTGTTTCATATGTATCTATATAAATATTAGATGGCCGAGCGTCTTGCTCTCTCGAACACGCAACGACGCGGAACATAGAGGGTGCTCGATAGGCGCGGTTTCATCGTATAAAAGATAATCGGCCGGCAGGGGGAAAAGATCGCTCGTTTCCGCGAAAAGGAGAAAAAAAGGCATATATAGTAAATTGGCGAATTAATGCTTTTTAGCCGGCTCGATTGTCGCTCGCAATACACTTGTATGTACACAAGCACGCATACACACACACGCGCGCGCGCGCGCGCGCGCATAGCTACATTAAATCGGTATATGCGCTATTAACGTTTTTCTCGCCTTTTCTCGTTGAACCGAGAAGCAAGCCCGGCGGGTCTCCTACCAACCCGCTTCGACTTCTACTCCTGCTCCCGTCGCTGCTCGCGCCCTCGTCGGCTTTCTTTTCGCGTCGCCGAATATAGATCGGCGCGTGTTCTATATATAGTAAATTGATAAAATACTTTTTGCTTCGCCTGAATAATTCAGTTGAATTACATAGTGGGGAAACTATACATATATATATATATATATATATATATATATATATATATATATACACGGTTCGCCGCAATGGTCTTCAGATATATTTCGCAAATTGCTCGTTATATTGTTAAACGCGCCACAGTCCTCTATGTATCTCTAGAGTATCCTAGTCTATCCGTGCTCCTGCATAGGCTTTTCAAAATTTTACACACAGCTCAATTGGCCGCGCTCGCTCAATCGTCGCTTATACTCTTAAAACTTGAAACTTTCTATCCGCGTGAAATTGAGGGCAATTTTTGCCGGACTAAGTGATAAAGCAAACATTGAGTTATCGTCGTTTTGCTGCCACGCGCTAAAGAATAAAAAACCTCGTACTATAGACTCCTATGTACATACACTATATATATATATATATATATATATATATATATATATATATATATATATATATAAGGCAGTGCAGCAGGTAATTGTAATAATCGCGACTCGTGTTCCTGGCAACGTTCGAGGTACCGCGCCGAACCATTTGCATTAAATCTCGGCAGCTCTGACAATGGCTGCATCGTAATAATAAGACTATGCTCCGCCGATGATTCCTTTTTAATTTACCGGGAGAAAAGCGAACGAGAGAACGGGGAAAAGAGAGGAGTAGGGGGAGAGGGTTGGGCACGCGGAGAAACACACGTTCACGGGCAAATCTACCCCTGCCCAATATATGCATATATACGCACCGTGCCGATCGAGGAACAGGATCAACTTTTCGTCCCTGGCGGCCTTCTCGGCCTCGCGCGCAGCGAAGGCGTACGTTCGTTAATTGATAATTCCCTAATTGAATCAGCTCGATTAATTACGAATGCGCGCGGCGGCGTCGTAAATAATCAGAATATTGATTATATATATATATATATATATATATATATATATATATATATATATATATATATACAGGTCTGCGCTCGGGAAGATGAGTTGAAGAAAAGGCATATTGTATAGTGGCAGCGGAGTCGACGTGCCGATGCGGGATGTAGGGGGGAAAGGATAGGAAGGAAGAAAGCGATCGAAATTATTGAGATGATATATATATATATATATATATATATATATATATATATATATATATATAAAGGTGGAGGAATTGTGTATAAATATACGAAGGCCTTTTTGGAGTCGCCAGAGTGTTTCGGCATAAAAACAGCTGTGCATGTAGGTATATATATATATATATATATATATATATATATATATATATATATATATAATATGAAGGCAGCTTATTTATAAGTCCGCCTATATTCATACGCGTATAGTTAATACAGCGCGAGTTATACATATAAAATATGCTTATTTGATTTTGAGCGCGGATACATAATCAATTAGGAGTAACAGCGCTCGCACGCTGACTCTCTTCGCCGATCTTTTTCTCGTCCCGTGTACACGACAACGCGTTAATCTATTAGGCCCACATGAAATATATATATATATATATATATATATATATATATATATAGAAAGAGAATACATCCGCCGTATCGGCATTAATTATCGCTAACCGTATATATGTGCCCGCATTTTTTTCTTCGATTCGACTTCGGAATATTTTACCAATTGCCGGCATCGGTTACGTTGTTACACGTTTAACGATTTTTTTCTCTGCATTATTCGTGAACAGCGAGATGTTTTTATCGGATGATGAGTAGCTGGACATATAGCGTTCCCTGCCTATGCGCGGACGGGGTATAACAAAATCACTGGACGCGTTCACGATCGCGTAAACGTGCAATTTCACGAAACTCTCCGTCATTATTATAATTTATTTAGCGTCAACTAATTTATTTACATTATGTCTTTAAGTTCAGGAAGATTTTTAAAGACACGCCGACAATTGTAACCAATAAAAATAATATAGTATGCTATTGAATTCAATCTTAATTTTTTGCACTTTAATTTTGAATTCGAGCTGCTTCTTTCGAGCTTCTACTTCTCAGGGATTCTTGTCGCTTGCCCAAGCCACCGGATTTCCTTTGCCGTATCTACATTAGAGGGAAATAATATAATCCAGCGAGAACGACGGATACACTGCAACAAACCGCACAGCCTTAGCGGATAACGCGCGCGCGGCGCTCGAAGCGCTCTTCATCTTTTACACTCTAAAACTCCGTAAGCTCAATTGATTGAGTAAAAGCTGTACCGAGCGCCGGGACAATGGACTCATGAGCACGAGAGAAAGAGAGAGCGAGAGATAACGAGAGATCATTACGCCGAGCACAAAGCAAGAGCTGCTGCGGGCAAAAAAGGCTACTTATACACACACACACACACACACATACACATATGTCAGACTCGCTCGGCATAATCGCGCATTATTTCTGAAGCGATATTGCCCCGTTGAGCGCACGACGGCTCTCGCTCGACGAGCCGATTCGCGCGCCCGCCCGCGCCTCCGGGATGGGGGGAGGGGGCGGGCAGCGATCCGGCTTTATTATATGCCGGATCGCGGCGACGGCGGCGACGGCGGCGCTAACGCATCTCCGAGCGAGACGGCGGCCGCGCGCGACCGGGGAGAGGACGAGTTCGGCCGGACCGACGGGGCGAGGGGAAGGATCGCCCATCGCTACCGATATAAATAATAAGGAGCCCCGCGCTCCTCCAGCCTCCGGCTCGTGCTCTCTCTCTCTCTCTCTCTCTCTCACTCTTCTCCTTCAGCCCTCGACGCCTATTCCCTTTCACTGGCATTCTTTAGTTTTGCCTGCTCTCTCTCTCTCTCTCTCTCTCTCTCTCTCTCTCTCTCTTCTCTCTTGCTCTTCCTCAATGCTTCTTTTTCGGGATTTATAAGCGGTCTGAGCACGCTTGAAAATTAGCGACAAAGATTATATCTAGAACGATCTTGATTAGGATCGGCAGCAATCCATAACATAAGAGATCTGTGTGTGTGTGTGTGTGTGTGCGTTTATATGTTTATGCGCTGTGTATCTGTGCGCACGCACGCGTATGACTCTATTCAAGAATATTCAATCGCGAAATTATTATTTAATCGATTTATATAGAATTTAATTAATAATATCTCGAAATGAATATGAAAAAGAAAAGCAAGAGCATAATTTTCTTTCAGATTATCAATCCGTCCGTATACGTTCGCACGATGAATAATTTTCTGCGGTTCAAAGTTAATTTAAACATTTACAGGCCACGAATCGACGTATTAAAATTAGCGTATTTGACCGATCCGGCTTACATCGAATGGCGAATAAAAGAATCGAATTGAATCGTAGAGAAGTTTTACGAGTGCGCGTATACCTGGAAAATTAATACGTAATAGAGTGCTTATTCCAACGCCAAATGTATACATTATTGAATAATTCTTTTTTTTTTTTTTGCTCCAAGCGAGCGATGGAAAAATGAAGAGGAAAATTATCAATGAACACGTTCAATATATTCAAAGTCGATACATAAAAGATAATGTCTGTCTTAGTTTAATTATAAAAGCGTCTATTATGAATGAACTGACGAGAGAATTGGTGCATATTTGGGACATTTGTCAATTTCACATATGTCGTTTTCCTTGTATAATTTTAATATCGGCTAACATATATAAACTGTCGTTAAGATTATCCAATGAATCTTATGAATCCATCGTTAATGTTTTATTATTATTTTTTTTTTTCAAATAATGACGAACAATAAAAGTTCCAACGCACATAGACCCTTCGGTGCATAAAGGAGGGAATCAGGGCCCGGAAACCGCGATGATTGTTCACCCAGCATTCTTCGAACGCAACCGAGCGCGCTTAACTCTGGCCCCATCCTCCGTATTTATAATACCTGTCGCCAATATATATATATATATATATATATATATATATATATATATATATATATAGCTGCGATCGCGCGCGCGCGCTTGATCCACTGTCGCGGGCGGGCGGCGCGGGGCGCGAACTCCAGTGCCCGTCCGTGTCTCTCGCGCGTCGCAAGGCGACGACAGCAGCAGAGAGCCGCGAAGACTGCCGACGACAATCTCCCCTTTTCTCTCGCTCTCTTCTCCCGCCCCCCCCCGTTTTCTCCGTCTCTATCACTCCGCATCCGTCTCTTTTTCATTCCTTCTCTCTCTCTCTCTCTCTCTCTCGTCGAGGTGCCATACCGCCGCGTCGGTCGCGCTGCGGAAAAATGAAAGCGGCTGGTTTATGCGGTGCACGTGCACGATTTATCTGCTGAGTAATTAAACTGCGGACTAATTAAAATCAGGTTTCTGATGTGACTCGCCTCCACTCCCTCTTCCCCGCCGCCCTCACTCGGCTCGCTGCCTTCTGTCTCTTTCTCCATCTCTCCCTCCCTCTCTTCCTTCCACCCACTCCCGCTTCTTCCATCGCGCTACCGCCTCCGCTTCTTCTCCTTTGCTCGCGATACATGTATATATATATATATATATATATGCACACCAATGCATGGAAGCGCGCTTTCTTCTTCCTTCCCTTGACGGTCTGTATTATATACTATCCGCTTTCCGTGGCATTCATATATACGCGCGGCGACGCGACGCTTATCGCCGAACGCCCCCGTCTCTAACTCTCACTCTCTCTCACTCTCTCTCCCTCTCTCTGCCCTGCCGGCGCAGCTTGCCTCCGCGTGTATATGCATTTGCCATTGTGGGCCTCTATTTATTGCGCAGCTTGTCGGAGATCCAGTCCGCGCCCCGTGGCGGGGGTGGGCGAAGAGATCGGCTGCATTCGTCGCGCGGGTTCTCCGACTCCGGGCCCCTCTCGGCCCCCCTTCCCCCCACTTCTCCCTCGGCTTAACTTGAAAAGATTGTTATTTTATGGGCTTAATGCGATTTTATGCTCGATGATGCGCTTCGAAGGAAAGAGAGAGAGAGAGAGAGACGGCGAAAGTTTGAATCGCGATAAGAGCGGGGGCTTATGGTAGCCTGCGGGACCGTCGAAACGCGAGTGGCCCGAGCTCTTGACGACATAATTCATACGAATTCGAGCACGGGAGCATCGTCTTCGCGTATAATATCCGTGCGCCACTTCTTGCGATTCGTTAAAAAAAGAAAAAAGAAAAAAAAAGGAAAAAATATATTCGAGCCTCGTAATTTATTCGCATTTCTTATCCGGTGTAACTTCAGCCTTCGGCCTTCTTCTTATTATTGTTATCCTCGCGCGGTTCGCTCTTACTCTCGTCGCGTGTACCGCGCTTTATTTTCATCAAGGACGCCCTTGCAAACAATGGCGCGTGTATAGATGCATATAAATATTAAGCACGTGCAGCCCGTTCTGCGGAGCCAGATAGGAGGGAGTGCGATGAGGCGCGAGGGGGGAGGGGGGGGTGGCGCATATAAGTCATAGAGCGGAAGAAATCGATAGGGCCGGGACTGCATTTAATTAAAATTGGTATAACCCTCTCAATATCCTCGCATTAATTACATTACTCCGTGCATCCGTCACACATCTTCCCCGCGTCCCATTGATTTTATCCTCTCTCGCTCTTTCTGCCGGCCGCCCGCCACCTGTGCATGTATACGTGGAACCACACACACGCGCACACGCGCACACAGAGGTATCCGTAAACGCGCAGCTCCCGCGTATTCTCGATATACCAGCGCGGAAAGCTGTCCCCACAGCGCTCTCTCTTTCTAGTATATATTACCGAGCTCTTGCTCCCCTTCCCCGCCCCCCCATTCGTTTCTTCTCTTTTTCTCCATTAGCATATTGTTTTCGCGGATTCGACGAAATATCACTGCGTGATGCTAATTTCGCGCCGTGCTTTTTCCCCTGGCGACCGATCGAGCGACCCTGTCTCTCTCTCTCTCTCTCTCTCTCTCTCTCTCTCTCTCTCTTTTCTCTGTCCCTCGTTCTCTCCGCTTCGCTCCACCATTCCTGCCGCGCTTGGCCTCGCGCCCTTGTTCCTCCGTCCCTCCTCCTCCTGCTCCTCCTTCTCCGGGGCCGCTCGACAGTTGGTCATTCGGAGTTAAATTAAAAACATAAATTTTAACCGGCAAACTACGAGCTGGCTCTCCTGATCCTCCTCCTACTCCTACTGACCCCCCTCCGCACCCTGCCCCCGCAATTCCCACGCGTGCGTCCGCCGGCTCGCGCGCGCCGATACGACGACGCGACGACAGGGCGCTGTCACCGCGCTATATCTATGCCCCTTTAACGGGCGTGCAGAGTTTACGCGTAGCGCGCGCGCGCCCGCTTAATATTCCGCTCTTATACGCCGGCGCTGACCCCCCCCCCTTGCCTCTCCGCGAGCTTCCGCGCCCTCCCCCCTCCCCTCCCTCTCTCTCGCTCTGACCGAGAAATCTACATATTTTTGTTATTAAGCACTCCGCGGCGGACGGTGGAAAAACGATATCTCGCGCGGCTCTGTTGCGGCCACGGAAGGTATTTTTTTCTCCCTCTCTCGCTGCATTTCTCTCCACATTATTGGAAAAGATTGATGCCGAATGTCGGAGAACGGAGACCTAGGGAAAGTGAGTGAGAGAGAGAGAGAGAGAAACGCAAACAGTCGATAAATTATTTCACTTGAAATTAGTATAGAGTATATAAATTTGATTAATGCTGACAAGCTATTCTAACTTCCTTACGAAATTCTCCTAGGGGAAGATTAAAAACTGATTTCGTAATTTTACTGAAAATGCGGCTTTATAATATTACGACAATAACTGTGGCTGAAAACCTAGCTCGATTTTTTTCATTTTTAGATATTTTATCGTTAATTAGAACTTTATTTTTATATGTATTTTTCATTCTCCTCTCCAAATACGATTTCCATAATACAAAATTCCATACGTCTCCGTAAAACTGCGATCTTTAAAAATTAATAATATCGTGGATCTAAATAACGTTAATTGCAATAGTTTTTCGTGCCGTTTATCTCGATCGTCTCAGCGAGGCCAGACATGGCCGTGAAATACTTTTTCAGCTAGTTAAATAGAGAAAAGTATACTTTACCCCCCCTCCCGTTCCGGGCTCATCCCATATCCAATGACATTTAACACCGAACGGATTCCGAAAGTGTAAGCAGCTTTCAACTGAGAGTAGTGCGTATGATTACAGGTATAAGAGCAGCCCCACGGATTTCATCGGGGTGGAGCCGAGCAAAAAGCGGAAGCGGCGCACCTCGTTCACACCCCACGCCCTCGAGCTGCTTAACGCGCATTTCGACAGAACCACGCATCCTTCCGGTAAGTCAATTAATGTCAATTATCACTTACACACCCGCTTCGCACGGCGCTCTTTCGCGTTCCTTTTTCGCGCCCGCTTCGGGGCCACTTTTTATACATCAAGCCGCGCGCGGTCCGGCATTATTTTCTACCTTTTCCTTTTCTCGGCGGATAAAAGACACGAGCCGTTGTGCGAATCTGCCACTAGAACGTGCGAAATGGCTCGTTTCACAAAAATAAATAGACTTTCGAATTATATAGATTCGCCACAGAATGACGGCACAATCAATTCGCGCGCGGGAAGACGTACGCGGGCTCCGAACGGTTGTTTTAATAATAATTCCTTAACGATCACAGTTCCAATCATTCGTTCGTAAATGAAGATGATTACACTCGTTATTTTAAGCAGCTTAATGTTGATTCTTTCGTTTAAAAATTCACGCGAACGTCGTTTCCATTCGAGATCGGAGTTCAAACAATTTCGTTAAAAACTGGAATTGGGAACGTATTGTTTAGACGTACAACTTTGCGCCCGTTAATAATCAATCGTGGCACGTTGCTATTTATTCGAATTGTGAATTTCGATGCGCGTAAATAAAATGAACGGCTGGAACGATTGAAACGGCTTAAAATATCCGAAATATTCGAACTGCTCGAACGGTTGAATCAGCTTGAACAACTTGACGGATTCAAGGGTCAAAACGTTCGAAGAGTTCGATCATTAGAGCTCGAACGAAAGCCCCCCCCCCTACTGCTTATCCCGCGACTGTTCGCGCTAAATTTCATTAACAAACCCCCCCTCCCGTTCATCCGTTTCGCAGGCAACGAGATTACCGCTCTGGCGCAGCAGCTGGGCTACGACCGCGAGGTAATAAGGATCTGGTTCTGCAACAAGCGGCAGTCGCTCAAGAACGCTGTGAGGATGATGTCCAAGCAACTGCCCACGACCATATCCTAAGGTATCGCCGAGGGAGTTCGCTTGGACTCGACCGATCATCGAACGGCAGACCGGCGAACGAGCAGGGACGAAGAGGCGGCGCGCTCGTTATACTGCAGCGAATGATGCATTTTAAGAGGGGCGGGGAGGGGTGGAGGGGTGAGGCGGCCGCGTACGACACTCGGCGAACATTATAGCTTGAAAGCTTAGTTAAATATACACACAGACACAAACACACGTATATATATATAAATGTATATGTACAAAAAACGATCCGTGAAACGGACTATATATCAAGATTGTCAAGAAAATGGAAGATGTAGTGCGCGCCGGGCAAGAAGAGAAGGAGAGCGGATCGGTATGTAAACGCGATGAAGATGGATGCGGACATTATGTAAACGATAATTGGCATAGAAAAGAAAATTCATGGTCGATGCGCTCGTGCTGAAGTTTCGTCGTTTGTTTTTTTTTTCAGTGGTTTTCTTTTGTATTTGTGTAATGTATTCAGGCTACATTTTTATTACCGATGTTCCGTTATTTTATATATATCTATATGTAATAGGTATATGTATATGTATATGTATATATACAGCTATTTTTATTATATTATTTAGTTGGTATTTAAAGTGTAGGGGCCGGGGGGAGGGTGTTTGCCCGCCGAAAGTAGGCTTGGCAAGCTTTTGCAAAGCAATTAACAAACGTAATTATTTTTTAAAACGAATAGCATATTTTACGAATGACGAAAGGAGCGCGCGTTGATCGTTTCGTTAACAATTGTATTTCTGCGTACTTAAGTATATAACTTTCGCGCTGGCAAACATCGGAGCGGGGGGGGGGACGGAGGGAGAAAAGAGTTCAATTTATTTATACATATATACATATAATCGTAGAGCATGGAAAAGCACTGGAAAAAGTCATAGACACTAATGGCTGCGACCGTGATTAAAGGAAACTCACTACTTTGTAAGATACGCGTAACTACGTTAAAATTATGAATGAACTCTCGTTGATAATGATTCTTTCGAATTTAGTTCTTATTATAGCAGTTTTCGTCCAGCCTCGTCCGTTGAGGCGATTATAATTCGAGCATAATAAGACATATAAACAAAAGAAGATGAAAAAAAAAACACAAAATAAAAAGTAAAAAAGTAAAAAAAAAAAAAATAAATAAAAATATCGACTGACACAGGTGGTACATAATCGAGCCATTTCTCAGCTCCAGGCGGAAACAGGGTAAATGGAGGCCGCTCGATTTGCACCACTGAGCATTGTGATCGCAAACGTATACGCGTGTATTATCTGTAAATAATTTTTACGTATGTAAGAGAGCTCCGAACGAGAGGGGATAAGAAAAATATGTTCTAAACGTTTTACGAGGAAAAAACAAACAAACAAACAAACAAACAAACAAACAAACAAAATATGTAGCTAAAATTATAATTTATATTGACACATTATTTGTATTGGCGAACAAAGTAATATGCATTAGAAATCAAAAAGCAAGTGGATTTGTTATTATATTTGCACTGCATTTAAACCTAGGGTATATTTAACTAAATATAATTAATCATTGGATTGAGGCGATTTCGATTAACCTTTCACAGTCTTTTTATGTTGATATTACCTCCCTTTTTTTCTGAACAGGATCAATTTCATTTCTATCAAAATAGTCTTTCTGTATAGATATATCTAGAGGTAAAATCCTTGAGCATCAGAAGAATGTGGCAGCTTCTTTGGTTTGACAATGCAAAACATAAATCGCTTTATGATAAACAAAAAAAAAAATAAAATAAATAAATAAAAAACTAAATGAATAATTAAACAAAACGAGCAAAAACCGAATATATAAGAGAAAAAAGCGCTCGATTTAGCTGGACTCTCTATAGGATTACGCACGAATATTTCTATAAGGAATGTTGACATTACTAAGGTATAAAATGGATTGCCATAACTCGTCTTTGAAAGTATACTTATTGTCCAGACAGGCTGCTTGAAATTAATCCATAGGAACAAATATCATTCTTATTTAAGCAAGTCATTATATAAATTATATATAAATATCGTGCATTGGAAAACAAGTAACTAAATCTGATACTCGCCTATATAAAGTTATCTACAAAAAAACTGTCACTTCCGATGTTTATCCCTATGGAAAGTATTTTCAAAATAAACAATAAAAAAATGAAAGCATGAATAATGTTCAAGAAATTTTTTCTTTCACGCTAGTCATTTATTTGTCTAACGATTGCATGTAAAAAATATAGTTTATTGAATGGAAATTCTCAGTTCAGAAAAAAAAAAACAAAAACGGGTTTTCGACGTCGAATTTATAGTTACTTTGTGAAAACCATAATATATATATATATATATATATATATATATATATATATATATATATATTTCAATTCAAACAAAGAAACTTAGTTAAATTTTCAGATTTGACACATTTCTTACTCATTAGTTAAGATATACTTGGTTGATTTCGTGTTTTGCTGACAATAAGTCAGAGAGTGTAATAATCAAAAATTTATTTTTTCAATATTTATGTAAGTTCAAAAACAAAGATTAATTAAAAGTTTTACCTTACCAATTACAAAATATTGTGCACAAATATTTTTCAATTTTTAAATTAAAGACATTGTTTACATTCTAAAAGTGTTTTTGTAAATACATGAGATCTGACATAGTTTTGATTTAAACAGGCTGATCAGAAACTACATTTTTTTTTTTATTTTAATATTATTGAAATACTTAACTCGTTAGACGGATAATGTACTCAAAATCTTATCTCTTTCGTGATAAGATTTAATTAAATAAAAAAATATCTTTCAATTTCAAACAATCTACATGTATCAGAAACGTTTTTTATATCATTAACTTAATAAGTTTTCAGTTCATATATATATATATAAATATATATAAATATTATATATACTCATCATGTTTAAAACCGATTAATATAAATTCATATGCCTTACTTAGTAAGTTTTCCATTTGAATCTGTTGTTTGTTGACCAACGGAATGAGCTTCTTGTCGTAAAAAGCATAGCTTCAACCTCCGAGCATAGCCTGTACATACTACTTTAATAAAAATTATGCATAATTACAGGATAATAGGCACTCATGAACGATAAAGTTTACTTGAAACAATTATCACAGCTATGAAATAGCTATAGGGATGAAAAGCGCGCATACAAAGAAAATTTACATGGTTAAAGGTTGACTATGAAATGGCGATGATATTTTTTAGGAATAACGTAACTTTTAAGAGAAAAAAAAAACACAGAATGACGACGAGCAAAGTGGTTTGTTCCTAAAAACTGTATTATAAAACGCGAGAGCGCACTCTGTGAGAGGCGGGTCGAACGGAATATTCAAAATTCAAAATTTATATCTTGATAAAGACGCGTCAGCGGGACGCCGCATAGTGTTATGTCCTTTTTGATAAAAAAGAAAATAATAAAAAAGTAAGTGAGCGATCGAAAAAAACGTTTGTACAGAGATATTCCGGTTATTAAATTTTGTTATACGGTTGGCGAGGAATGAAAAATAACGATGGGTTCGCTGTGCATGGGAGAGAGAGAGAGAGAGAGAGCGAGCGAGCGAGAGAAAGAGAGAAAGAGAGAGAGAGAGAGAGAGAGAGAAACGAATAAACGAAAAGAATCATGTATATTTTCTTCGTGGAAATTTCAGATCTAAATAGGACATTGCAGCAGAAAAAATGAAGAGAGCAATCTCTTAATGCTTAGGCTATATTGTGGAGGGGGAAAAAAGTAACGTGAGTTGTATTCATAAGTGTCATATTTCTAAGGAAAACGCAGATCCACGGGCTAATGTTTCACAGCAGTTTCTGGCAGAAATGTCAGCGCTCCGCGCAAAAGCAAACCTTCTTTCGGATTGACCCAAACGCCGATGCCGGTGCCAAGGCATCGCTTTTAGATCGCCACACAACTGTATAAAAATCACTGTAGTACAAAGCCATCCTTGACAAAATGAAAAATTACGGTCAGCAAACTCAAATAGCTTTCGGCACAACTTGGGAGGAAACTGCTCTCGAAACATTGCCCGGTGAAACCAAAGTTCCTACTACATTTTATAAAGTTACTCGACTGTAAAACTGGAATTGTAAATAAGGAAGAGACGCAAGTATTAAAATAATAGTATTTACAACTACAATCAGCAATTTCATGGCTACTCGAAAGTTTTTCAAATTTCATGGAACGCCAATCGAAAACGACGGGTGGACAGGTGGCGGGGCGGAGCGGGGATAGGGCTGAGGAGAATCGCGGCAGCGCTCGGGATCGCTGCGAACGACGCGAAAGGCGCCGTGACGGCCGGGGAGCCGAGCGATACGGGCGGCTCGCGCGGATCGCGGCTCAGTGTTGGAGGGGCTGCCGCATTAGAATTATCGCCGTTCGTTCATCCAAGAATAGAATTTCCTCTTTGAAAATGATACATATACCGACGAACTCATAAGTGCATGCATGTGCATCGTTTGCATTTTTATCGCAACTTTACACCCAAAAGAACTATACCGAGATGAAAATAAATAAATAATAAATAAATAAATAAATAAATAAATAAATAAACAAATAAATAATAAAGAATAGTCGATTGACCGTGAAACTACAGTAAACGTACATACACAGTACACGTACATGAGTATACAACTAGAGACTAAGCGGACAGTAGCTTTAGATTGGATGTTAGCGCTTAGACACGATGTAACATTACAACTACGTATTTAAAAGGAAAAAAAAAACTTTCAAAAAAGAAAAAAAACCGAATGAAGGAAATTTAGACCGTAAGCGAATACCTGTGTAAAATCTAGTAGGTGTCCACAAGAATAAAATAAAAACATATATTGTGGTACAAATCAGAAACGAGCATTATTTATTTCCACGATCCTCTCATCCCTTTACAATAATCGTTCGTTCTTCTTTCAATTGATTCGAATACCTAACTTATTTCTCAATTTATTGATACAAATACGTTAACGTAGTTGCCAATTTTTTATGGTAATAGAACGAAGATGAAGTTAAAAATACAGTTTTATTCGCATCATCACACAATATTCTTAAGACTAATAAATGACGATTTGTCTTGTTTTGTGCACGAACACATTATAACAGAGCAGAGAAACTTAACATTAAATAAAAAATTTAGTTTACATTTCATTCTGCAGTATAAACGCAGTGTCTGAGCAGGTGATTATGAAAAATATCTCGTTTATATTCGCCTTAATTAAAGCTGACAACATCTTGGGGTGTGAAATTAAAACAAAAAAAATATTTTATTTTCACATGCACGAATACAACATTAATACAAAATATATTATATTGAAATTTCTAACGAATTCCATCAATTATTGCCCATCGAGTTTATCGACAACCTATTTCTTCGTGAATCAGTTAAGTGTTAATAAGTGCATTCAAGTATTATTTTTCTCTCTGCATATAATGAGAAGTTTGCCTGTTTAACGCTATTTTATCATTTGAACGTTAAGTATACTTATCACTTCGAGTGCTTTTTCGCATTAATTTTTTGAAAATAACTTTGTCGAACAGAAATACTAATTGAGAAAAATGATGATACGGCATGTTTCGGTTCTTTTTTTATCTTATTTTGATTGCACCTTTCCATTGTACTTTGATATAGTATTGATTTTCTTTGAAATCCAGAAATTCAGATTGATCAAATCTAATATCAAACTCTAATGACATTGCACTTATTATTCATCCGGTAATACCTATTGAAACTACATTTCAATGCTAATACAATGCGGTGCACTGTTCAATGCGACCAAACACGTGTTTTCCACAGAGCTTACTAACGCTATCTCCCCCTGTCTCGACAATAATACAGTGCTTCTCTAAATACTTAGTGTGTGTGCCGCTAACCCAAATTAAAGCAACAACCAGTACTTTTCTGCAAAATACTGCCTTCAGCGACTGGCCACTGAGATATAGTACTTTCTTCCAATCATTCGGGACTGCTCAGATATTGGCCTTCAGTTCGGCAGCGACACTTCTGGAGAGCGTACGCTCTACTGCGGCGCGACAACGTGAGAGGATTGCCGGGGTTGCCATCTTCCTCTCGCGTTTCTCTCTCGAACTATCGCGCATTCTTATGCTTCTCTCCATTCATATAATACGCTACGGAAGCAGACCGAACTATTCATCAAAATTACAAAAATATATATACATGGACAAAACTTATTATTAAAACTGCTCGAAGTGCGCATCGATAATCTCGTAAAAAACAAATGATGTTAAGGTGCTTTCAAGATTTCTCAACGGACGCGACTAATTCAAAGTCCGGCTTTGCTACGTCCGGCGCCTTCGTCACTTTACCCGTCAGTTCGACAATTAAGTAGCATGCCATGCCTACGCACAAAATTCCCATCAAAACGTATAATTTAACATCTGTACACAGATAAGGACTGTAAGCGTATGTGATTACGGAGCCACTGGCCTCCCAAAGTTTGAAGTTCGAATAGCCGGATTCTTCTTTGCCAGGGAATAAGAGACCGCTCAATGCTGAAAAAAAAAACAGAGTTCCGAATTAATATACACGAATTACAATATATAACAATAGATCAACTACGTAAATATTATCGTACATAAATATTCGCTTTTCGATGTCCATTTAGTAAGATAATCTGGACGTAAATCTTCAATTATTGAACATTGTTATTATTTGGAATATAAATATCATTAAAACTATTGACTAACTGAAAGTTAAGCTAACTGCGTGCCAATACACGATCGTAAAGTAATGTTTAAAGAAGCTAATGAATTTTATAAATACAATACAATCAATCGAACAATTCTTGCGAATTTATAATAATTTGTAGTTAAAAAAATTTTTTTTACTAGATACCTGACTAATTAGCTATATACATAGTAATTATTCGAATATACTATGTTATAATTTTCATGCTCCATAGATAAGTAGCGTTCTGTCAAGCGTTCAGAATATATATCATATTCTATTATTTGCGATTGAAAACTTCTTATTCGCCAAAGAATTATTGTATCTTATTTGATATATGTATAAATTTTTAATAATTTTATTTTTTTTATCGTTTCTTACCATTTGATGTTAAAATTATCATATGCCGGTTAATAAAAGTGTTCATCTTTCGGCTGTCGGTAACTTACCTGCTATGGTAATATATCGACAAATGGTTTATTATCTTCTAATCAACTACAAATTTTTGCAAATGAAAAGATTTAATAATAGAATTTACAGTTATAATTTATATAACTATATACCTATGTAATTAAATTGTGCATTTCATATATTATAAACAAAATTATAAACTTCATTGTACTTTCTAACTTATATACATTATCTACTTACTTCTATGCAAATACAAAAACATTTATTAGGTCTACCTTTTAGTACAGAAGAAGAAACATTTGCAAGATTATTATCTTTTATTTCAGATAGTATAATAATGGTTTGCAAGATAAACAGCTGTCGGTATTTATAGTTTTATGAAAATCAATTTCAGTCCTACCTTTCCCTTCATATAGCCTTACGTACAGTTCATCAATTCAAATACTTCCTGTGTGTAATTCATCACACTACTAAAGCTAAATGTACTACCTATAAAATACGTATACTTTATCGATTTTTATTCAAACGGACTACAAGTGTCTAATCAAATAATTGAATTGAATTTTAAATATTTCTCTGCGAAGTAAAAAAGTTACAAAGGTAAATTGAATTAAGACTAATTAATATTTAGCAGATAAAATCGCGATGATGAAATTTGGTAATGATAATGTTCAAATGAATCATATTTGAAGGAATTTTATTCTTTGTTACGCAATAAGATTATATTATCGATATACGTATAATTTCATTAAGTACCTGTATTAAAACACTATTGCACAAGAGGAACTCAAAAATCAAGAAAGGTATTACTAAATAAAACCGTTGCAGAGCTGGTTATAATATTATTATAATAATATTATTGACTAAAAATCTAATATTCATATAAAAATGTTTTGTTAAAATTTTATAATTTATGTATTCTAATCATAAAAGAAGCGACTGTATTATATTTAAAATATGTAAAAGATTTTACGCAAACAATAGGCATTGAAAATTTATAAGTTTCCAATCGCTTACACAGTAAAGAGATTTTGATAAGTAATTAAAGAATTGCTTCATGCTACATAATAATAACATTACAGCTTATAATAACCTATTTTTTGTCCCATTCTTTTCTATATAATATGCTAGATGAAGTCAATTTTGTACATATATATATACGTATATATATATATATATATATAGGAGTTTTTTAAATAATTCACATTATACATTCGGGAGACTTTCCTCGAAAGTGCAAAAATAGAGAAAAAAACTCCTGGCTCGCCTCTGCATCGCATCCCATACATATTCAAGCAGCCAATCGCAGGGCCTCCTCAGCTACATTCGAATTATTGTGCTCAAAGAAGCTCTCTCTCTCTCTCTCTCTCTCTCTCTATATATATATATATATATATATATATATATATATATATATATATATATCCACTCACCATTCACTTGAACCAGCCAAATTGCGTCGCACACGCCCCAGAGGCCGGAGATGAGGAAAAAGACGAATCCCTGCGGCTGGGGCCGCCACAGCAGCAGCGCTACGAACACCCCGAGATGCAGGAGGAAGGCGAACAGCATCACGGGCACCCTGCCGGTGTGCTTGACGATCGAGCCGGTCATCGGGGCGGCCAGCGCGTTAACGACCCCGAAGCAGATCATGACGTAGCCGATGTTACTGATACCCCACGCGCAGGAGACGAAAGCCTGGCGGAGTGGCGGGGGCCAGGATTAATGACGGCCGCGTTTACGCATGCGCACGCATGCAGGGTTGTATGGAGGAGCGCGTGGTAATGAAAAATTCCCTACAACAATGGCTCCACGTGATCGTCGATTTGTTTGCAAGGATTAAAGAGGCAAGTGCCCGGCCTACGTATCGCGCCGGATGAACTCTGATATTGCCCGGCCGTAATCGACTTTTCCGTGCGTAGGTCTCGGGTTTCAGATTTCTACTGGCTCGATTTATATATATATATATATATATATATATATGGTTACAGACACCGGGTTTGAACTGTAACGCAGCTGATAAGGCGAACTGACTTTGGAAGGACCGCCGGGTGAACTATTCATACATATTATTTGGATATTTCTGCAATCGCTGCGAGGAACGAAGTGCCGTGAAAATTTAGAATTTATATTCGCGATTACAAGTTACAATAAAAAAAATAAAAAAAAAAAACAATCAAGATTTCGTGCGAGAAGACCTGCTATTTTCGTTTAGTCGATGTGAAAATAATTCGTCGATTCCGCCTGAGATTTTAATTATTACTCGTCAAAATCTTCTACTACTAACAAACAGTTTTTTTTTCCTTCTGTTATTCAACTATTTCACTCGCTGCACAGTGTAGGCAAGGCACGAATAGCATCTAGTATTTGTTGCTGTCGATCAAGATTGAAAGGTATTAAAATACGGGCAGCTGTATAATTATAGAAACGAACGAGCTCTAAAAATATTATCATCAACGAGTATACGTTTCAAACCGAGAACAGTCATTTAATCGTCGCGGCAAGCGGCAATTACTTGCAAGGTGAGCCAATTGATTAATTAATTAATAAGAACTCTATAATGAGAGCGACACGGGTTATATGATCAATTAGCGGCGAATAATAGCGACCGCGTAACCCAGCACTTACCGCATTAAAATCAGCGAATAGGAATGCCTGCTCGGCGCCGATGAACATGGTTATCGGCAATATGAGCAGCTGGCTTTTTTCACCCAACAATTTCAGAGTGACCGCTAAGAGCTTTAGCCCGGACTTTCCACTGGCGGATCCTGTCCTTCCTCTGTCGTACCTGCAATTCCGAGTAATTAGCTCGCACGCTACTTTTATACAGTAATTAAATTTTAATGCACGGGAAGCTCGCTTGTTTTTTTTTTTTTTTTTTTATATAAAAAAAAAGAAAAGAAAAGAAAAAGCAAAAAACGAGAAAGATGTTTCAGAAAGTTTTCGTCGCGAGAAAGAAACTTTTTACTTTATGCTACATTTTTAATTTTATACTTTAATTTTAATTTTATATCTAGTGAACTATTTGTCATTTTAGAAGTTTTTATTTAATTCGAGATAGATCAATTTCACTTACGGATGGTACAGGTGGATTATTAGAAGGCTTTTCTGACTTATTGCTTTCTAAGAAATATTTTAATTATCTTGCCGAGGATAATTTATTCTTGACGAATATTTCGATATTTAGATTCGATTTCGGTATTTCGATAGGCCAGGTATAACAACAACATCAACAAGAACAACAACAACAACGTATTTTTAGAGACTACGACGTTTTGCCAACCGGTATTGTCGGCCTCGTTGACTACGCTTTCATAAAACGTGGGAATAGCGTATAATTAAAAATATATTTCCATATTTAAGAAGCCTTTAAAACAGAATCGGACTTATAATGAGCTCAAACATACTGTATGAAAATATTAAACGAATAAAAAAGTCGTTCGCGCCTGTGCCATAATATAACTGTAATGAAAACCCATATGAAGCTGGCCTATACCAAAAATGACGAAATTATAATGTTCGAATAAAAACTTTTGTTTTTTTAATTATTTTGTGGCAGAAGCAATTGAAACGCGCGCCGTGAAATTAAACGAGGCGTACATTCAATACTCTATCTATATTAAAACCTACAATAAGAAATGACGCACTAAAACAATTCTGAAATTCATTGTTATAATTGCAGCGCACAACCAATAATTTTTCCACAATAGTCAACTGCAGAATATAAGATAACCAGCATTTTCAATTATACAAAAGTAAAAAAGTGAATTTCGCTTTTCAGAATAGGTAAAATATAATCAAAATATAGCTGAGCAAAATAAGAGGAAACACGAACGTCATCAATAATACACCGAGAATTAATGAACGCGACTGAAGATTAGTGGATAAAGTGAGAAAGTACCGGTCCAAGAATGCACGAGTACGCAAAAACTAAATTGAAATCCAGACTCTCGCCCGTACGTATATTTAAAAGCGTCCCAAACTGTGCCCCGATTCCCTATATATATATATATATATGTGTGTGTGTGTGTGTGTGTGTGTATGGATGTAACGAGATCCAGTCGTTCTCGGGCTAAAACGCGATTGTTTTGGCCCTGTTCTCTTTTTTATTAAACAGTCCTCCACTCCCAATCCCCTCCCCCCGACCCCGAAGACCTATGCGCTTTATGACGTGCCGAGAATCCGCCGGAGGTTGGCCGGAACAGACCTGCGCCAGCTCGGAGGCAGTGAAAAATTAACAACCGAGGGCTACGATGCGCGAGCCCTGTAAAACGCGAGGCTCGCGCGAGAAAGGCAAACTTTGCTCTACCGGCGAGCATACGCACGTCCTGTATATTTAAATCCAACAACTTTATGGAACAAAATAAAGGTGTCGTTGTTTTGTTTTTGGTTTTTTTTTTTTTTTAATCGATAATCGTTAAGTTTATGTGTGTATATATGTATGTTTTTATTTATTTGTTCATTTATTACCCTCGTTTAAATTAATAATGAAATTCTATATTTTACATACTATATTTAAAAAATTGCAGTTCGAGAAATAAAATACCTCATGAATTTATTAAAGTTTATCCGATATTTATACTTTTTATATAAAAATATTACTCCGCCTCCATGTACTTCGTAATTCGAGTCTGCGGTTTAAAAATTATTTACAAAAATTAACTATACTTTATACGTCTATCTAAATTTTATGATATTCTTTCGCATGTATATATATACGCACACATTTATTTAATCGACTTTTAGTCCTGAATTCCATCGAAATGAGTAATGTAGGATTTCCAATATATGCCTGCAATTTGACTGGAATTTTCGTAACGCTGATTACTATAGCTCGGTCTCAGCGCCGGGGTGTGTGGTTGACTCCTGCAATGTCAGCTTCGCAATTCTACATTTGAACGCGTAATTCCGACATTTGAATAACCGGTCGAAAATTTGATGGTCTTTAAATTGCTTTTTTTTTTATGACCCTCATTCCAAGTTCAGAAAATCAATGAAAAATCGTCCAACTCTTTGGGAAATGCGTCGATCTGATAAAATTCATAAGTCGTATATAGATATATACTTGCCATTGATTCGACCTTAGAATTCAATAAAAATATTTCTTTTAGAGCAGTTATATCTACAGATAAGCCTCAAGAAAATGATGGGGAAAATGTCAATTATTTGCAAAATTTATGATTTATATCTCTTCTCAGATGTCCTACTCAGGCACATGTTATTTACTTTTTCTTATATTAAATGTTACGAACCCATCTTTCTTTGTCATTCTCAAATATTGCTATCATGCGTGAGATTATGAAGCTCGCTTAATTTATATGCAACCAAATTCAGTAAATAAGTAAGCACGCACAAAAGATTTGAAGTTCAAGTAGAAAGCACGATTATAGCGATTAAAATGTTTAATCTCCAGCTATAGAGAACAGAACATTAAAAATTGAATTATCGTTTGAAATTTCGCATAAATTTTGCTCCAGACAGTGCAGTATCAATATTTTAAGCCTAACTTTAAACTATGAACTACATAATGTACTTAAAATTTTATAATTTATTGCTGTGCTTTGCCGTTTTTTTCAGTTTTCAGCTCATGGAAATAATTGTATGTAAATAATCAAACTCATAATTTTGTTGTTGTTTGTTTTTTTTTTTTTTTTTTAAGTCTTAGCACAGTAATAGTATTTTAATGAAGTATTAAATCGCAAAGCTGCGCTTTCGAGTCCCCGCGAAAAGGCAAAGCAACCGGCATTAAGAATAGCACGGAGATTAAGCCGAGACTCGGCTGAGAAAACTTTTAGACGAGCTTCGCGATCGGAACTTTGCCGTCGACTGTTATTCCGATTGATTCCGATCGATTTGGCTCCGAGTCCGTCCCTCCCCCCCCCCCGTCCGCGCCACAACGGCACTCAAAAATCGCAGAAAATTTGTGCAGCTGCGCGCGTACAAATCGATCGACGGCCTCGTGGGCAGAGCTGCCCGTCCATACCTGGTGAGCGAGTCGACGCCGAAGGCGACGATCAGGCAGGCCAGCAGCATGCAGCCGAGATAAATGCCGGAGATCAGCTGGATTCTCTCCGGGGGCGGTAGCTCCAGGTTCGGATTCTCGGCGGCCGAGCCGGCGCCGCAGAAGCGCGCCCCGCATTGACCGGCAATCAGGCTCGCGTTGAGGACAGCGCCCGGCAGCTCGGCCGTGGCGCCCGGCTGCTCGATGCCGTACGACAGAACTGCAACGAGAAACGGGCGGATTATCTCCGTTGTGCGTCGCGCGCAAAAAGTCTCGCGCTCGGCGAAGTACGTCGACGGTGGCCGCGCGATCGGGAAAACTTCGCGTCCCGGGCAGGCTGGGCAGGTGCGCAAAAACTGCTTTCAAACTAATGCAGTTTACCCGCTCCTCTCTTTGTCGGCTACCACTGCGTTAGAAAGATCTGTGCGCGGAACTGCCACGCCCATAGGAGATCAGAAAAGTTGCGCTTTCGCCTTATTTATTTTTAGCGGAGAGAATGATAAATAAGCAGAACTGGTCGTATATTCGCTTTCAACAAACGAGTTTCCATCAGCGCGCGCAAAACATTGTAGCAAGAAATACAAGGGAATAATACAATAATTTCTGTTAATTTTTTTCCTAAAGAGTAAGCTCTATACATAAAAACTATGTTACTTTATTTGGAATAATTAATTTCTGAATCTTATAGTGATTATATTCTAGTATGATTTCAAATGTGTCTCGATTGTTTAAAAGCTGAAATTGTTAAAAAGATATTTGGAAAGAGTTTCATTAAGTAAAATAAACTGATTTTTTCAATATAATTTAATAAAAACATTTTGTCTTTCATTTCGTTTTTTATATTATTGAATATATGTACAATAATTTTAAGAAAAATATTTTGTAGTATATTTCTTACTTATTTTCATGTAAACCCGTCCTATTACTTCTCAAAAGAACCAGGGATTGCAATGTATTATCTATGCGGGTCGTAACATATCTATGATATATAGGAAACTATTGCAAAAAACTTCGTCAAGAGTATTTGTTAAATTTTACTTTTCAAATATCGATATTTTATCATTGCCTGGCTATAATTCAACATTTTAACGAAAATGCCTTATTATTATATAAGTTATAATGTTCGCTAATATTAATATAATTATTTAGCAAAATTATCACTACGAATTATATAAAACGATCACTATTATATAAAATACCTTGATTTCCGTCGAACTAAACGTTTATTCGACGTTTAATAATAAACCGAAAAGGGTTTTACTATTTAAATGGATGAACGGAAAAAGCCTGACAAGAACGATTTGATCCAGATTCCGGGATGGGACTCTGATTACTTCCATGATATAGTGTATCGCATTTAATTAAATGACGGTAAAATATCTTCGGAACGGGAGAAAATTAGATTCTAAAACTTAACACGGCTGATTTTGGATGTAATTAAGGTTATTTGTCTGAGTCTGAAATAAATTGATTGCCCGTATGCGACATCCTCCTCGTGTTCGTAATCAAAAAATCAAATACCATGTCAAAACTAAATCGTTAACTTTTAAATTAAGAATTTCGTGCCACTTCAAATTTTAACAATATTAAAATTACTTTAAGAACCACCATTGTATTAATAGTAACAAATAAATCGAGTATAAAATAGTCGGGCAAATTTACTACGAATAATTCTTATGCAAAGCGAGCGGGCCATCTAAATTTTTGAATAATACCACTAGCATAATTCGTCCCCAAAGACCCATAGGAATAAAAATACCATTATACGTATATTGCTTCTGTCTTTTTGCGAAAGCCCACTCGAGTACATTATTCACGTTAAGCGAGATTTTGTCTAACAAGTCCAGTTTAACTATACGGTCGTTTTTGTACTCCAAACATTTTTCATTACCAAAATCGCAATTCTGCGAACGGGATCACTGCTCGTAAATCCTTTGACTTTTAACGACCAGGAATAAATCTGCAATCTTATTAATATATTAATTGAAATTGAGAAAGACCAGCTTGAACTCTAATTTAACTAAGGATGAAGTATCTTTACGACAGCTGTCTCGGTTCTTAAACCATCCTTGTCCTTTTCTTATGAAGAAAAATTTTTATTACGGAAATATATTTTTATAATTTTGTATGTTTGCCCAATATCTCGCAGATGGTTTTACAACCGAAACAGCTGACGCGTGTAAAATTGTTTGAATCTCGATTGATATATTATTTATCGATTAAAATTCACCGAGTACAGAGTGACTTATCGATTATAATTGAATTTTTAAAAAATCGTCGATGCGATACTATCGTGCCCGGTTCAATTCCGAGAGCGCGGAAAATTGACGAAATTCTCATTGACAACGAGGGAAGACGGCTCGTGGCAATAAAAATCAAGTCTTCAAAGGCAGCATTAACCATCTTCCACCGGTTCTTTCCAATCCAAGGCTGTACAAGGCAGCAGGTGTAGTTAGCCGAGCGCGGGCGGGATAATTTTTCTCTCGCCGAAGGCAATAAAACCCCCGAGGGGGGGGGGGCTGGGTTCGAAAAACTATCGGCGAGCGCGTTAGAGAGCTCGGGGGCGCAAGGAGGGGGTGGGGGTGGCGAGAGAGAGAGAGAGAGAGAGAGATAGATGCGGGTTTACGCGAGGATCTGCGTCAGGGATTTTCCAATTGCGCCGTAGAGTGCAGGGGCGGAGACCTCCAACTCCCCCCCCCCCCTCGCGGCCAATCCCACCGACCTTCTCCTGGCCGATCGAGCCTTGCGTCCTTGCCTGGCCTGCCTCGCCGTTCGCCCGAGTCAAGCAATTAAAGGCTATAGCGCACCGGAGTCTGACTCCGTCACCGCTTTGGATTCGGTTGGCTTTTACGATCGGGGAACGGAAGGCGGCGAGGAGCGCTGGAGGGAAATTATACACCGCGCGTCCTCGGAGCTTCGCGAAAAAGTTCGACGCGCCCGGCCGCGAGCCGATTGCCTCGCGAGCAAGAGACATCTGCGCCCAACCGCGCGCGCGCGCGCGCTCGATTCTCGCCTTGGCCTTACGTATCGTCTCGGGCGGGGGGGGGGGGGAAGGTGGGGAATTAGACGGAGCAGCGGCAGGCATTCGCTCGTGGTGGGAGGGCGATCGAGTAGCGGGGCAATTGCGCGACACCCCGCTCAATTGTACGAGATAAGACGCCGACAAAACAGAGCGCGACGGCTGTATTATCGAGCAGAGCGCCGGGGATTTTCAAATTACTTGGATGTAGCCCATCGTGACTTTTCGTTTGTCACTTACCACCCTCGCGAATTCTGAATTAATTTTTTTCCTATAATATGTAGTTCGATATTAGAACATCTTGACATCTAATAAAGTCTGAAAGGTTAAATCATTGACAACTACAGAAATCCGGTATAGATTCAATGACTCGTTCTTAGTTCTTCTGATTAAGTATTATATGCGTATATATATATATATATATATATATATATATATATATATATATATATATTTATAATATTTGAAAGGCTTAAAAAACGGTCCTTTTCTGATAGCTTGCTCCTGAATTTGGATTTTGTTGAAATAGAATGATCCATCGGTATCAGGGTTTGTACAGATAATAATTTTAGGATTGCGCTTACTGAATTCCTCTTACAAGTAAGGTAATCTTAAATCTTCCAAAAAAAAATTACCTAACTTTTGGTCGAAAGCCCCTCTTCAGCATTTTCGTTAACAATCATTTATCATACTTCTCGCTCTTCACAGAAAACGCCAATGTGATTCATGAACAAGCCCTAATAGCTGGTCAAATTATCGATATAGTTTATCTTTCACGATCATTTTACTACAGTTATTTGAAAGCATACCTGATGTAATGGGCGTTGAAAAAAACTGATCTTGATTTTAGTAAAATTTTGTCATTCGCGTTCAAATAAACAGCAGAAAGAAATCTTCTAACTGTAATAATTAAGCACCCCGATGAACTTAATCCTTGACTACGAACATCAGGTTATTGTAACATTATAACTTCTTTAGAAAAATATAAGAAATATGATTTGCAAAAGCGCTATTATTTTTCGACTTCTGAAATTTCACGGTCAGAAGCATATAGTAGATATTTGCGATTTAATTCACATTGAGAACGATAGATTATACAGTATTGATAAATGCGTGCGAATCAAATCCCGGCAGTTAGATCAAAGTTTTTTTTTTCACTGAAATTATGTAGTATATGATGCGGTAAAATATATGAATATATTAAGTTAAAAAAAATTTCGCCACTTTTTATATTATTTTAGAAGCTACAGTAACTGCAGCAATTTAATATAGTTAGCCGAAATTCTAAAAATAGAATTCCTGTAATTTCAAACTATCGTTGATTTCGTAGTTATAATCCTGTTTTCATAAAGAGGCTCTCCACATTATGCTAACCATTTTTGCATGTTTAAGAAGAAATTGAACGAGGTCGAAACTGGTTAAGCCGTCGGAAATTTATCTCTGTGAAGTTTTAATTCTATTCACAATGCTTTTTTTGATATTATCTTTTAACACAATATCTTATTTAATATTGTTGCGTTAATAATGAACGAACGAAGGAGCCAGAAATAGAAATGGAAAATAAAAGTTTGGTAGAGCATTGCTTATTCACTCCTGCGCGTTCGAACGAACGTTATAGTCGTATTTTACTTACATTGAATATTATTTGAAATACAGAGCTTAGTTTTGCACATTTTCTCTAGATAATCCGAGCAAACGTTATTAGGGAAAATTTTTCCGTCGAATTTAATACCGGCAGGATAACTTCCAGCTCATTTGCTGGAAGAGAAATTTTTTTTAATCAACTACTTCTTTCCACCTTTTCACCGGTTCTGAATATATATATACAGAAGTATTCCCGCGCAGGCTTCCATTGTAGATTTCCTTGCAGAGCTTTACCCGACAACTCAATAAACATTCATTCTCAGGCTCGGTATTCATTTCCATTTAAAAAACGTCCGGGACAATGTAGATCTCAATTGTTCCTGCAGAGATTGTAACTTCGAAATCTGTATGCATTTCTTCGTAGATTTACAAAAATAAAAATTAAAAAAAAAAATAAATAAAAAAATCAAGAAGTAGGGAAAAACAACCGCTTTTCGCGACATGTTTTAACACATAACAAGCTGCAACACCCTGCCGTGGATTGAAGCGGAAATTAAAAACTTCCCCATTAGGAATTTTTCACCGTTTGGCAACTTGGCCTTGTTAGCGTCTTCGTCGTTAAGAAAAAATAAAAAGGACGATGGTTTTGGCTTTGACAGCGTCCTACTGGAATATTTTTTAAAAGTACACCCCATCATAAGTAAACGGGACCGGGGATAATTTCGTAGGCTAATTTTCAAATAACTGGAGCGATAAAGTGGAGCCATAAATATAAACAGATAACTTGTGCGAATAATTTTTTAATCAGCTCGTGAATGCATAGCATTATGACGTGAATCTCTCTACTCGTTCCGAGAGCCACCTTCTCCTCTTCTACTCGTGAAAGCTCGACGTTAATGAGCGAACCAATCAGTACGAAATTTGCTAATACCAGAGAATCGGTTAATTATAGGAAGTAGAGCGCCATATAAGCTTCTCGCTCGCCTGAGAGGATTGGTAGGCAAGCAATTTATTTTGACAGTGAGATTGAAGCGAGCACGAGTATCAACATTTTTGGCTGAATTCGGATTGAAGTTCTCCTCTTTAATTTTCTCCCCATTGCTTTTATTATTTTTAACTTATATAAGTAAGCGTTTATTTCGAAAATGAGCAGAACTTTGTTCTTTAAATAAAGATCTTGTATCTGCCAAAAATTACATACGGCTTATTAAAATAATATCAATTATTAAAATATAGTATATCGATAATATCGTTTGCGATTTTGACCTTTCAGATAGTCATTTTTTTGCAATTAAAATTTATCGATCGGGACAAATGATACGGAGGATATCTTACATGTAGAATAGTACCAGGCGTTAAGTAAAGATAATTATCGAATGCTGTAGTTTCCTACAACTCGGCAATAAGATAATTTATCGAAAAATTCTTCTCGAATGCATGGCACTCTCCATATATTCGCAACATACGTAATTGCAATGCGGTTTTATTACATTTTTTTACTACACTTTATGTAAACTTCGTAATTCTCACTTGATCGAAGCTGACGAAGTGCAGCTTCGCAATGTCATCATAAACTTTATAATTAAACCACGCCTATGGGTCGAGGCCTTGCTAAACGCGATAAGTATACGTTTTCAATGAATTAGTGAGGTGGCATGTTGTAAATCTTAGCATTACATTGCTAATTCACATGCTTCGAAATATATGGGAAGATGCAATTGATCGGTGAAAAACATTTATTGTAAATTATCGGTTATTCAAGCAAGGTAAAGTTATTGTCCAGAATAATAACATGATTCAAGTGAAATCGCGGTATCAATTCGAGAAATCGCATTTTCATTCTGTTGTAAAAAGTCCCCCACGGGTGGAGGGAAAAAAGTACGTAAAATAAAACGAAACGATCGCAGAAAATTTTAACTTTTTATAACTCAATAAATCATTATTGCAACGCTCGCATAGAAGTGATTCCGTTGAAGGTTAGAAGAAAAGATTTGGGGCATTCCGCGATTAAACAATTTATCATACCGGCCGCCGTTTCTCCATATCGCAGCCGTTTTTTAAGCAGATACATCAGCAGTAATACAGCCGTATAATAGCCGCAGCGTCGGCGAAACGCGCGAAAATCGTCGTTACCGTGGCTTTAGAGACGAATCTCTCCCCCCTCACCTCCCCCCTCTCCCGTCTAGCTCGAGCAATTATATCGCCGCGCTCGAAATTACCGAGTATAATCAACGGAGCGCGGAGGGGGGGGAGGGGGTAAAGAGCAGGGAACTCCCCGCGCGGCTGCACCGTACAGGAGCCACTGCGCTCGCCATTACGAAGGGCGGGATTAAAGCGCGGCTCGGGCGCCCCGCCGCGTCACGGATCTCCCGATCGTGTGATTATAAAGGGGATTCGACGACGGTCGCGCTCGCGCTCGGCGCTTAGAGTATCCAAATATTCGCGGTTTCGCGCTCGAGAAATTCTGTGGGTATACGGCGCCGACTCGAGGAGTGCTTGGAAGTTCAAAATTTTTCGCATTACATCGCCGGTATTTGGGGGGGGGCGGCTATTGATTCAGCGGAAATCACAGCTTCGATCAACGGTAGCCCCGTAAGAGTTTTGCGGATAGCTACGCAACAGACGGAGTACTGCGCGTTACGAGGCGTTAGAATTGCAGCTCATTATTTGTGTTTAATTTATAGAAGAGTTTTTTTCTCTCTTCGCATAAATTTTAAATGGCCATTTCTCGTAATTTTTGCCACACGAAAAAGGTGCCAAAATGCTTGTATTCATGAAATTTCAGAGAATCTTATAAAAAACTTCATAACAGCTATTTAGTGCGAGCAGTTTTTATCGATTTTTTTTTGGAGAATTTCTTTTATTAAACTATTGTCTTCTTTGATAAGCCACGAGCATACATGAAGAGGATTGAAAATTCTCATTGATCGAAAAATCTTCGGAATTCTACTTTCTTAATTGTGTTATTTTAGTAAATTTTCAGTAGGTTTTGAAAATTTTACGAAACGTAGAACAAAGCGCAGGTGTATTCGTTCGCTGTCGGTGCGCTAGTCGCTGTCGCATAATCCCCTCAGCTACTATCCGCCCAATTCGTACGAACCTTCCATTATTCGAATGGTCGATGGTTCGATCTTTTGTGTTCGCAAACAAACGCTACTCACCGGCATTTTGGTGATACTTTAAAGCATTCTAATGGGAAAGGTCTGTGTTGCATTTTCATAATGTATTTTTTCTAGAAAAAAAAGTACGAAAAATTGCGAACGATCAAAAAGTGATCGAACGGAATGAAAATAGCTCTCGATGCAAAAACGATTATCCGACTGGACTTCAATAACGATCACTGATCTAGCAATAATAGGAACTGTCGAATACTCGTAAATATACCCCTTTAACTTTTTAAAAAGTATTTTTCTAAGAAAAAGAGAATAATGTAGAAGGCACTCGCGAAAGTTAAAACTTTTGCGTTAAAGCAATGGACAAAATTACGACAAAGAATTACTTTTTAATATTTGAATATTTTGCTTAGGTTCTAATATACATCACCTACATACATTAACAAATCAACATACAGTGCCTGCTTTTGTTTACTTCTGTGTAATAAAAAAAATCTCAAATTTTCTCGGTCAATTCAAAATTACACGAGGCAATAGTATCAAAAGTATCAAAATTTTGATGGAATCTGCACAATCCGTCGATAAAAAATATCTTAGCAATGATGTATACGTACGTGGCATTCAGGAAAATCTCATGAAAATGAATCTTGGCACGCACCGCCTTGAACGGCGACCGCCTGTAGCGCGCGTTCGGCTTTAGATTTATGTGTATCCAACTCACCCGCGGAGGAGATGAGATTGCCCCAGACCTGGGCCATCTGGTAGAACATGAAGAAGAAGCCGAAGAACCTGGTGACGATGACGTCGGCACCGAGCTCGGAGAGGCTCGCGTACGCCTCGGAGGCGACGGTCAGGTAGGTGCACTTGGCGCACCAGAGGGGCCCGCCGCCGAGGCCGACTGCCAGGCCGGCCGGTATCATCGTGTAGAAGCGCGGGTAGAATTGCGCGGCGATGAAGGGCACGTAGGCGGCGAAGGTCACGGCGATCGTCCACTTGCAGCCGAGCCAGCTGCAACAGTTTCGTCATCGTAATGCGTCGCGCCCCAAGGGTGGTCGGGAGGGGAGGGGGGCGATCGATCGCCGGGGCCGATGCCCCTTCCTGCCGCTCGACAGGCCACAGGACGTAGGGCGCAGCGCGAGCCAAACTTTATAAGACGATAGCGGCTTCTTTTGACGGAAGTCCGATTTGTCGAAGGAAAAAATACGTTTTTTTTTTCTTCAATTTTTCAATTTTTACCACGGTTTTCTAGATAATTTTAACTGCCGCCCGACAGCATTGTTTGGTGTACGATAGGTGGACACTTTTCTCTCAGCCCTTTTACCCTGTATACTGGCAGAGTTTCCCGGCGTATTTTTCCTGTAAACATCGAACTACGCGGGCAAAGTGTCGATTCATCATTCGCCCGTACGTGGAAGCCTTTGTTTGTAAAAGCCCGAACGCTGCCTCGAACCCCTCCCCCCCTTTTATCGTTAACATTATAGCGAGCTCTTTTAAGGGTTCAGCTGGGCGCGAATTCGAATTCGCGCGGCGCGGCCCGAAATTGGAAGGATCGCGAGAGATGGATAGTTCGGCCAGCGAGGGAGAGGGAAGAGAGAGAGAGAGGGAGAGAGAGAGTGGGGAGGGGAAGAGGGGTGGGCTGCAGATATAGAGAGCGAAAAAGAGACGAGAGGGCAATTCGTAAAGAGCAATAAAACGTTTTCGACGCTATTCCCGCGCGGGCGTCGGCTGTTTTTTTCTTCACGTTTTTTTTTTTTGTTTTTTTTTTTTTTGCTTTTTTTTTTTGTTTCGCCGCGCCAGTCTGCCTTTCAGGCAGTTAACGAGCGCGACAGGTCCTCTATTTGCTATTAATCGAGAGCCGCGCGCGCGCGCGCGCGCAGGGGAACTAATTACACCAGACCTTAACGTAATTACGAGCGGTGCGTATAATTTATTTTTATCGTTCGCCCGGGCGGCGGCGGTGGCGGCTACACCGGGACGGCCGCCCGCGATTACGTTTTATTATTGCACTCTCGCGCATTTATATCCGCAAGATTATGGAGGCGCGCTTCCGTCGTTTCGTCTTGCTTTAAGCGTTATTTCGCTCTATGGGCGTACATACGTATATGCGCACGCGTACACGCGCGCACACACACACACACACATATATATATATATAACCCGAGATTGAGTAATTAGACTCGAGGTAGGATATATATCGTTTACAGCTTGTAAGGTTTATTGAAAATTATTCTCAATGTTATTATACGCGTAGTAGAGCTGCATTATAAAGCTGGCAAAAATCATATGCGTATATGTGTAGACGCGCGCGCGCGCGAGCTCCTTTAACATTTAAAGACGAGCGTCTCGTTGCGGATTACTCCGATCGAATTAATTATATCGACGTATCCAGGAGGCATTGCCATTTATTTTTCAACGTGTTTTAAAAGTATGCGCGTCCACGGCACATTCGCCCTGCTTCGCGCATGAATCATTTCACATTATAATATTTTACCTGTCGTATATAAGCGAGCATCAGGCCCATCCGAATAATTTATCAATCTAGTGCGCGTCTTTGGAAATAGCCTTCATTATGAGATAAGATCGTTTTTTTTTTTTTCCAAATCCAATCTGTACATGCAAATTAGAAAGATATACGATAGACAGAGCGAAGTTCATCAAAATCTCACCTTATCATTAACGTTGGCAAAAATATATTGCTGAAGATCAAGCTGACATAAATGGAGGCGAGAGTGAACGTTCCCAGGGAGTAGTCGGCATTGATGGAACTTTGAAGATTGCTCGCGCCCATAAATGCGGTAAAGTGCAGCATGAACGCGAAGCTGATTATCAGGATATTTTTCAAGATTCTCCAACGCTCGGATGGTTGAAAATCTCCCGCTTTTACTTTGATGAGTTTCGGCGGCGCCTCCATTTTTTAATATTAACTTCGAACCTTCCCCCAACAATGCGCTCTGAAACGAAAAATTCTTTCGTAAGGTCCCGTTTGCGGGAAACGGATCATTCATTCGTATTTCAAAGATTCAGTTTGCGATTATTCAATGCGCGTGCTCTACTTGGATAATAAATTCATATATGTGGAGAAAATTTCATAATTTTATATTTATAATTTCCATCTATGCATAATATTTAATTAAATTCGTATGAAAAAATGCTCTCTTATACATAATTATCTGCTACGCGAAACCGCAACTTTTTATCATTGCTCCGTTTTCTAGATCTAAAGAAAGATACATTCATTCATAAATTTAATAAAAGACCTGCGGAGATATGTAATGAATTTTATTTATTAAAGATTTTTAAGAGAAATAGTCGGACATAATGTCTATAAATTTCAAAGAGAACGAATTTATAAATTGTAGATAAACATACAGATTTCGAACGCGTATTAAAATAATTAAATTTTATCTACAATATTAATTACCCAATTGTTCCTAACGTTTTTCGAATATTTCGGACTGCGATAATAAGAGGCACGGTATAAGCTGAGGTAAATATGAAACCGAATTAAATGGTAATTAGCAGCTTTATTGCAATCAAACATGTGAAATCAAAAAGATAATTCAAGGCAGTTTGCTTATCCAGTTATCTCGATATAATATTACCTTTGGAATACAAATGTGACAGTTAACAATCATTGATATATATGGGTTTACCTTTAATTATTCTCATTTTATTGTATAAAATTGCATGAAACGTGAATTGAAGAAGGAACATGAATTTTTAATCGTATGTAGACGTATGTGTACGCGCGCGTGTGTGCGTCTGTGCTCGTGTACACAAATCAAAATTAAAACGGATAATTATAAAATGTATAGAATTTAATTGACTGACTTTGAAATATGGACAGGTGATATTATCGGTTATATTTTGCATAATGGCAAGAATTGCGTAAGATGCATCAGGAACCGGTCCTTAAAACAGAGTATACACAAGTGTCTATTGCAACTTATATCAACATCGGCATTAGAGTGTATATACTATATATATATATATATATATATATATATATATATATATATAATAGAGCAAAAAATAAATTTCAATGTATTACTGTATCTATTTAATCTCCGTATTGGAATCGAATTAAGTTATGCATAGGCAAGTAAATAAATAAACTGAATTCATTAGTACGCCGCTTTTAGCTATACAATAAATTCATTTGCGCAACCTTTATTCTATAACGCAATCGTGCCGAGCTACCGTAAAAAAGCTCACGCATTAGCAATATATATATATAAACATTGTTGGTATACGGACGGATGATCGCGAGGATCGGTCGCGTGATATTTATTTTGCGAATCCAGTTAATCAATCGCGCAAAAAAGTTTATACATATGTTGAAATTCGCACCTATATATGTCTTATATAAAGGTAACGATAGCGCATAAATATATATATATATATATATATATATATATATATAAACATATACTACTCGCCGCACGGCGATTTATCCGATAATACGCCCTCCGCGAAGTGCGACACCGCGCTACACCACCGCGGTAGCGTGGCCGCTGCGCTATCCTCGCTATCTATCCATACACACACACATATATATATATATATATATATATATATATATATATATATATATATATATATAGGTGTGGTTATATTGCATCAACGAGGCGCGCGGATTGATATTGCGGCACGGGAAGGTCGGTATATAACAGTTGCTCCATCGGGCGCGATCCCGCCTATCCTCTTGCTGCGCGTAGATTAATATCGAGCCGATGAAAATTCTGGTAAAGAGATACGTAAAGCGGTATATACAATTATTTTAAACTATCTCCAGAAATAGAAAATCGTCGATACTCGAGGGGGAGAGTAGATATGGAGCGCCGAACACAAGACTGAGCTCGGTATTTTTCTTGCTCGTCGAATGTTCGCTTGAAGTGCCAAAAAAAAAAGAAGGAAAAATCATGATTCCGCACGTACTTCGGTTATTACACGAAAGCGAATAGTTTACGGGATAACATGTGGGATAGCTTCTGTATCATTTACCACAACCTCTAATCTCATAAACCCTTACCTACAAACACTAAACTTATCAATCCTAAGCTCATCCGCCCTCTCCCAGCAAATACAAATCTGCTACCTATCAACCTGAAACTTATATAGATTAGCGTTGCGCAAATTTATGGGCCTGAGTTTCACTGGTGCGGAATTTCTTTTCAGGAATTTTGTAGATTTAAGATTTTTTTTATTTTAGATTTATGGGCTAGAGATGTATCGATTTAGAGTGTATAGGCTTGGACTTCGTAGTTTCGCGTGCTGCCTGTCATGAGCGCTAACGAGAGGTCAGACGCAAGTGTTTCCGAGTTCAAAGAGTACGGTAAAATGCTCACGTCACTTATATTATAAACAGCAGTAGGACATTCCGTTTTCTTTATTTTTTAAAAATCTTTAAAAAAAAAAAAAATTTTTTTTGAAGGGCTACGTCCGTAGGAGGCTAAGAAAGCTAGAATAGATATTGCTTTTGTTCTACATTAGAACGACTGGAAGCGTATCAGCGAAAGAAAGACGCCTCGAGTCAAACAATCCGATTTTATTAAATTTCTATGTATTCATACATATATACATACACAGAGACATATATATGTTTGCTAGGAAAGATCATTATAATAGTGAATGTATCAAGATTTATTCAGCGCAATTTTTCAAGTCGCTGAAAAGAAACGAAACAAAAGGCTATATATATATATATATATATATATATATAGGTTTCGATGGAATACTGCAAGGACATATATATATATATATATATATATATATATATATATATATATATATATGAAATTTAGCTCTGACGGTATAGAACCGCGGTCCTTCAGATTTGAGATTATTTATAGGCATCCCGTGTAACAAGGGCAATCTGCATTTAAGTGGCTCTCATTTCTGTTCTTTCCATATTTTTATTATTAGAGTGGAGCCATCGACTTCTTCCTTAATAAATCCGCATCCTCTTTCCTTCCTCTCCTCCTTTATGGAAATACACGATTGTGCTTCTACGATATAATAAAAGAAAAGTATAAAACGTGTAAAATGATTTTTATTCTCGTCTTAAACATAATAAAGTCTCGGATAAAAATACTGCTGCTTTCTCCCATATTGTTGCTAGTTCACCTTTGTTGCATAAGTAGCGTATTATTAAAGAGACTAATTTTCGATGCAGCTTTTTACCCGATCAAACAAAGTATATTATTTTCTAATTTCTTATAATAGTCTAATATTAGACTTATGTAGAAAAGAAGCGAAATTACCCGCGATATGAGAATATCAAGTATAGATCCGGAGTTTGTTTTCTTAGAAAAAATAAAGAGTAGAGTGAGAAGATTATGTAAAATGTTATCTTCATAATATTTTTTTTTATAAATTTCTGTAAATATTTACGAGCTGTATAATGCACCTCCCTTGGCATTATGCTGTTGAATGTATATTCATAGTTTGTATAGGAATTATGTCGGACGGCAATTATTAAAAGTGACCTTAAGAAAAACGAAACTCACGATTAATAATGCAAATGATGCAGATTTAGTTTTATATTGTATCGTCATTAAGTAAAAAATCAATTACGAACTATCATAAATTATCTTGCTCTCGCTTGGCAATATTAGAAACTGCATTCCTGATCTTTATAACTTATTAGTTTAATTTATAGATTATTTAATCCATTGAACGTTTAATTTCTAAATTGCCGAAGTTTTTTTATGCAAAATCAAAAATCACATAATAGAATATCTATAATTGTATTTTAATAGAATAAACTGAATTCATTATTATCCGGCTACGAAGCACAGTCGACCGACGGGATTCCATCATGAATTAATTATTGCTTGCATTTGAATTATCCCATTTGAATATTCGAAATCCAGGACATATAATAGAACATTTCGGAACAGACTTGTTCAACTTTGTACTTAAATCGTTTTGCCGCCGGATTCGATTGCGATGCCACGGACGACGACGATGATTTTTGCCTATCGATCCGCCGATGAACAATGTATTGAAATGTGACTTCGCGCACGTTGTACGCAACAATAGCTCAATACGATGTAAAAATTATCTTAATCACACGCGGCGGATCTGCTGTAAAATAATAGTCGTCATGCAATCGTAAATTAAGAGTGTTTAGAGCAGCTTAGCAATCATATCGGCCTTTCATCCCGCAGTGTATGGAAGCGCCGAATGATGTTTTCAAAATGTGTATACACACACGCACACGCGCGCGCGCGCACGCACATACATAGATATCTACAGCGGGACGGAAAAATGGGTCGCGCACACGAAGGCTCGCGCACGAGAGTTTAAAATCGCGATTCCCTGATTATACCCAGCAGAGCGTAACCGTTGCGTTTCGCGTATATAAAAAAAAAAAAAAAATAATAAAAAACGCTATGCAGAAATTAGCGGCAGAAAGATTAATGTCCGACTCGATGTACGCATACGCCGACGCATCGGAGATGATATAATCGATAGATTAGATGTAACTTTTCATCCTTTGCCTCGCGAATAGGTAATGCGAAGCCCCGTCGTTTTCTATATTGATGAATACGGTATCTCTTTTTTTGTTGTTCCATTGTTTACAATTATTATTATTAATTATTATTATTATTATTACGATTATTATTATTATTATCTGAAATCCGGGCGATTCAAGGTATACGCCAGTTCATTTTTTGTTTCCAGATCAAACGGCCTGGTGTAAATATTAAATGCGAAACAATGAGTTCGCATAAATTCGAATTAACTTTGAATGTTTCGGCTCTGCTACAATGACTATTACAAGTATATACGCAACTCAATCTGACGTTATTACACAATGTAATTTAATATAACGTAAAACAATAATTGAATTCTGGGAAAGGATATATTAATCATACGCATAGTATTGTAGGAGTAGATTTTTTTTTTTCATTGGAATTGCGTTGCAAATGTTGGAAACGAGTTTTTAAACAAATTTGCATATTTCGAATACTTTTGAATTATTTATACCAATGTGATTCTCTATAATTTGTCCAAGATTATACGTCGACCGAAAGTTGCATTTTTTATAAATTGCATTAAAAAAATTCTAACGGCAAATGTCGGAAAATTATATCGATTATATGTACTCATAACGTGCTGATAATTAATTGATGAAACCATTACTTTTTAAAATTAATTACCGATAGACGAGACCAATAAATATTTGATAAAATTAAAAATTATAAAATAAAAATGGGTAATACTTAATTTATCCATGGATAAATTGAACTTATAAGATAATTTTTAGTTTATTCCTTAGCGAATTAAATTACGTTCCTCGATCGAAGAAACCGACCGAAATACGACGCTCTGTAATACTGCAAGTGACGTGGATCTAAAATTAATCAGTCATATGTAATTTCAAAAGGTAAAATCAAAATTTTTCTCAAATATCACAGAATATGGATCGAATCAACGCGAACTTATTCGTAGCCCCCCCCCCTCCCCGACTCCACCCACAGCCCTCGAAGGAGTTTCTTGATATCGAAATATTAGATTCATACTCGATCTAGCCGCGCGGAGAATTCAATCGTAAGCTTGCAATTTCTTATATTTCCGGAAAAAGATTCTTCTTCCTTGTTTCGCGAATAATAGATATGTAGTTCAGGGTTTGATAGCACGGGTTATTATATACGCCTATTGGCGCTCCACCGACGAAGTTGATGCGCCCGACCGTGTCGCGCGTGCGTATATCGCGTCCTTCGGGTGGATTGCCGAGCCGAGGAGAGCGCGGCCGTTCCTTTTTTACCATTTACGCGGGACGCTGGGGGGTAGGGGGGAAGGGAGAGGATGCTTTTGTGAGGAAAAGGTGAAGTGATACTTTGCTCGGTACGACCGGATGGTTAATATTGCTCGGTTACCTTTCTTCGGCATAACTCCCGATACTCTATTTCGAAATATTTCCCGTTATTACGAGTGCACGTGTTAAATAAATTAGGAATTTTGCAAGATATACGCTTGAAAAGAATTGGGATGAACATTCAAGTTAAGAAATATTTTACTAACATGGCTAGTTTGGCAACATGAGAAGCGTATACAAAGTATAGAAAATTCAATCGTATCTTTACTTAAATCAATCAAATATTCTGTCAACAAAAGTTTTGTAAATTAGACGAATGTATAATAAAGAGAATTTAATCAATTTATATTAGATTGATTTAATTATAGCATGGCGCTAATGGAAAAAACTTCATAATTTTTTAAGTATTGGATTAATTGTTAATTCACCATGCATTTTTGATGAATCTTATTAAAAGAAGTTTAACTCTATTCAACATATTTTAAGATTTATGTCCTTTAATATGATTATCGGAATATGTTGGTCACCCACAAAATACTACCTATTGAATATCATCTTTATTGCGATTCTATTTTTGTTTAAACGAATGGTAAAAGAGGAATTCGGGCTTTACTCGGCTCGGCAATCCACCCAAAGGAGGCGATATTATATACCAATTTTTGCAATAGGATCATTTAGGCCCCTATACTTCAAAATAATAAAAAAATTATTTATTAAAAACGAATACGAATTTATCACAAGTTCATTACATTAATTCATTACGATTCGCCTGAACTTTTAAAAAATTCACCTAGAATTGTATTCTTTATCTCTTATCTGCTTATTTGTTCTGGAATTAAAAATTTTATTATCCAAAAGTATCCAAGTGCTTTATTTAAAATATCCCACTCTGTGTGATAATGTAATCTCAAGTTATTATACGGAGTCTATTAAAATAGCGCGATGGCGATAAACGGACATAATTTGCGTACTTTTGAATTTTCTATATATATACCATTACTTGACTAGACCCCGGGAGCTTTGACAACGACTCGACAAAATAAAATGCCCCTTTTGAATTATCCGAGCGTTTTAATTATTTAGTTCGAAATTGCCAAAGCGAGCGGAACAATATTATATTTCACTTACAGGGCGAATTTGGATATATGCAGAATCCATTTCCAAGGATCGTCGGGTAGCGCGTTAGTTTAAAATGAAATGCAAACTTCGATTTAAAAGCTCGCTCTCGCTGTCATGAGCTTTAAGATGCTTTCACAGCTATCACGGGAAAAGCAACAACAAAATACTATACTTTCCATTTTACATTTACGCTTATCACTCGGTCGTTTTTTTGAAAATGTTAAAACAAAACTATTATTTATACTTCCAAAAAGAGATATAAGTGATTTTTAAAGATAGTTGTGGAACAAATTACTATATGTATCGTGAATTTTGTGGAAAATTCGTTAAGAAATAATTCTTTTTTCAAATGTAATAATCGTCAACCAAGTAATTCAAAATATCGATCGAGAATTTTCTATAGAAGCTAGTTAAAGTTATTTTAAATAGCATACGTAATTGCCAGGTTGATTGACAAATTCGTTATTAAGTATAAAATGAAACAAAGTTACCAAATTTTAGCGCAACTGCTGAGTCTGGCGTGGCATTAATTTACAAAATAATTAAAATATCAATTTACGTTTACGCTTATCGAGCCTCGGGATTTATTCCGCCGACGAAAGCGCCGGGTATCTTCGACGTAAAGTCCAGCTCCCGTCGGGAATCCAAGACGACCACCGAGCTATTCTGCGGGCGCAATAACAATTCCCAAGCTGCAGAAGTCAACACAGGCACCGGCCCACCTCCGCCCTCAAGACCTACGGCGCTCCGGTTCAACTCTTGAATTAACGACGCGCGGCCGGGCGCGATCCAAAAGGAAAAAAAAAAAACACAAAAGCACGCGAGTCGATCGGCCTCAAGCGCCCACTTCCTGTGCGCGCCTTACTCGACCGGGACGAGAACGCTCTCGCTCCAGGCATCGGCCGATTCCCGGCAGGCGCGCATAGCACGCGGGGCCGCCAAGTGCCTCGCGTCCCGTGTCACGCGTGGGCGGCTGTGCGCGGAGACCGGCGTGATGCTCGCTCGATCGGATGAGAACCGGTGACTAACGCGTTCTGGGCGCACGAGGCTGCGCCGGTCTGGGACTGCGTGGCGAGAGAATTCTGCCCCCCCCCCTCCTTCTACATGCGATCCTATACTCGCTTGCGCACACACGCGCGCACGAAATACACACACTGCCGTTCTAATCGAGTCCTAAGTATCAGGCCTCCGCCAGTCTTTTGCCTCTCTCCTCTTGCCTATGTACACACACACACACACACACACACACACACACACATACACCTGATAGAGGCGTACAGTGCGCGCATATAATCCATTGGGATTAATCGCCTCGAGCGATTGGAACACTGTGCCAATTGCGAAATCACTTTTACTTTATCGAGCGCCGCACGCTCTCTAAGCTTAAGAGTACTCGCATAGGAAAGAAGGAGATAGAGAGAGAGAGAGAGAGAGAGAGAGAGAGAGAGAGAGAGAGAGAGAGAGAGGGCGAGGAAGTTTGTGTACTTGACTTGGATTTCATCGGAATTTAGAGCATCCAACTTATGGAGAAATGTGTAGTTTTTCGCCATGCTCAGGGGAGCTTTTAGTTCGATTCCAAGGATGGTATATGCAATTAGCTAATTTTATCATTTTTTCTATTCTAGAAACTGCAAGGACTAAATATATATATATATATATATATATATATATATATATATATATATATAGATAGATATATATACACTGAGTAAATTCATTCCTTAACGCTGCGTAAATTCATTCGCTACGCGTGATCTTACGTGAATCAATATCGTGGGATTACATTTTTTTAATGTGATTATAATTAATATGCACATATTATTCCACATTTTGTATTTTTTATCTTGTTAAATAATGTAGATAATTGCATATATCAAAGAGCGAGTTATTTTTCCAATCTTGAGCTCCAGAAATTTAAATGGAAAGTCAGATTGTGACGGATTGTTGCGTCAATATATCTGAGTTTCATGAGATTTCAGTACAATTTACAGTTTCTACAATATATCGACAAATACATAATCATGTATAAATTCGTTAAATATCAATTCTTTCGAATTAAACAAAAAAAAAAAAAAAAGAAGAAGAAAAACCCGTCTCATACATAGTGCATTACTTGACAAAAAGGGAAAACGATCAATCGGCGAATGAGTTATTCAAAGTACCGTTACTTCCTCCTCTGAATAAATTGCCTGTAATGGCACGGTCGGATGCCGGGATATGACTCCCCCCCCCCCGTCACATATCGAGCCTCGAATAAATAGAGCCGGCCGACATATTCCATTCGCTACACGATCGCGAATGATTTATTGCCCTTGATCCGCGATGTTTTACTAATTGTCAATTACGAACGATCACTTAAATAAATAATCGTAAATAATGCCATCGGATTAAGAATCGTTGGGATTTCGTTATGAAAACTGGATGGCCCCCATTACGTTTCCCTATACAATTATATGGGTTTCGCGCCAATTTCCATTGAAAGCGTTACTCGGAGCGCGTCCTTCGTGGCGTAACCCTCATCACCGACACTTTAGCTACAACATTGACTTTGATTTTTCTCGTCAAACTTATATGATTCAGCCATAAGCGCACATAAAATTAAACTCAATCTTCAACTCGTTACACACTTATTCTGATTAATTTAAATGTTAAAATTTTTTTCAAGTGTTTTTTCCTTGCGTCATTTTTATAAAGCACGTTTTGAAGAAACAAAAATACACATTTTCTATTTATATAGAGAATTTATCGACAGAAACGGTCCCAAAGCCATTTGGATTCTCCTTCGTTTTACAACGCTGCCATATATGTTCTTTAATCGCAAGCGCATAAACGGGCAAAATCAATACGCTTATATTATTCATCGGCAATTTTACTCATGAAATTCCCGAAGATAAGATGTCGAAATTTACGACTGATGCGACTCTACGTTAAGAAGAAAATAAATTTTGTTCTCCCTGAATTTTTCTCACTCGCATCCCATCTCTTCGAACGGGTCAAACGAGTTTTATCGGCCTTGCTTGTTTCGTCGAGTAAAATTTCTTAGGCATTGTCTACGTAACGACCAGAATCTGAACAAAAAACACTAGAATAATCACAATTTTTAAGATATTCATAGTGTCATTGTATATTTATATAGACGGAGGTATGTGTTTTCATTTGTAAAATGAGCAATAAATTGTCTGCGACATACATTGTCAAAGTAGTCTATGGTCTTATTATATATGCACATTTCAAAGTAGTAGTTACGTGGAAAGTTGACGTTATTAACGCACTATTAATCAATAAGTAATCCATAAAAATATATAATGAAGATAAAACGATTGCATTGCTAAACATTTCTACATGAATGAGTTTCTCGATCAAATAGCTTACGCATCGTATCTCCATCGACTTTTAAATAATCTCACCGAAGTTAATATTTTTATGTGTAGAATGAAAGGGATCCAATATAAATGCAGAGCACGTAACCTAACCTTGACTTGAATTTACCTTAAATATTTATTTTCAATGAGAGTACGCGAGAAGATTGATTCGCTACGCCCCAAATGGAGGACTTAATGAGGAATTCGAGCAAAGTTTACGCGAGGTTATGCACTAATGACCGGAAGCCGTGCCTGTGCAGCGATAAAGATGATTCTCGTGATGATAGTACGGGCGGCGCTACGTTCATACGTCTTACTTTTGTAGAATTTATGCTCGCCAAATGGAGTTCGATCATCGTTTACACGGTGCTCTTGGATTGATTTACTAATGTTCTAGATCTTGGGTTTTTTTTTCACGATCGAGGAGCGGATTGATATCGAATTGTTAAAAATACATTAATTATTAAGAATTCCAATGACAATAAATAGTGGGAAAATTATGTAAAATAGTACGTAAGCGAGATTTTCAATTATTTACATCGTGCATTATGTACAAGATAAAAACTAACTTGTACAAAACCTTATCACCCACATAAAGCATAAAATTAAGGATTAATTAGAAAAGTGTTTAGAAAAATTAAGTTGAAGTACATTAAGATTACGATTTAGGAGTTGGAATAAGTTTATTAGGTTTAAGTTAATAAATATATTTTATTTTAACATTATTTACGAACTTTATATAACAATTTTATCAGAAATGAAAAATTAATTCGGATTAATCGATTTTTCTACCGAATTAAAACGTACACGGTACATGAATTCGGTACACTGGATGAGATGTTCGTTACTTGGCTCGCTCCTATTGTATCGGACAACAAAACTTTCGTTATTCGACTCAAAACTTTCTCGATTTGGCGAAATTGTAATTCACCCGCTCCGGGATTAATTCGAAATAAGGTTGCGTTGACGAAGGAAAAAATTAAATAAATAGAAAAATAAACGGAAATAAAAGTGAAAAGCGATGTAAAAATTCATTTGAATCGCTCGGGAATCAACTCGATTATAAAGAATGTATTATATCAAGAGACAAATGCGACCCTCTGCACGGCGGCATATACAAACGATCCGGGCATTCTCGGCTCCGCGAAATTTCCGGGGCCGTGGATAAATGCCAAACGCAAAATCCTAGAAATTCATTAAACGGGAAATTACTCATTACGCTCCCCTTGCCGCGGCCCGGTAAAACTCGCTCCGCCGCTTAAAAAGTGGTCCGGCGGCCGTTCCGGGGGGCTGGGGGGGGTCGGGGATGGGGTGGAGAAACGATAGCTAAGGATCGCAAGAAATACAATTCATTCGCGGAAGAACAGAGCCCGACGGAGTCCAGAGCGGACGTTGATAAGTTCGCGGGCATTCGTTATTCGCCTCCTCCCAACCCGCCCCCCCCCCCCTCACCCTTTCCGCCCAATCCCTCGCCACGAGTAAGTGGGGCCCGCGAGCTCTTCTTTAGCGCGCACCCGCCTATTCGCTATATCCTCTTAACTGCCGTACTTACTGCTCGAGTCCGCCGGCGCTGGATGGCGGGAGGGGGCGACGGCGAGCGGTGCACCACCTACCGACCGAGGAAAGTCATTCGCCCGCTCTGGATGCGGACCATCTGACTTGGTCTACAATTAGAGCGTCGTCGAGCGTCTCGACGTCTTCGTCGGAATTCGTGAGCTCGTGCGTATATAAAGGGGCGGCAATTGCCTGGTCACGGACATCGGTTTATCCCCCGTTAATTCTCATAAATACCCAATAAATGTTCGTTTTTTTATACTGGTTCTGTTGCATTGTCAAAAACAGTTGTGAAATGGCGTTTCATTTCAATGAAGGAAAGTACAGACTTTCTCTATCGAAGCTTAATTGCTAATGCTATTACATTTTTTGTAATGTCATTCGGATATTTGTCATTTTATCAAAACCGATAATTATATTATATTTCTTCTAAAATTAATATGAGAATTAACTTTACAGAAATTCTCATATATCGAGCGAAGTAAGAGATGAAAGTATTTATAGGAGCAAAAAAAGGATCATTTTCCTTCTACAAATTATAGGCGATAAAAAATTTTCTTTCTAAAACGAAGGGAAAAAAATTTCAAACTTATTAGAAAAAGAAGCAGCAGGTGTACATTGCATTATCTGTATAAGATCAGGCATAAATTTTTATGAGAAAAGATAGAAAACATTTTTTGTAATTAAAGATTTTTGACTTGGAATAAAACGTTTTAAATTATTTACATTATGAAGCTTTTTTCAATTTAATAAAGCTTACATTTAGTTTACGAATCAAAACAGATCGAAATCATCTATTAAAACTCTATTAATTAATTAAATGCATATAAAGACAATACACAGAATTCAACTACACCAGGACATAATGAAAATGAAGGAAGCCTTATTTAATTACTGAATATATAATATATGTTCGATCACAATTTATGAAATTTAAACGAAAGCAATCCGGCATAAGTCTGAATGTTCAAAATTAAGTGCCTCTTTATTATCACGATTTACGTACACATTTTGTAGGTTGAAATGTTTATTACTTAACCTCGCGGGCAATAATCAGGTCGAATTATCGTACAATTAATTGCGTGAAGCTCTGGCGCGGGCGACCCGCTAACGCTTATTCTATATATATATATATATATATATATATATATATATATATATATATATATATATATATAACGGCATATTAAAATCGGCGCGTTTCTTTGCCTGACTTATCTTTGAGAATATTAATTATGAGAAATTCGCGAGAATATTGCGCTCGCTGGACTTCGTCGCCGTTGATTTGGGCGACCGCGATTTCTCCAGCATGGGTCAGCGATTCGTTAAAATTACCACCGAGAGTAATCGAATCGAGGGAAATGGTTCCGCCCGCCGTCTAAAATTGGGTAGTATAAATAATATTACTTCCAATTAAAAATCTGTCGACGTTTCGAGCTATTTTATTGCCAACGCCGCATTGCAGGAATTATTATTATTATTATTATTATTATTATTATTTTATTTTATTTTTTAGAGAACAGATATCCTATATTTCACATTTATTATGTTACATTCATGTATTGTTTAAATAATTTTATATAAACCGAAGAATACATATTTTTTACATTTCCCTCTAGACCATCTACTGGGCTCGTGATCATAATAGGACGATATTTAAAGTAATTACAAAATATACGCATAGATAGTGCAATAAAATAAATGAGTTCTAATTCTTTATTACATGTTAATTCATAAATAGCATTTATAAATCTCATAAAATATTATAGCAATTTTAGCTTCAGAAGGAGCGATACTGTTTTGAAATTCCAAAAGAGAAGTGTTTTGAAGTATATTATAAATATTATATAAAAAACTTATCTTTTCTGCAATGAGTAGATTTATTATTAACTACATGATTCGAAGATATAATAGGAAATACATACCAAATTCACTGACCATAGGATTCCAATGAAATCCATCGATCAAATGAGCTCAAGTTTCAGGATATTATTGCTTGATATATTTATTTTGGTATGAGAAGAGGTAATTGGATTGAAGCGAATAGGAAAAGAAATTGAAAATATAAATGAATGAAAATTAATTAGCAGAATAATTAGCAAAAAAACCGATAATATATTTATAAAACTTTTTTTAAATGTTAAAGTTGAACCATTCCGTACAAAATGTATTGAATAGCAGCAGTCTCAACTTTCGTTCATCAGTGAATTTTCATTTTGCATATACTTTCTGTTATAGATTTAAATCGTGTGGATTTAAAGAAGGGTTGAAACCCCTCAAGTTCTATCTAATAATATACACTTGTTGTAGAAAAGATAAGCTTTATTATATAATTTTTATAGCATATTTCAAATGCTTTTCTTTATAATTAATAAAAAACCAATATCATAATTATATTAATGAAAAATAAAATTGAAAATGTGAAATAATTGTTAATTGTATTTACTTAAATGTATAGGGAATGAAGCGCCATTTGAATGAAAAAAGGTAAAGCTTTGATTTTTTTCTATATAATTTATATAATCCAGATAATAATGACCGGTTCTTTGGTCCCTCTAATCTCTCTTTTTTTTTTATTGAAATTACACTATATATAATCCTAATGTATAAATAAATCGCAAAGTATGTAATAGTACGCAAATTTTATTGATAGTGAATATATTTACAATTACTGTGTACAATATAGATCAAACAAATTGCATTCCGACTTTTATTCACATTTTGGCGATTTTAAATGTTTCATAAAATGCTTATATTCATTTTGTAAGATACATTTGAAATCTAGACTGTTGCACAGGTTGTCGTACTTGGTTCCGTATTACGTGGGACCGCGATAAAGATCAACTTCAGTTTTCTTATGTTACCTTTGAATTAAGCAGAAAATATTTAAGAATTTAATCTAGATGTTATAATCTATATTTTTGTTGCTACATACGTTATATATTTATTTTTAATATATATTTTTTGTACCAATTCTTACACATCTATATACATATTACTACAGATTAGAAAATTTATATATCAATTATGCTCAGTTACCGTATAGCCAAGCTATGTTGAATTTCTTCATTCATTTTTGTGAGACCATTTCGGAGTCTACACTGTTAGAAAAAAATATCAAATTTAATGCATTTTTTATTGACAATTGTAAATGACAATTCAATGTTTTGAACAGAATTCAAATCAATGAACAGTGTATATTAGCTTCAATAAAAGTTCCGGAAAATACAATATTATTTCTATAAAAAAAAAAGTACAATTAATTAATATTTCATGTACGGTAAAATTAAATTTAATGCATATTTCATAAGCTTTAAGAAAGGTTTCGTTATCCACCGACAAAGATATACTTGTCCTTCCGCACACAGTCCCATGAGCGGCTAAAAACCACGTCAGTTAATATATAAGGCTGATAAAATCTTTCTTACTTTACATAATTATACGTTCGACGGTTGATTCATATATGCATTATGTATAATTTAATCATGCGTTAGAAATATACATAAGCTCAGTTATAAATAGTATCGAAGCGCTAAAGGAGTTGTATAATTGAAAATATATAATTTATTAAATTTCAAACTAATAGTTCGCGTAATATATATATATATAGATACTTATAACAGTGTACTAAATTTCCATGCATTCACGGTGAAAGCTTTTTTTAATATATGTAAAAAATCGTACATTCAATTTGATGTATATGTATTGGAAACTGTTTTCATAAACGTATTGGAAGTGCGTGAGATTCTTTGGAAACTGAAAATTCATGCATATGTGCATTCAAAACTTTTCAATACATTTTGCATTAAATTTAATGTTAAGTGAACGAATTTTCAGTTTTCAATGAATTTGGTTACGGTAATGAAAATAGCTTCCAACAAATGTTCATTAACTTTAATGTACTTTTCTTAACAGTGTATGTTAGTTTTTCCTATGTAAGCAATATCATTTTACTTAAACAAACTCGTGTCTTCATTTTCAATCAGTTCTATGTGGATTGATTACGATTTTATTACTCAAATTACGCAATGCACTTAGAAATGCTTCAGGCGACACATGCTAAATTTTTACCATTAAATAATTTTTACAACGAGCGTCGATCTTGAATTCATTTTTAAAGTATAAATTTTATGCTTTGCCAGAATGTTTCGGTTTTTTCATTTTCCTTTTAATAGGGGCCTTATTTCGTAGTTTTAATGAACTCATAATATATATATATATATATATATATATATATATATATATATATATATATATACACATATATATGTGTATGAATACATTACCAAAATAATACTTCAAAACTTTTCTAATAAATAGTTTCATTTTAGCCTAAACATGACCTCACTTTGGTAATAAGCATTAATACGTAAAATTTAGATTAACAAACATTTACGCTTAAAACTTTTCCGAGCATATTAAACTTGAAAGTTGGGGGGGGGGTGGCACCGCGCCGGTGTCCGGTTCTGCTTGCAAAATCGATTGCCGACGCGAGACGAGCATGATACAAAGGCGCCCAAAGTACACGAGCACCAATCACCGGTACGCACTCCGAATTCCAAAAGTTCGCACGATACATATATATTTTTTTTTTTCATCACTATGATCATAACTGCGCGATGGATCAATCTTAGTCACAGTTATTAGTCCGTTCATTTTTCTTTTATTTATAATTAAATGTGCCAGAGAGAAAATTCCAAAATTTGCCGCAATCAGAGAATGGGATGTCGCGTAGTATTAGTTGACCGGTAAAAAATTTATAAACAACAGAACTCAATATTTATTGCTAATATACTTAAAATTTACTAGACATTAGCTATATTTATTACTAAAATTCACTTTTTCAGATAGACTTATGCGGCGTATTTTTCACAATATTCTTGGTCTTATAATTTACTTACGTTTGTACATTTGAAATTTTTTTATTAATTTACTTATTGATTTATTCGTTGGTTAATTGATGTAAAAATCCTTATAAAAAAAGCAAATATAAATATTTGAATATGAATATAATATATTATTATGAACAATGGAAATCGTAACAGTAATTTTTCATTTTAGTTTTACATATACTTAAAGTAGCACAAATAGTAAAATGGATATCTAATTTGTTAATAATGTCCATTTCTACTGAGGTTTTTCGCGTACTGTTGAAATATGCATTATGTGAAGTAATAAACTGTTAAATTAACTTGTAATATATAAATTAAAAAAAAAACATCATTGTCGTCACAATACGGATCGCGTGGATACAGGTATGTGCGTAGATGCAAATTTGAATATTCGTCTAATTAAAAATTTTTACGTATTTTGATGTCATATTTGGATGTAAATGTTTTCTGACGCATTTTCGTCCATGTTCTAAAATGATGATTTATTACTTGAAATAACATTCAATATTCAACAGTCAATTCACGTATATGGCAAATAAATAATTCTGTGAATGTTCTGAAACACGTTTAATGCAAAGAAAACAACATAATTTTTAGCGAAGAGTTTTTCTCAATCAAACTAGTTAAGTTTCTATAAATAAAAAATAAAAGACGCGTTCGTGATTTTCGTTTTAATTTATTTTCTATATTACAATGTATAATTAAACAGTTCTACGGCGTCTGCTTATTGTTCGAGCTGGCAGTTACATTGGATTTCGATAGCATTTTGGCAATTCAAAATAAAATCCTCTCAAATACACCCTCATATGATATTCATTGCCAACAACATAGCTTTTGTCAATTTGTATCTCTAAGCAATTTATCATTTATACAAGTTGGCCACTATCGCGACTGTAATCACTTATGCAATATGGTTTAACATTGCGACCGAGAAAACAATTACTAGCTCAGGAATAATACAATTAACTCTAGTTTAGTTGATTTACTACGGACAGTGAACTATGCGACTATCGACCGGAGAATCGAGAATTAACTTACATTTCTCGCTTATAACCCCATCCTCTTATAATATTTTAGGCTGAATCGCTCTTAAACTTATTCAATTGCTTCGTTCCTTATCTATCGGGACACTTATATCTTCCTTTTCACATTAAAAAATTATGCGTCTGTGTTAATTATTATTGTCTCGTATAAATTAATTTTCTTTATATTTATTTAGTGAACCTATTCATCTTTACTTTACTACACGGAGTTAATACTTCTATAAATAATTATATATTCTACTAATAGAGAAACGGAATTTTTGAAGAATTTTGCTTTAGTTATTGGTAAAGTGCATCCGTCAAAAAAATAGACAGTTCCGCTGTTCCTTACTGGACGTGCAATTTTTTCAAATTTCTAATCAATCAATGATTGGACAGGTTAGAATATTTATACTAATAATTTTAAAGTGGATTGCATTAGCATAGTTTTTAGTTGTAATGTTTAAGATAATTCTATGAAATGAAATTTTTCAGAAATTCTCTACCTGTATAGTAGTACGAAACATGTAATAATGATTTTTGGTAGATAATTTATTTTCGGGGAGTTGAATTGCCATTTTTTTTTTTTCAAATTACTTTTCCTTCCGAAAAATTTTCATGTACCAAAATGTACCAACCTTTGAAGAGCAAATCACGTTACTCCATTGAACCATGCTTAACGTCTGCTATTTAACAAAAAAGTTATAAAATAACTTTAATAGATACTTTGTGCATTAATATTCATTAAAATTTGTAGCTTGAATAAGTATATATTTATACACTTAATTTCGAATTTATTCTTCAAACAAATTTATTTTTTGTTTAAATTGACACGTTAATATTGGAATATTCATTAGTGTTCTTCTTTTTTAATATATTTTTACAACATTTAATAGCGCGTGTTAATGAATTTTATTGAGCGACGATGAAAATTTTTTAAATTTATTATTCTTTCATATGCTCCTTCCGTTAGTTATCGAATGAAGCTAAATATTACTCAATTCTTCTAATTTATCATTCATGATTTCAATATGTTATGTGAACAAATTTATAAGAATAATTCAGCTTTAAAAAAATTAAAAAAATTAAAAATAAAACATTTTGATTTATTGAAATTATTCGATCTGTTAAAAGGAATTGCATTAATGATAGTATAACGGGTAATCAAACAATTGAGTAATTCAATCATAATATTAATTTTTGATAAAAAGCAAATGCTATGAATATATACAAATTTATTAAGCAATATGTAAATGACAGTTTTAAATTTACTCTGCAATTCCTTCATAACGTAAAAACATAGTCTAAATAACGAATTCAATTGTGCAGAATTTTAAATTTTATCACTTTATTTGTCTTTATTTATATACGTAAGATTTTATTTTGTTCGCATAGCTCTATATATATATATATATATATATATATATATATATATATATGTTTTTGAAATTTTTATGCGTAAAAGCAATTTATGAATATTTCAAAAGTTTTTCACAAACTCCCTCACTATATATGAACGACTCCAAGCGAAATTGGAAAACCTATGAAAATTTACAAATGAGACAGATCCCGGTTTCAATCTGTAGTTTTGGCAACAATTTACGTGGGACATTTTAAACCCTGATGTCTCGGAGAAACGAACCCCCCCCCCCCCATACACGGACGTATACCGCGTCTGTTTCCTCGAGCTGATGAAAATCGTGCGAGGCGCGCGACAGGGGGGGGGGAGGGGGCCGAGTCCCTATAACGCATACGAACACAAAGCTCAAGATTACACGCGATTGCAGTGTCAGGTCCGGGGAAAATAGTCGTGTTCAGCGAAATTTACACTATTGCGAAAGTCGCGCGCGGCTTAAATTCCCTTGAAAGTATTTACTGCCTCGTACTCCCCTGACCGCCCGCCCCTCCCCATCCACCTATCCTGCTCGCCACCCCGACGTTTCCGATTTATTTTAATTGCTATTTCGAGGTAGGGACGCTGCATGAACAATGCAGAGCGTCCGTAAGTTTTTTCTTCGCTCCTCTATCCCGAGGCTCGTGCATACTGTCGAAAAATAATATATAAGACAATTTACTTAGCGATTTATTTTTTCCGCGCATATAAATTCACGCAGATCTATAGCTGATGTAAGATTTTAAATTGATTCTACGCGGGCGCACAGACCTTACATATATATAGATATCTCCCGATCTTTGCTCATTTCAAGAGAATATATCCGCGGATCCCCAAAGGACAAGTATTATATGTATACATCTATCAAAGGAGTTGAAAATACGTCTTAAAGAGAACGTGAAACAAGTTCCATATATTAAAATTTATCATTTTAAAAAATTTGGCGAGTGGTCGAACAGATATCGATAAGTGGCTGATGCAAATCTGTAATCCAATCAAAATCCTATCGTGGCTCATTTGTATACGAGTCTAATATAAATGCATATTCCTCGATTAAATAGTATACAAAATCGAAACTACAATAATCGTAATGGGATATTGCAAAACCATTCGAATAGATAGTATCTCGTAGCGGAAAGTGGAACGTTCCCGGATTAGAATACAGATGTATAAAGTTGTCATTGGACCACGCATTAAAAAGCTAAAGATTAACAAATAATGTTTCAAAATGGGTGGGTATTTGAAAATAGTACGTTTTAACAGAACTTCGGAAGTTGATTATTTGGCTCGTGAGTTAGTTTATGGCCGAAAGAAGCGGGTTAGGTAAGACGAACGAGGTAAAAATCAGCCTGCACGCTAGTACTAGACTATATATTTTACCACAAAAGTCGGTACATCGTGATAAAGTTGCAATTTTCAGGTAAAAATGGTGAAAAACAACTTTTTCTCTAAATACGTTATGTTACAGCTAATATTTCTATTTAACCAAATCTGTACACGGATCACGCAGTAAACAAAATTATTAAATCTGCCTGTTTTAAAAAATACCGAAAATTTTGTAGCAAGATCTCGCCTGAACTCGATATCAGTAAAGTATCCGTGACACCCTGTATGTATCGGTCTACGAAGCGAGAAGAAAAAGGAAAAAAATGTAAAACGGACCGACATTAAAGGCCTGGAAGAAAGAATGGAAAAGGTCTGAATATATAGCCCTGGCTGGTATAAGAGGCTCTAGAAATCGAAAAAATTCCTGCAGATCAGCCGAGCGAAGGACCATAAGTTGTCGTAACAAGAATTAGAATAGGTCAGGCGAAAGTTCCCCGCCCAAGTATAGGAACTAAAAGCGATTCCTCTATATACGCCGCAAATGCAAGTTCAAAATTACAGTTATAAATTTACTAACAGAATGCCGCAGGTACGAAGAAAATAGGGGCTCCAATAGGATGGAATATTGTTTCAAAGACGCGCCAAAGTTGCGGGGGCTCAATCAAATTCGCGGCAGAATATAAGATCATTAAACTATTGTAAAGCATTATAATTACTTCCTGGATGCCGAGCAATGAATGAGGTACAAAATAAATATAAATGTAGACGATATTGTGTTACGAATTATTATACCCTATTCGTGTACGAACTTAAGAAGCCGTTGATTACGTTTTAATTGGCACGACGTTAGCAAAATAAAAATGAAATAAGATAAAAACTGGAGAATTTTATTATCTGGCTTAGTTATTATTAGTAATCTTAACTGCGCGATGTGGTCCATTGTGTGTAATTAATGAAAAAATTGAATTAATTGCAAAACTGAGTTACTCATCGATCCGCGCTGTAAGGAAAGCGCCATCAGTGGTGCAGCATTTGAATGATAAGTATCTCCTTGTATAAAGTTAACCTGAATTTATCTAGCAATTAATTTTATTCTGCACATTTCAATTAATTTGAGACAGAATATTTTAAACAATGCCCCAGATACGTAGGGAACTGTCATCTAAGATATATTTTTAAATATTGTCACAATTCTTTAAGTACCTTAAACAGAAGACAATGCCAGATCTTCATTTGTCTTTGATATCGTTTTTAAATTAAAATAGAAAAAAAATCTAAAGATAATATATATTTACAGAAAAATTTAGGGCCCCATTAACTTTCAAATAATCTTAGCAGTGGTTTAAAAAGAATGTTGAAATAAACACTAAGTATTTAGATTTAGAGTTTATAAAGAAAAAATACGGTACACGTGAATGATACGAAGAAAGGAATGTTTTGCAAATTTTACATTGAAGTAATTTTACATTAAACGCGATGGTAATTTTATGCGTTCGTAATTTGAATTTAAATTGTTAGCAGCTTTATAATACTAATTGAAAATTAAAAATTATTTATCAATGATCATTTCAATAATAAAAAAAAAAATTAGTTCGAAATAAAGTACAAGCTATTTAAGGTTAAAATTTTACAGTTTGAATTACATTGTGAGTTCTACTGCTACATGTATTGAATACATAAAATCAATATTCGGTAATTTAGTAGTTTTTTTAAACACATTTATAGACCTAAAATTTTGATGTAAGTGCGTTATTTAAGCCGGGCCACTAATTGATAGGGCCTGGGCTCTCACTGGGCATAAAAACTAAATAGAGCCATTAAATTATCCTCTTTCTTCTTCCTCTTTTTCCATAATTGTGCGTAAAATTGTAGTTTTAGAAAGATCTCTGAATATATCCGAGAGAAAAAGAGGGAGAGAGAGAGAGAGAGAGAGAGAGAGAGAGAGAGAGAGAGGGGGAGGACTTAAATATAAGACTTAACGTAACTATAAAGTTTCTTAAAGAGTAAATAAATTTTAAATATAGCGTAATATCACATACTACAGCATAATTAAAAATCTTTTTTAATTAAAAGAGAATCCATACAAATGCACTACAATAATTAATAGAAGCACTTAAAGTTTGTAATGACATTTTTTAATAATATAAGAAGAGTAAGCATTTTGTATACTCAAGAGATTTATTTTGTATTGTAGTTTCTTTCTATTTAGTTTGACCATTTATAAAGTAACTACTGTTTTTTCTGCTTTTTATTTTCTTTTGTAGTGGATATTATTTAAATTAAATTATGTTGACTTAGATAAACTTTTCTAATGGCTATTTTTTATGGCGAATATCAAGAATATTAAGTCGAACTGTTAAAAATTTAATAAAGTTTTCTTAGAAGTTTTTACGGTTTTAATCTTTCTGTCTTGAAACGAAGGAGATTAGCTGTTAATACTTGGTAAACTGAATAAGCTATTTTAATTTATAAGAGCAATGGGAAGCTTAGAATAGTTGTAAAAATTTTCTTTCTTAATCGTCCAACTGCATTTTTCACTAGTAAATAATTGATTTAGAACGCTGTACATGTTTGCGAAAATTAGATTATCCTAAAATAATCTAAAATATGATGTTCGAAGTAATTTTCACAAGGCGAACGTACTGAGGATCAGTTGAAATAGTATGTTCGAGTTGCAGAAGTTTGCTCAAAATTATACTGCCATTATATCTTCTTTATAGTTTCTAAAGATTGTGGCATTTAACTGTCAATTTTCGAATAAGTTAGTGAGAGAAATTACTTTCAAATAACCTGATTAGGATTTGCCAATAATTCCGACAATAAACCGATTTTATACTGCTTAATTTTAATTTTAATTCATTACTATTTATTTGCAAACATTTTTTAGATTAAAAATATGGGTGTTTAAGTTTATATTGATTAAAATTACAATTTTCCAATTATAATGTTTATAAATATTCTTATTATATAATATTGGCTAATAATAATTGATTTTTTTGACTAAAGAAAAATATAAATTTAATTATTAAAAAAATTTTAATATTATAAACTATTATGTAAGAGGATGGATTACTTTATTACTTTAAATACTGCTCGTTTGAACATTTTTCAAGGTAGGACACAGGGACATTATTCAGCCGTCCGAGATATGAAGGCCATAAATTGCTCAATGTTAAAAATTTGACGGAAAATTGTAGAGGGATTAATCTCTTTAAAAACTCATAACTTTCAAGTGTACACTACGAATCGCGTTATTTAGAAGATTATTAGCTAAAACGTTTAAAATTCTATCTGTTAATAATGTGTATTTTTATTTAAAATTTAGTGCGATAGTTCTTTTAGAATTGCAGTAGTTTCGTAAACTTATTTAACCACTTAAGCTCTAATTTCGAAAACTTCAGTTAACGTTTACTTTTAATATACGATGAAAATTTATACGGATTTGCGAAAATTCAGAAAGAAAAAACAGAAATTTCTTTTGGGTTTGGAAAAGTAAAATTTTGTGTCATTATCTTGATATCCTTACTTTAAAATAAATCTAATATTTATTCTTGCCAGCTGTATCGTTGCAGGTAATTTTTAAAATAATGATAGCTCCAATGCCGCCGACATGCGAAACATCCGCGAACGTATATTTTTAGATATCGCATAGCTTTCGCTCCCGTTATTTTCCACCGTTAACGCGTTTATTTATCTCTTCCAGTGAGCAAATACATACGCGTCCAAAAGATCGACGCCAATAAATGAAAAATAAAAAAATAAAAAAAAAAGACCGGCGAGGCTCGTGCGCGACAACGTGATAGAACTGTTTATCAGTCATTATCCATCACCCGACGGTTCGCCCATAACTATTTTTCTCCCGACAGCCCGCGAAAAATATCGAATTAAATGGACAAAGCGAGGGAAGGAGGTGGGGAGAATTTCCCAGCGGTCTCCCGGCCCGCGGACGTATCGTTTTCATTCTTTCTCTGCTTTTTTCTTCTCTCTTTTTTTTTTTGTTCTTCTTCGAGAGCGACACGACGGCTATCATCCCCTCTCAGATTCCAGCCGCGCGGCTTCCTCGCGCGCGGAAAGGAGGCGGCGGAGAGGCGCGGCGCGGCGCGGCGCGCGCCCGTAGCGACGCACGCAGGGGGCGCGGGGTAGGGGACGCCCGGCGCTCTCGCCCTCTCTCCCTCTCGCCGCGCGACTGCCGGCGCGGCCGCGCGAATCCCTTCAGTCAAAGCGCGCAGCCCCGGCCGAGCGGACCCCGTGAGGCGCGCGCGCGTCCCCGCGACGTACGACGGCGGCGATTCCCTCTCGCGAATTGCAGTGAGAGTTTCTAAGAGTCCTTGCCACCCTCGCCCCAACCCCGCTCCGCAGCAGACGCCTCTCCCACCCCCACCCCACCCCCCCAGAAGCCTCCCGCGAGTGCTCGAGCCGCGGCTGTTTTCACGGGCCGCCGCTCTTTATGGCCCCTATTGTTCCCGAGCGCGATGGCATAAATATCCCACGGGGGCCGGGGGAGGGAAGGGGCCTCGCTCGGTGAGGCGCGCAGTGCCGCCGCGGAACTGGCCGCCGCGACTCGGAGCACCGCGGCGGACGACTCACGTGCCAGACCTGTCGCCCGCCCCCGGGAGCGGGCCCGGAGCCGCGAAAGTAATGTGGACGAGGCCGCAACTGGCGCGCGCTCGCGCCCGCCCGACTTCACGGCCCGCGCCAAGGAGGATTTTAAGCGAAAGTAAGTTGTCACGCGTGTATGTGTGTGCGTACTTGTAGCGCGTGAATTTCACCGCCCGCGTGAAACTCGCTACGGGGGCGTCGGGAGGAGGGACGGCTTCTCCGCGGTCTCTCTTTATTCACCGAATTATGTATACGGGGGCTTTTTGCACGCTCGACATTTTCACCCACCGATAGTACATAAATTGCGCGACCTGGGTAAAAATAAAAAGGTAAAACAGAAACTCTCCCCTCCTCCTAGCGCGCATCTACATCGAATCTCACAGCTCTTGAACATTTCATTTCCGGATATGTCTTCCTGTCTACTATATTCGAATTGACAATTAAAAATAGAACTTGCATCCCGGTACAATAAAAGCCTGTTAAGACAAATAGTACATATATAGAGTAATCCATCAATATAAAATTGTTTATCTATGTGCAATTATGAAATTATGCATGGCATGTAATACAAATGATTAGATCCAATTTTTTTTATGATTATTACCTCTTAGACTGTAAGTACTTTTCTATTATATAAGTTAAATTGTTGTTTCTTTTGATTACCATAGTCACTTTTTTCAAAACACCTAAACATTGTTTTATATTCAAAACATCGGAACATTGATTTATATATATGCAAAATATAAAATATCGTAGATTCAATATTTTGTCATTTCGATATTACAAAGCTTGAAATTTATCGCGTGACTTTTTATTTTAAAATATCTGTTATTTATAAATAAATACTGTATAAAGTTTTCTTTTTTATTTTATGACGATGAATTATTATTACAGATAATGAATTTCCGCTTTTTGTTGATTGTATTAAAATCTATTTAAGTACAGACTCAGTAGAGAAAATGTATAAATTTAGTTGGCAGTGAACTTATAACTATATATAGCTATAGAGCCAATGTCTGACTATAGTCGATGTGTATCTACTTGTTAAAGGTACACGTACGATCCCCTTTATTCATACGGAACATAAATTTAATAATAACAGTAAATTTTGTATTTTTCACATATAACGAACAGAATATTTTATTTCATAATAAAATATATTTCCATCTATTTAAAAAAATTAATTGTCAGATTAGGTGTGTTTATACATAGTTTGTAATGCCTTGGAAAAAAAACATAGAAAGTTAATTTAACCTTCTTCTAGAAGTAATATTAAATTCAAATATTGATGTTTATATATTATGCATTATAATATATATATATATATATATATATATATATATATATATATATATATATATATAATATTTAAGACGATATATCTTTATTATATAAATTTAGACTATAGAATTTTAATTCACAATAAATGAAAGAATAGTGATTGATAAATTTAATGAATAAATTGAAAGGTTTCTTAAATATCAGTTCTTATTTTATCATAGTATTTAAAATTATCAATTAATGAGTAATTCTGAAAACTTATTTGAATTTTAAATTTAATTGAAGAGTTTTTGACGTATTCAATAGAGAAGAATTAAAAAATGTTTAAATACAAAATTGAATAATGCAAAAATATATTTAAATGTCTATTATATCTAATAACTAGGGGACTACAGTAATTACATAGCGAAACTATTATTTTCACACATTTTGTTTGTGAAGGACTATTGATAAATATTTTAATAATTTGTTAACCTATTCAAATGCTATTAAAATTTTCTAATTTGGCAATAATTATTCAAAATGAAAATTTATAATTTGAGATTTCTGATATCATTTTCGTTGTATGCTTAATCATTGCGTTATTGCTTAAGCGAGAAAATATTATTTTAGGTTATCAGTTATTTTATGTTTTATTTGTTTTTACATTCTTTCACTAGCGCAAAAATGCTGTATTTTTCTCACGTAAGGTAGGCCTATAAAATCGTATTTTACTCCCTAAATATGAAAAAAAAAACATTTTCCTCTTTTATTGTTCACGTTCGTGAACACCTATAAACAACATTTGATGTAGTAAATCATTATTTTTATTAAAAACGAACAAATAATGCTTTTTATCGTTCTATTATACATGTACCAAATTTTGAAAACTTAAATTATTATGAAAATATTAATTTGTTTTTGTAATTTATATTTTCTCAAATAATAGCAAATTTTCTTTCCGAGATAATTAATTTCAGATATAGCGGAACCAAACAGTTTAATCATATTCATCATCAATATTCGGAAATTGTCAAAGGATATTTTAGTGCGTTAATCTGGTTTTTTCATCTTGCAAATCATTTGCATATCGAAATATTGGTACGAAAAATGTATATTTCATCAGGACGGTATACAATTTGCTTACAAATTTTCAACGTATTCATTCGAAGGAAGCTTGATTGTTCTGCACGTTTCATACATCTTTAAGCTTAAATGATTATTAGAGACAGAGTATACGTCTTAGATTTAATTAGTATAAAACATTTAGGTTCACATATTTTGATCCTAATTAACTATAGAGCCGATTGCATAGGAAGATAATAGTTTGGCTCTAATCGAAATTACCAACTATTTTCTTTATTTTATTATAGATATTCAATATATCATATGTTTACATATTACACGCGGTAACAATTCCTATGTCAGCAATATCCGTTGTTTATTTATCTTAACGTTGGGTTTGAAATAAAATTTTTAAGGAATTTCTGTACAACTTTTCAAATAACAACTGTTGCTTATCTCAGTAGAGCTAACGAGCAGAGACGTAGAGCCGCATCCTTTCCTTCCGTCAATCTTCAATTTCATACCGGAACTCGCACTCCGAAAATTGTTTGAAAATCTATTGCACCAACTGTGAAATACATTCAGCGGTTTGATTTGTAAATTGAGTTTATGTAGATTACTATAGTCACGCGGACTTCCATGATATTTTTAAACAAACCTCTTTTGAAAAACAGTCGCACTGTACGTATACGTGCGTAAAAATATATAAAAAAAGAAAGAAAACGAATGCCTGCGCTATAGATATATATATATATATATATATATATATATATATATATATGTGTGTGTGGTGTGTGTGTGTTGTGTGTGTGTGCGTTTAAATGCACCGGTTCGACCGACCTATAGAAAAATCACAGCCAATAAAAAACCAGACGTACCCACAGCGTCACCGTACGCACGATATGCACAATGGATCGCATTCCCAATATGCAAATCCACGTCCGGGGCTGTCGCGCGCTGCGCGAACGACCGAAATTCGCGGGGCTCGATAGAACTATGCATGCGCGCGTACGCATAGGCGGGGACCGTCCGACTTTCCGTCGGCTCATTGGAAAAATGTTTAATTTCCAGCGTGCCGCGCGGAGCGAGGGGGGCTTTCGCCCGTGCACGAGCCGAAGAGCCCGCGGATCCGAACGTGGGCGGCGCGCGAACGCGAGTCGCCCCTCCGATCGCCCAGCGTCGGCTCCCGGCCGGCCCCGTAGTTTTATAGCCCTGGCGGGGGGGGGGAGGGGAGGGGAGGGGGAGGGGCGACGTTCCGAGGCAACGGGCGATGATGAGCGATTCTTCGCGCGGCCGCGGCTCGACGCGGATTTGGAAAACGGAGCCGCTCGGCAATTAACCCCAGCGCCCGCCGCCGCGTCGCTCCGACCGCTCGACGGCTCCGCTGCTGCTCGTGACGAGTGTACGCGGCCGGGGGGGGGAGGAGGAAGGGAGGGGGGCGCGCTGCTAATCGGACGCAGGCCGTGGCCCGCTCGACTGCGACTATACATGTACGAGGGAGATCGCGGGGCGGGGGGGGGAGGGGGCCGTTGGTTCGCGTAGAATTTCGCGATATATAGGGCGCTGACTTTGGGGCGGGAGGGGAGCGAGGGCGGTGGCCGGCTGCTCGTTAAAATTTCGAGCATCGCCGAGCCTAGATAACGGTCGGCCGGGCGGGGATTTTGATAAATATTTGCTATTGTCTTACCGGGTGCTTGGCGTTTCTTTTCTTTTTTGTTTTTTGTTTTTTTTTTTTTTTCGACGGCCCATTCACGGCTCAGTCGAGCCATTCGACAGATCGCGAAATTCCAACGCGTAAGGTAGCGCCCGCGCCGCGGCTCGCCGAGGAAGACTGAAAATTTTTCCATCCAATGCAAACCGAGTGAAAATCTAGCTGGTTCGGTTGAGTTTTGTAAAGGGAAATAAATTAACGCTACCGATCAATTGGGACGGGATTTCTCGCGGCGGGCAGGCGCCACGTTATTTTTTTTTCCTTCCCCCGGGATGGATGTATGGAATTATATTGATCGAGGAGACGAGAGCCAGGGCGAAATTGCTATCTTGCCGAATACAATTATTTCAGGTAGAGAGTAATAAGCTATTGGAAACAAGCCTACCTAACTAGGAATTACAAGATTATTTTCATCAATATCAAATTTACATTTTCACATTTCAATACAATTTGATTCTGTCTTCGTGGACTTTGTTGCCTTTTTCTCGATATTCTCTTCATGATTAATGTTTTGAAAATTTTAAATCTCTTTTGTCAATTGGCAGTTTATTTATAATGAACGAATACGATTCGTTTATTACTTCTGATTCGTGACAAATATTGACAGTAGCTTGTTTAAACTCGATTCGGGAAATTTCGACGACGTTGATACCTACATTTTAACGTCCGCTGCAGCGTATTAGTTATTTTAAGCATGCGCTCAATCTGTGGAAAAATTATCCTTATTTCTAAAGGAGAAATTAAATTCGGCTAGCGATAATAATCTCATTAGCTTTTGCTTTATACGCTCGCTTTGTACGTTTTGGGGAAATAACGCAAACTTAGATTTCTCGTGAATGTACATGATCAAGAATCCGTTTTAATTGGATAAACTCGCGGGCTCCGTACCGCGAACGTGCCAAGAAACCGAAGCTATTTTAATTTTGTTTCGGGCCGAATTTCGAAAACTTCGTTGAACCAAATGAGGCATTGTACGAAACGTTATTTAAAACAAAAACATGAACTTTTATCGGACTAGATAAAAAGGACTTATAACATTTCGCTCGCTTAAGCCGCTGGCCCATGAATTTTTATACCCGGATACAATGAGCAGCGATCTGCGTCATAATCACCGTAACGATAACGACAATTCTAGTTCGCGTGTACCTATTGAATATTAATAGGAGCATGTATAACGTGTATTACGATATGAATGAACGAGAAAATTAAGATCCACCCGATATTTCACTAACTCTGATAAAACTGCATATACTGTGATATTTTACTAAAACTAAAATAAATCGAAAGCCATGATAAATATGAATGCAATTTTCCATGGATATTTTTACAAATTCTTTTCTGTTTTGAAATTCGAAAATTTCTATAGGACATAGTTTCACACAGTAAAGTCCTTCTCAAACACCCTCTATATTAGAAAACGTTATAAATCGAAATGTGATCGAGCAATTGATAAATGTTCAACTTCGTTGTACTTTGCATGCAATAAACTAAAGCTTGATCTTCATTACGCGAGAGCGTGGAAAAATTTTCTCTATCGCGTTAACCATTGTTTTGCAATATCCGACTATCGCTAAAATTTTAATTCGGCACTATTTCATACCAACAGAATAAACACGACCGCGCTACAACGCATTTGGACATGCATAGTCGCGCGCGCGCGCGAAGCGCACTTTCTCCCACCTATTATGTGGCGACGCAACGTTTACTTTATTCTCAATTGTTTCCGAGTGTCGCGCAGTTTCTGCACTTGACATATTTTAATGCCCGCGCCTCTCTTGCGAGAGTGTACACACGTACACGTACACAGGCCTTGATATTCATGAGATATTCAAAAGTATTTTTGATGTGTAGAAATTGAATTTTATAAAAATGTGCCTCAAGATAACTGCCGTCACCATAATCGAGATAGCAGCATTTTTATTTTCTTACATTCGAGCTTCCGGTCGAATCTCCGAACTTCGGCCAAGAGATAATATAATGCATTATGCTTTGCCAATTAGATTATGGATTGGATATTAAATATTTTTGGAACTATGTCAGTTAAACTGATTATTACAGAATCTTTTATTTTTCTTATAACGACGAATTAGCAATATTATTGTACGTATACGTACTTTCATAATAATGAATCTTTTATTCTTCATTGTGGTAAAATATTTACATTACATAATTATATATTCAAATTCTCTTATAAGTCAAATTTGTTAATTTAAGCGGCTGCTCTATAAAATTATAACTCATCTTAAAGTCCCTCGTATTCGCGACATTATTAGATGATGGCTTTAGATTGTGAATAATCAATCAAGCGTCAACGCGTAATTTTCTGCCACGTTCAATCGCTAACACATCTACGATCGTCAAACGATTATTGGATTCTCTTTTCGCGAGTATTAGGCAAAATTAATATAAATTTTTTCTCATTTACCTTATACTTTATTGACGAAAATTTGTATATTATTGAGTATCATGTGAAATTCTTCGAAACGTAATTTTGATCCAATTTTTCCCCTGTAGTACACGTGTCTTGTTAAAATTTGAGTTTAATTTTTCCACATAAGCACCAAACGAACTCACAGATAATTTAATGTATTTTTTATTACATCTAGTGCGAGATAGGGGCTCGTCGCCCTTTCCTTACACACGAGCTAAGTAAATTAGATTGCCCTTTGGAGCTTAGTCGTTTCCCTTTAATAGCACGGAATCCTTGCAGATAGGGGTAAGGAATGAAAGAGTTGATTTGCGAATTATAGGGTGGTGTAGTTCTTAAATAAAATACATAGGTGCTGATTGCTTCTTTTTGAAGAAAGGGAGAACATCTGCTCCAGTCTAAACAATCTTTTACACAGAGCTCCATATATATATATATATATATATATATATATATATATATATATATATATATATTATAAGTTCCGCAGAATATAATGGGCAGGTGTAGCTTAGTACTATGAAGTTTGTTAGGTCTTTTTGTAAAAAAAAAGAGTTAGCTCACGTCTCGGATGATATTCTGAATAGATAGAGAGAAAGAGAGAGGAATGGAGAGAGAGAGAGAGAGAGAGAGAGAGAGAGAGAGAGAGAGAGAGAGAGAGAGAGAGATTGATTACCGATGTTTTCGATGATGAATGAAGATGCTTGGTTGCTATACCTGTTGCTAATGAGACAATGGTTTCGAAGATGATGAAGCAAACTGCTTGGTGTTGTTCTGAGTGCTTGTGCTACTAGTTCTGGCGAGCTCAGCTTAGGCTTGAATTATACTTGAAGTGTCTCTTGTGAATCTTGTAGTGTAACGCGGAATTTGTAGTGAGTTTGCTTATCGAGCTTGCCAGTCCACCTTGCAGAGTAAGGAAGTAGCGTAAAGTTTGAACTTGGAAAAGAACAAATAAAGCTCGTCATCTGGTTTGAAAGTGATCCTTTGATATTATAACAAAAGGATTCGCTTTTAGTACTCACAATAATTATTTCATGGACATAATGAATTTTTCTAACATGTTTTAATGCAATAATTCGTTATTTTTGTTTATTGGACTTTTTTGGTAATTTAAATTTCTCTGTCAATACTTTTCAATATCCTATTTATTGAAACATATAGAGAAGTAATTTACTATAAAATTGTAGAATAATATTCAACGAGGTACTTTAAAATTTACTTTTCTTTTAAATAATACAATGAAATAGTTTAAAAACTAATGTAAAAAAGTAACAAAGTAATTACAAATACATATCTGATTTTTGAATCTTTTAAATAAATTAAATGACATATTTTTATGTGAAAACCAATTAATTTTAGTTTCTAGATTGCAATCCATAATTATTAATTATTCATTATACGCCGGTAAATATTACTTATTGTATGGTACAATAATTCCATTTTAATTACAACTTTTCTGATTAAAACGTGAGCTTTAAGAAAATTTTACATATAAAAATGAATTTTTTGTAACTTTTTTAAGATTTTAAATACTAACAAAAAATATTAAATTGAAAAATGATAAATAACTTTAAATAAACTTTAAGTGGACGTAAAATAACTTTTTTGGCTTAATATTTGTATTATATTTAAATTATAATTCATTTTTACCCTATATAGGTCATTTATAGGGGTCTGAGAATGATGAAATTATAAAAGAATTGACGTAAACAATATTTAAGTACATATTTATATATGTGCAATAATTTCATTATAAAGGTTAAATAAAACCACTCTGAAAATAATGAATTATTGGGGATTCATTTCTGGTACCTTACATATAAAGTCCATTAAATAGATTAACATCCTCAGGTCCTCAGATTTCGCTAATTAATTGAAGGTCACAAAAAATTTGATCAAAACTTTTTTATTAGGTAAATTGGTACATCTTAATTATGGAGAAAGTTTAATTTTGAAAATCACCAGTTAGAGAGAGGGTGGGATAGAGAAAGGAAGCGAGAGAAAGAGAGAGAGAGAGACAGAACGAAAGAAAGAGAGAAAATGAAAGAGTAAAAATAAAAAGAACGAATAAAAATACTGAAAATAACAGCTATATTTCACCAAAATATTTTGTCACTATTAAAAGATGAAAAAAAGCAAAAAGAAAGTATATTAGAAATTAAAATTCAGATAAGAAAAATAACACTAAGAGTTGAATCATTTATACAAGCGCTATTGATATCCGAATCTGATATTTGACGTATTCGTCTAAAAACTGTTCTAAAATAGAAGAAATCATAGCAATAATATACATGTGAATTAAATTGGGAAAATGGCCATCAGCAGATATTCTTTTATTGATTCGAACGATCCGGTTATCTCTAGAGCCCGTATAACAAATACATACCTATCAGTCGCCCAATGCTGTATAAATTCATTCGGATTTTCGTGCCATGCTTTCGAACAGACCGCTTTGAGAACAAGTTGATAAACTGTAAACTGAACTCTCGGTAAAGATTTGCGATATACATACCGTCCTGAGTTCTCGGCAGAACCTCGCCATTTCCCAGGACATTTTCAACCGGACTGAGCGTATTTTTTCTCTCCCTCGAATGATTTGCGAGGCCGTTTTCGCGTTCCTTTTTTTTTTTTTTTTTTATGTACACGCAACTCCCGTTATAATTTTACGTGGCTTTCTAAAATTAATCTCGACGCGTGCATCATCCTGTACACATACACATAAATAAACTTGAGGCATTTTTAGGAGACACGGGTATCTCCACGATTTCTCACACGAAATTCATCTTACGCGCCTCGAATTCTTTTTTCTCGCTTAATATCTTAATGTACTTTATTATGGAATATAAGAGCATTAATAATTTCGACGAAGCGGAGTTAAACCCTTTTTATATATATTTCATAAACAGTAATCGAACTTTGAATCCCAATTTGGTATTAAAATATTCAGATATAAACAGGTCTTTCATTGCGTTACATTATTTATCACTTTGTATAAACTTTCACTTGGCGACGACGAGGTAGAAAAACACCTCTCGCACCGGCGAACATAATTACGCAGATACACACGGGGCAGTCGGTCGAGGGGAGCGGGGGAGGGGGGCAAACACTAAAGCCTCTGTGGCGATCCTATGCCAGCGCTAGTAAACGCAACGAGCCCGAGTCTGACCAAACAAGCCCGGAGAACTTGAATTTTGCAGTCCCCGTAAATCCAGAGTATACTTGTAAAATATTAAATTAATACAATTAGTCGTATAATGCTATTTTTTCAAATAGTCGTTTGCCTTAGCAAGATATTTCCGCGGCACGGAAGAGGAAAATATTTATTTTAATTATCAAATTTTTCGGGTTTTCTAAGGAGCACAGTTCCTGTTGGCCTAAAACAATATAGAAGATTATAGGGAAGTTTTGCGGTGGCATTAGTTTGCTTGATTTAATCTTAAACATCATACGTGTTAAACATACATTTCTATTAAGGCATGCTTGAAGATCATTCTTCCCATCGCGTTAATAATGCATCTACAATTTTCTCCTTTATGCAGATTCGATTTTTCGGAAATTATATACGTACGTATTTAAATGCAGCATTGCTCGATTTCAGCACTAAAGTGAAAGCTATACAGTGTTCTTATCAATTATTTAACAATTTAAATCTTTGGAGAATGATAATGGAAAATCATTGATAATTCCTATTCTTGGCAGAGATGCCGAAAGATGTTTAATCCATGATTTCGACGGTTGAAATGATAATGGCGAATCCAGCATTTCTTGTCTTCGTTATAAATATAATTTATGTCTCAATGACGGACAATACTATTCTATCTTATCGTGCTAATTCAGCTAGAAATATCGTCAATTGGCCCATTCTATTGGTTCTGCAGAAATGACATCGAATCCCAAAAATTGTATATAATTATCTGGATTACTTGCTTACTCATAAGGTTTTTTTTGCAATTTTATTTCGAGAGAAATACTAAACTAATCCATGAAAATATTTTGAAGAATTTAAAAATTTCTATGTAGAGTAAATAGAGGGTTCGATCGCATTATCCTGCGCAGATGGTCGTGTTTTTCCTTGCTTTTTTTTAAATAAATTAATGTATGCGAGATGTTGATTAATCGGACCTTCATTGGAGAAAAGCGGAAAATTTCACAACGAATTCACCATTTTAATTAAAATCAAAGGGCATTTCCATGGTTTTACAAGCGCTTAACTGTTAATGTGCTTGTTAAATATTCTGAAAAAAAAAATTAGAGCCTAAGATCGGAGTTGAAAAGGGGCGGTAGTAATAATTGAACCATTTATACAAAGTATTGCTCGGTAAAATATACGTAAAAATTTTTGGAAGACAAAAATAATTATATTTAATGTATGTAATACGTAGTTTCATAATCCACGATCAAAATGTTTCCCTTTAAAGCGACATTCACTTTTAGAGCACGCTTATAATGCTAACGAAAGCACTAACCGTAACTATTAGCCTCCGTTCCACTAAGGGTAATTATAAATTTTGGATTCACACTTTTATTAGGAAACCATAAAGTGTCCCTATGACTTCGTAATAATTGAAATTAGGTTTTTTTTTCTTCTTTAATTTCATTTCCTTTCCAACAATTTTTCGCTATCACCTCCCTATATATCTTCTTTTATTTGCTCATCATTATCAAGAAATGAAGCGATGGTAACTTTTAGCACGTTCTATTTTGTAACGCCTTTGGCAATGTCGTCAAATATCTTATTCTGGACCGTTTCTTTATGGAGTGGAATTCAATTAAAATCTAATAGAGTTATTTAACGATTTTTTTAATAATTGCATTGCATTCTGCCCGAGCCCTTAAAATGTAAGAATTTCTTTTACTTCTCCTTTTGATAATTGTACCCCTTGAAATGCATTGTATGAAACAGAGAATTTGTATCTCTTATTTAATAAATTTTCTTTATATGCCATGAAATTCTCTTAATGAGTATACATTTTTAAGATTTGTATATTAAAGTTTTTAAACTGCCTAGATTAAGGGCGGAGGAGAGTATTTTTTGTAGATTAATTGAATTTTAGCTTTAAATCAAGAGCTTAATTAAATTATTAAGTAATTAAAATAATCCGGAGATTAATTTAATTTGAGCTTTAAGTCAATGAAATTAATAACAACAACATTTTCTGATGCATCCGTACCACGATCCATCGTGAAAATAAAAAATGTGTTGAATTTGATTCGCAATTTTAGGTGATTTTTAATCAACCCGGCCCTAAATGCCTACATGGGACAGAAACCATAATCTTTAGAGGGTTGGGGTTTTGAAACAATTGCAAATCACGTTTTCCTATAAAAATTTCATGTCTTTATGGTTGGACCCAATAGAGCGAGATTAGAGCCATAGAGCCCTCAATCCTAGATACGTATTGCGGCCCGGCAGGTCAAAATCGAATGTTACAATTTCAAAATTCCTACATATCGTTTTGTAGCATTGTTTATGTTTTAACTGGTCTAATAAAGTCGCTTGGCCATTTATTGCTTGAAAACATTACGAGGGATAATTGAAAAAAGAAGAACAAATTTTTTTACTATTTTTTTACCGAATTACGATTATTAACAAATTAATTATTTATCATCATCAATGTATCGAGTAATAAGAGTTTCTGCTTTACCAATTATAAATATCAAAGCTTAAAGAATAGGCCGTACATTTCCTAATATTAGATTGATTGTACTCATTTATTCAGAGCAATATTTCATTCAGTGAAAGTCAAGTGATCGTCAAAGTATATATTTGTTTTATATGTGACAGAGATAGATAGTAAATTTTAAATTGTAAATATATTTTTTGAATAATGAACTATTTAGCTATACTTCACATCAATATCAATGAATGAAAAAATACAAATGAGTTATTTTAAACATAACTTAATTTTTTTATTTTTAATTATTATTTTTTTATGATATTATTATTCTATTATTATTAATATTTAAAGAACATCGCAAAAGATATTAAAAATAACCAAGACTATTAACGTACTCAATATTTCAAGATGATGTAAGTGAATATAATTTTTCAGCTATATACATATATATATATATATATATATATATATATATATATATATATATATATATATATATATATATATATATATTTCATATTAAGAAGAAGTAGAAGATCATTTGTATTAATTGTATATTTTCAATTGTTGAGAAAATCTTTTTTTATTTTTAATATTCATTGAAAACCTTATTTTATATACATAAATTGGTATATGAGATCGTAAAATGGTTCGATTTTCTTTCTCATACGTGCTAAAGAAATAACCAATTATGCGTCATTTTTCTATGCTCTAAATTGACAATTCTATGCATCTCGAGTTTTATTTTGCTTTGCCGTACTCTTCGTCGTATGTTACACTATAATGTAAGATGAACGCGTTGAGTAATGAGAAAAGAATGAAAAACGGTTGACTCTCTTTATCAGATAGTCTGTAATATCGAAAAGTATATTATTAAGGTAAATTTCAGTCGGCAAAATAACAAGAAAAGAGTGCATTTTCAAATATACGTGCATATCAAATTGACTATTATCATTTCTAAAATGTAAGGAATAATTCTAAATAAAATACATATTATATTTTTATGCTAGAGAGAACATCCAGTATTAAAAAAAAAAAAAAAAAAAACAAATTCACCGAAACGTGTTATATAAGTGTGATGGAATTCTATGATACAACAAATGTCGAAGCGGCCTTAAAATCACGTTCCCTCATTGAACACAATTACTTGCCCACAGATATGTAAGTTCACTATGAATAGTTAAAGCTGAGTAGCTTTGAGTAGTTATTAAAAAAAGGGAGTCACCACCTAGTGTCCGTCGGTGAAACTGACTGCTGAAAGAGCTGAACCAGAAGAGAGCGACACTACTTTTACGACGCCATTATCTGGCATCGACCGCCGAACCGAAAGTTTATACTCTATATCAAGTCACTACGCCGCTTTATGTCATCTATAGAAAATTAATTGATTAAAGTAAGATTACTTTTAGCAAATGATATATAATAATAGAAACAATAGATTTTCATATTTCTGTCAACAAGTAAACTAACACTGACTTATTACATAAAATATTGCCTAACTCGAATAATGTGCATACTGATACTGAAGTAAACGTATCTATGACTGCATTAGAAAATGGGAACATATAAATTGGACCGATTAATTAAAAATTACTCTACAAATCTCAAATAGAATACCTACGATGTTATAAAAAAAAAAGTTTTGTAATAATTAAAGTGCTACTTCAGAGTACTTATAGTATTACAGGCAGCTTAGATTCACGTCGTTGTTTAATTATCTTCATAAGTAGCTCATAATAAAAAGTTCATTAAAGGTTCTCGATATTTTTCTTTTCTTATCCGAAAATTGAGTCAAGAATTAAGCGTTTATCAAAACACAACGGAATTCTCTGTATAAAGTAAAATTCTGAACGAATGCAATTCGACAAATTATTATACATACATTGGTTGATAAAGAGATAAATAAAGACAGTTATTAGTGTGCCAAAAATTTTAAATAATAAATTTTTCACTAGCCGCGCTAAATCTGCGTGTAATTCTTTAATCCACGAGAACGCGCGTTCCTGTACGGCTTATAGTATTCGTTGGGATTAGGCTTATGGTACGTTACATTAATCAAATAATTCAATTTTCAATAATCCTACGTCGTCAATATTCTTAAAAATGAATAGATACTGTTGCAAAATGAATATATGATGCTAGAATATTTCTATTGAAATATCTTTTTTTTTTATAAGACCGTTGATTAAAAGTAAATCAACGCGTATATTTTTGGCTTTTTTTATTTATGAAAATTGGGAAAAAAAGTTTGACGAACAGGTGCTACAGACTCTCAGACTGCTAGCTACAGTTTAGTTTCAGGCGCCTTTGTGTGACTAAGTAAATGTAACGTTATACTTTTAAACTTTTCACTTTATATTAAGACGATTTTACATTTTATATAAATGCAAAAACCATATAACAAGTAATAGCGTAAGTAAGTTTACGTAGAATAAGTATATGTTGACACAGCTGTAAAATATGTACAATGCAAAAGCGATAACTTTGTATGAATTTAATGCGGTAGTTCAAGTAACTCTTTATGGCGCATAGACTGTCCTTTGTTAAAAATTCTAAAAAACGAGGCGATCTAACCGTGTAACATTTGAGGTAAATTAAAAATCAAAAAAAAAGAAAAGGAAACAAATACGCGTATGATCTTTACCAATAGCGTGACGTGTCTGCCCAGTTCGGAAAAATATTAAGAACGAGGTCGCCGAAAGCGTAGGGATAATAACGTAAGCTCCTCTTTATTTCGGCCGTTACCCCGTGCTTTTATTACTTTCGGTCGCTTAAACGGGCCAACGGTGAACCTGCATAGATTTATGGCAAACGACCTGGCGAGTTTTTCCCCCGGCTTCTGGCAAGCTTCAATTTACGTTCTTTTCACAAGCGTTTGAGCCCCCTCAAATAAATGCAAACAAATTCCACGATTCCGCATTACGTATCGGGGCTTTCGCCAAATTCTTAATTAACGCGCGTGTCTCATTGTCGCCGCTCAATGCTCGTTTTGCGAAATCTCCGAGCGACTAATTATTTAGAAGGACAGCTCTTCGAATATTGCAGAGTAATACAAATTTTCATACTCAATTTAATTAGACCGATCTACGTTATACTCCGTGTAAATTTCATTATTTCCATTTGCGGTTCTGTATTATTAACGACGACGGGGGCTCGGTTACGACTTTGATTCCGAAAATTATTGGACATCCAATTACCCTGGTGCGATTCGATTAATTGAAAAAAGAAAAAGAAAATCACGCATTCATTGACAAGTTTTCGGGAATTCTAACGGGGGGGGGGTACGAAATGGCGGGCATTTTCATTCGAACAAACTAATAATATACGTATATTTACGTTGAAACTCTTACTCGAACTCGCGCGGAAGTACTTACTCGCCTCGCGCCTGACAAGCCGGGAAAACTCGGCTTTTTAGTTTTAAGCGAGTTGCGACCGCGACACCGCGTACACAGATACGCGCGCTATTCCCAAGTTCGCAAAAACAGCTCTGAAATAAATTGTTTAATTAAAGTGGAGCGAACATAGTTCTGCAATCGGCTTAAGGGTCTGAGTTTTTATTTCCAAGCTAATTGTATCAAATTGATTTTGTAATGTTCGAATTAAAACATGCCAAAACGTAACGATATCCATCGATCTCTGTAATTTTACAAAACTATTGTCAGCGGTTTGCGAAAAGTAATTATCCGAGTCAGTTTTGGAGAAAAAATGTTCTCCTTGGATAAAAAAAGTTATGATCTCAAAGTTACCTTTTTTTAAACTGGCATCAAAATAAAATTTCTAAGCTAATAGAATTTTTAATTTCAAATATTTTCGTATAAGAATGTATACTTATATGTTCATATAAGTATCTGAGCATTTTATTATCGTTAAACTACTGATTAAATAATCGATAATCTTTTCAGAAAAGCTTGAATAATTTTTCAAATAAAATGTTGTACTTAAATTTCACGAAATCCATCTCCGGTATTTGTGGTAACCATGTAAAAAAATTAATTTTTATATTTTTCAATGAATTAATAAATTTGAACGTAAATATTGTTATCAATGAGTATCGAAAGTTTTTGGCGGGATATCAGTGATAAACGAATGCAATATGGAAAGAAAATTTATCGTGATTTAACTTACGATAATAGAAGAAAGAAACAAAAGATTTTAACTAATGTAAACTAGTGTACGAGTGTAGCTAAATGTAAAATGTTACATATTTAACGATGAAACTCAATTGCCCAGATTTCTTCTGTAGAGTAGCTTAAACAGCTTTAGGAGGACAGCAGTCGTTAACGCGCCTCGAACATTATATATTTAGGTATTTGTCTTTATTGCGGAAAACACGCGTATACGCCAAATTGACGAGAAATAAATTTACCTCGAGGATGAAGACAGGATTAGATTCAGAGATTCTCAATTTGTCCGAGTATTACATCGGTGTAAGTCCCTTTCATCAATTGCCAATTAAAATCTGTTTCATCGTTGTTCGACTGGACGTGAATTTATGGCTCTGAAATTGACCCTGTTTTTGCGGCATCGATAGCAGCTGACGCGCTTTGCAACCTAATGCGCCGGCCTATTGTTCGATAGCTATCACTGATGTTCTCATTAAATATACCATCTTAAGCCAAGATTACTCATTAAGTACTGTAAATCAATCCGAGCTTTAAGGATGCTCGTATTTCTCACCAATTTTTATACAAATCTGATTGAGTCTTTGACCATAATTAATATTGCATTAGTTAATAAAATTATAACTTAAACGATTGCATAAAAAAAACATTATTCTTTCCAAAGTACATTTTAAGATCACATTATATTCTTAACAAATCAGAACAAAAAATATTTTTATACTAAAGTAATAAATAATTTTATTGGTCTTACAATCTTTATAATATAATATATTAACTAAAATAGAACTTATTTCTACAATAAATGATATTAAAATTTAAAAATTAAAAATAAAAATAAAATAATTAATAAATAAAATAAAAATAATTTAGATTCACCTTTCGTAGTGCGACATTTCGAACCGCTGATGTTCATCCTCAGGAACCAAACTAAAATCAAAACCAATAAATGGGGCTCCTATCATTCTCGTACCAATAAATTTGGAGTGGGGATGGGGTGCATAAAGTAACATGCTGGGTTCTTCATTTTAGTTTATTTCCTGAGGATCAACCGTAGCGGTTCGATAGATCGGACACCAAAGGTGAATCTAAATTTCAGGTGGTGGGGGCAGTCAGGTTGTCCTTTACTAACATAGAATATTGTTTTTATTATTTTTATTTTATTTATTAATTATTTTATATTTATTTTATTGTATTATTGATTTTATTTTTATTCTAAATGTTTAATTTTTAATATAATTTATTGTAGTAATAAGTTCTATTTCAGATTCTTCGGGGATGAACATAAACAAGGACAAACCGACTGCCATTATTTTAGTTAATACATTATATTATAAAGACTTTAAGACGGATAAAAACATGTATTAATTTACTTCAGAACAGTCGACCTAAGTACAATGTGCAATTTCAATATTGTTGTACATTTAACTTCCACATTCTCTTTTTTACATTAATCTCTTATTATTTCCTCTATTTTTATTGTAAAGTTATTAAAATCAATATCAGATAATCCATAATATCTTGTTTGTCTATAAAAATCTGTTCGATAATAATGCAGTTATATCAATTTCAAACAACAATCTGGCTTTGATCTCTACGTGTTTATGGTGTTTATCTGTTTTGTTATTATAACGATTTTTCGGCGATCGATTACTTCAGATTTTTATCGTTGTTAGTACAATCAGAAAATATATCGTCCACTCAGTCTGTTGAAAATATTACGTTTTTAATTATGGAAATATTCCGTACGAATAAATTCGATTCAAAATCCTCCATAAAAGTTTCGCGTAAAGAAAGGTAAATGCATCGGTAAACTATTTTAATTGTAAATAACACTATTTAGTGAACATGAAATAACTTTTGTTGCAATATAAACGATGGACCAAATAAGCTTAAATTTCATGTACCTCGACATTGTGAGTGGCATAAAAAGCCACGGAAAGAAAGGAGATAGCGGACAATGTGTCGCGGACGTCACCATCGTATACACTGCCCGAGGGAATAAAAACACGTATTCTTATCGAGATTTTTAAACGATTCGTACTTTTTGGAAAAGGACGAAGGCTGCTTCCGTTATTACCACCTTTTCTGCACCGGGGCCCCAAAATTTTGTGTATGGTAGCCCTAAACCGTTGATCGAGAAGACCGAGAAGATTCTTGAAGAATAAGTGTAGACTGAATCAATTATCGCACGTCTCGCTCAGCTATCATTGAAATCGAAATAAAGAAAGTAAGAGAATGGAGGTCTTGTCTTACTCTAACTTTAAAGGTTTTAGGGCCGCGACGGAACGGCAATCAATTACAGGGTAAAATTTTGCGGAGATATTGATCATTCGACGTCTGGTTGACAAATAAGTTCATACGCTGCCGATCGATCGACGTCCACTCAACAAATACGGTCATGCGTCATTGATCGAATCGGTTTATATGACGTTCATTGCTCGCGTCCCGCTGACATGCCCGATTTTTTCCGCTCTCCATGGTTCTAACTGTTGCCGCTCTCGAGTCGCCGGACAGCTGCCCCGTACGCTTTTCCAAATTTCGAAAAACGACGAACAAAATGCTATTTTAACAAATCTGTTCGGTGTTGATAATTTACTTATTAATTTTTAAATTAATGATTAATTAATTTGAATTGTTATATTACAAGGGATTTATATAACGATGCTCTATAGACTTTAATCATTTCTTTCCAATTATTATTACTTAGAATTTTTTTATGTTCCACAAATTCTATAAAAGTATACGAGAAATAAAAAGTAAGCTTTTATAAAAGGCATCCAATTTAAATGAAAAGAATACTTAACGGGACTTTATTTATAATTATTATTTTAGAATATATGCTTTGAAAAATCTTAGGAATTAAATTACTTTTTGAGAATAATGCCCGAAAGCTCGCTCTATCCTCGATATTATTCTTAACAGTATCAACATAGGATAAACTCTTCATAGGCCCTCTACGAACTGTAATATAGCTATCAATATTGCACGCGTCTGCCGCACGTACGCGCATTAGGTTATTTTCTCCCTTGCCCGGAACGGATTCGGTCGCACGCTTTGTAAATGCCGAGTATTTACTAGTCTTTAAAATTCAATCCCGGTCCAATGTACTGTCTATCATTCTCGAGCTCTAATCCCTTGGATCATTAATTTATTACCGCTTTGCGGCGCTTTGACACGTCACGCCATGCGGCTCGGACGAAGTTTTTTGCTAATGGTATGTATTCTGCGTTTATTTTAAATTGCTTCGGGCTCGTAGTATTGCTATTAATCGTAAGTGCAATAATAGAAGTGTGTTTATAGAATAAATGGGATATGACACTGTTTATAATTAAATTCGATAGATCTTAAACCATTATTAAGAACAGGCATTTGATAAATCAATTTGATAAAGTAGTTGTGAAGTCAATATTAGTATTATTTTTAACGTTATTATAAAAATTGAGAACAAGGCTTTTTGATCATTATTGGTAAATCTATTACGAGTCCAATTATTATTAATAGCGAATTAAATGCACGAAAGTTACTTTCTAGAGTTTTCCAATTCCATGTTTAGGTTAATTTAAATGCTGCTTCAACTTTAAGCATGCGGATCTTCAGATTTGTCCTCTCTGCTCGATGGCGCAGAAACGATCTTTGTTTGAGTCCACAATAGAATTTCGAAGTCGAGTAAGTCAATTTCTGCATTTGAATAGTGTTGAAATAACTGTGTTTGGTCAGACTGAGCTGATATTTTGATATTTTGTGGCCATTATAGAAACCAAATTGTTTGTTTTCTCGGCTTATTACGATTCCTATTTGCAATAAAAAACATTTATATATGAGACTCGACATTGAACTTCGCTCATTGTTAGTGAGCTGTAGTGAGCCAAAAGAGAGTTCTGCTTTTCTAGCATTAAATATCGTATCATTGAATGTACTTGGTGAAATGTATTGAATAATTGATATTAATATTCTGAAGTCTAATCTGATTATTTTATTTTTCTAATACAAACACCGACTTTGATGCCTAGACAATTTTTCAAGTATCTGATACATATTGAATAATTACACAAAATATATACCTATAGAATTTGTTTGACGGTATAACTACAAGCCTGTAAATTTGAGGTAAATGAATATACAAAGTTATAGGAAAAAGTTTACTAGAATTAGCATTGAAGTAGAAATTTATTCAAAGAAAAACAAAGTAAAGCTCAAAGGCTGCTATATAAACTTTATACTTACCATCCTTCTATAAATACATCGAAACTAAAACTGAACTTCTCTCATCCAGTGGGGACATTACAATGCATTGGGGAGTCGTCCTTTATTATCTCGTCGGTGGACTCGGAAAAGAAACGCCGATATCTAAGTATACGTATAGCGAGCCGTTCTAATGATCCGACGAATTGGTCATTATTTTTGATGGGCTTGCTGTTACTCATTTGGTCATTTAGCCACCAAATTGCGCACTAATAAATGCGCGACTATTCGTGCTGCACGTTTACTGTTTATTACCCGCCCCCTGTCATTGTTATATTTCAAATTATTTGTGACTAGATTATCGCGAAAATCCAAAAATCCGTTACTGTTGCCGCAATTTACACGATTTTTACACATTTTTTACAGCATTAGTTAGATTTAAAATTATTTTATTACTGACGTAGAGTATAAACAATGAGTTAATAATAATGTTTTCTTCTAATAACATCAGCTTGATCGTTTTTTTTATTATAACTTTTTATACAGCCGAGTACAGCATAGTCAAGCTAATAATGACCTAAAAAGGCGTGTCCGTCTATAACATGTTACAAACGCAATCTAGCCACTGTAATCTGCACTACAATGGAAATCCCTTGAAGGCCGTATTTGCATATTTGAAGCTACCTCAATATTCAAATAACTATTCATACTTAAACAGTTATTTAAAGTTATCATACAACGCGACAAACACATTATGGTAAAATATGAAATTTCGTTAAATAACGTAGTGATTCAAATGTCATATCTAATTATTGCATACGGAACTTTTGCTTGTTGAATCATTATACATAGATAGCAAAGGCAATTATCTACATTTGAATCTTTTAACGTTTATCTACATTTTAAAATTATTCAGATTCAAGTCTTTTAGTAGGAAAACACATAAGAATAATTACAATGGTAAATGTAAACTTGTTATATAACGCATAAAAGATCAATAATGTATTGATATATGAACATTGCTTCCACGTATTGGTATATGAAAATTATAACTATTATAACTATGATTATTTTATAATAAAAATTATCAGTCTACTGTTTTGATAAAGTGTTTTCGAAAAAATTTCTTTATAAGTAAATCCTCTCCAAGGATGGGATTTGCCTTACGCCATAAAATTTTTTAGATATTTGATAAAAATTTTTAACACTTCATGTGTCCATCCAGTTCGTGACGATGTATAGCGAAAATATGATATAAATCATAAAATTTATTTATAATAAAAAATCATACAAATTTAATGTTTATAATGTTCCTTATAACTATGGAATTCTGAATCATGAAATATAAATCATGATTCGAAGGAAGTATTTTACATTGCAATTATTTTATAGATATTATCTGAATAGTTCAGTTTCAAAATATATAGCTTTTCAGTTTGGCATTGTAAAGATTATAGATCGCAAAATTATATTAGCGCCATATAAATGAATGGCCTTGGCTATTTATGGTAGCACATCATATAAACACAGGTATACGTATATTCGCAGAAACTTACTCTCTGGTATCTAAATGCAAAAGTAAAAGTACTTGAAAAATTCTGTAATGAGGAAATTAATCAAAAGTTCACTTTAAACTTTATCACCATGAAGTCTTGCAAATCAGAACTGATCTTTCGAATATGAGCGAAATGAATTTTTAGCAATTGAATTTAATTTCAGCAATGTTAACGTAGGTCCATGAGGAATAAGGTATAGCGTGCTAAAAATCTTATCACTTACAAACTTCTTTCAATCAACGAACTGATAAAATTTATATTGCTATCAATTTGCTCGCATACTGGAATTAAGGGTATAATTTACGCTTAGAATAAACCGCACTGACTATTTGGACAATCTTTAAATACGCGTTGAAAAGAAAAATTGAAACGATGGATTTAATCAGAAAGTTTTCACTTAAAAGCTCAAAGCGGATTTCGCAAGGATCAATCGGCATCTTACTATCGCCGCTTACAATCTAAACTGCGCGCATCTTAATGGAAAAATTTAAGTTCCAGGCTATCCTGTTCAGCAAATAAAATTCTCAAGAATTTTTACCGAGTTCTTTTACATACCGGACTATTTTATACATAACGATAATTTGTGCATCACAGGAAAGTGTTTTTAGACTTCTCTTTCATGCTTTAAATTTTGGTTAATAACAAATGCGATACAAGAAAAAAGGGCATAAATTTAATAGAGTGATACACTTGTAATAAACACTAACTGAATTTTTTTCAAAATTTTTTAAAAATTCTTGTCGATATAATTAAAAGCTAGTCGTTCAATTATAAAAAACGGCATTGAATAGCAATTAGTAATTAAAGTTCTCAAAAAATTTCAATACAATATCGTATGGAAGAGAGAGAAAAAAGTTTAACATTCAAATCTTTTCAAATTTATTTTTGTTATTAGTTCTATTGTAAAAAGCATATGATTAGAAACTTCTATTAACCCAATTATTAATGAACTCTTGCAGAATTTAACTGAAAGTTTCCTGTTAATTTTTGCATGTTTTAATGTTATTGTTGTATTCGTCAAATATGAATCACGGGAGTATTGCACAATCTGCTGTTTTTTTTAAATTGTAAATATTGAATAAATTTTAAAATTCAAAAGTGATTAACGTTTTCGTATGTAAAAGGAATTCCTCTTTTAGAATCCGAGATCAAATTTTCTAAATATATTCAATATGGCCGATCAAAATTGACCAAATCAACAGTATCAACACTATATAGCTTTTATAGACTATAAAATTATATGTTTTCAGACAAGTTATGTAATAAATAAACTGACTATAATGATGTAATTCATTATAGCGGCATCAACGTAGTAGCGTAGACACTGAAATTTGATCAAACACTTGAGCAACGAATGATTTTCGATATTTACGATTAACAGAAAATTCAATACGGCAACGAATTCGAAAATTCAAAAAGTCGCTATTGGAATTTTTTTGAAAAGCATCGAATCAAATTATATAATCTGAGTAATAATACCGTAAACCAAAACCGTCTAATTTTAGAATATTATTTTGAATTGTAAATTAGGATTTATTGTACAAATTAATAAAATGATACATCTGCCGTTAAGCGTAGGAACCAGTAGAAAGACGACCGTCTTCTTATCCCCGACGCTTTGTCTCAAGATGCGTGCCCCGACGGCAGACTTGAATAGTCGAGCGTCTGACCCCGGTTTTTTGCCTCCGTCAACTCAGTCGAGTGAACTCGGAATAATCGCCAGGGGAGCTGTCGTTTCGAGTTCGTCGGCCGCCCCTCCCCGCCCGCTCCCCGCTGCAATCCGACTCGCGTCCCGAACGTATCGGCCCGAGGGCCGGACTCGCTGTCCGAAGCGCGCGCGAGGGCCGAAGAGCGACGGGACGTCCGACTGTAGTGGCTCGATCGGCTTGCAAAGTGACGCTCGGCCGGAGACGCGTTAGCGCCTCGCGCGACACTCGAGGCGCAACGGCGCGAAAACGAGCCCTGCTTGGCACGAACATAATCGCCGGGTCCAGCGCGAGGGCATGGGGGAGGAGGGGGTGGAGGGCAGATTCGGGATAATTGTAGTTCGAGAATCGTGCTCCCTGGCCTCGGCGCAGCGCGAGATCGAACATCAAAAGTAGATACGAGAGAGCGTGCGAATGGGGCAGTCATTTGCGCGGGAGGCATTTACGGCCGCCGCCCGGGGGGTGGATTCGGGGGATCGATTCGCCGCCCCTCCCCCTCCCGCTCCTCCCCCCTTACCGGTGATCGGAGAAAATCCCGGGGCTTTGGGACGCGCGAGTCGTAAAAGGCGCGCCACGAGCCGGCCGAGCTGGGTTTTCTCGTCGATATTAACCGAGCTCTCACCCCCCCCCCTGCCCCTCGTTAGAAGCGCACCTTACTCTCATTGCCCCGTGTTACTATTATTTCACTCCGAGCCTGGTGGGACTCTCCACGCGTCGCCATCCCCCTTTCTCCAGGTTTAATCGCTGGCTGCGGCAGCAGTGGCCGCGCGCTGCGATCTCTAAAAATCTCGGCTGCGGCGGCGACGGTGCGCTGGCGATAGCGCCAGCTTCAGGATCCGGCAGTTCTTTCGAGTTGATTCTGCGCTTAATTCGAGCGCTTGTAATCTAGACGGAACGTACACGCTTGGTATCCTACGAAAAAGAAAATAAAAAAAAAAAAAAAACGAAAAAAAAACGAACGTTTTGCTTCCTTGATTTTCTTTTTCTTATCTCTGATATCTTGCTCCTTAAATATGCGTCAGCCCGCGTGCCTTTCATTTGATCAATACTCGCGCGAATGGACGATCTCACCTTCGCCATTCTGTTGGGCTCGTTTTATTAGACTTCAATAGGTTCGGTAAACTATTTCAATAAAACCATAATTCCATATAATTTGTACAGTAATATTATAATTGGAGTGTATCTGTACAAATCGCCAATCATACACGACATAATTTTCAATTCTTAAGAGCTTATACACGTATGGTCATATCTCAGAAGTTATTTAAGATGAATGCTAAAATATCTGTTTTTTTTTTTTTTTAAGTAAGCTCACGTAGCTGGCTGGAGGAAAGATTTCTCTCGAGTCAGATCCTTCCGTTTTACGACTGCTACGAGTACCAGTACGGGTGTTTGACAAGGATGGAAACATGAGAATGTACTTTGGGGTATCCCTTGGAGACGCATTAAATGAATTCTTCGTAGTGTAATGTATATGCACGGCATAAATTGAACGTTGTTTCTTCTGAATTGTCGTATGCTTTAGTGTCGACCATAATGCAGTATAATCAAAGTTAAGAGCAACGAAATGCATTCTATATAGAAGAATAGCCAGTCCATTGTTCTGCCTTGAACATATTCGTTCTCTCTCCCTTCCCCCTGAATCTTTCTCTCTCTCTCTCTCTCTCTCTCTCTCTCTCTTATTTCCAACCAACTTATGCTTTTATAAAGATTTCTCTATAGCTGAAACATATTACTTTTCCAATAATTCGGCAAATCCATTTGTAAATTACGGAAGGAATTTTAAATCACTCTTATATTATGTAGTTATTTAATAAATTGACACATTCCAAAGTAAAAAAAAGATGCACTAAAAGTTTTTAGACTACCACAATCACAGCAAGATTTCTTATTTGCAGAGTTTTATAATAAATTTTTTGTCTGTAGTTTTTAGAGAAAGTTTAGCAATATTGATACAAATTAAACAATAGAAATTTAGAGAAAGTGTAGCAATATTAATACTAATTAAGCATTAATTATATACGTCACCTCGTTATTTTACTTTTGGATATTATCATTAGTTATATATGAGTATCTGTGCAGATGGTAGTTTTCTGGTAATGACTAGTAATACTGAAACCCTGTATGTCTGTTCAGCTCGTCTGACTTTAGGATCACCTGTACTACTAATGCCTTATTTCATTGTCTGTCTAATTATCGAATAAGCCATTCTGTAGTTTATGGAGGGAATCATATGTTACAGTACGGTTCTCAATGAACTCAATTCTTTTATTCTTCCAATTACTATAATTTTAACAACTGTGGCGTTTCATTGTTGATTGGTCGAATTTCATTGCGCGAAACGTACAATTTACGCGGTACGAGCTTCCTTCGATACTATCTATAAATCTACTGCCCTGAATTTTCATTACTGTATCTGGTTGAAATAAAAATATATTTTAATAATGTTTGAATATTCATTTGGAACTATTATCGTCGCTCAGATTGAATTTTCATTAAGCTTCATCAAACATCATAATTTTTAAATTTATTTCTAGGAATAACTTAACAAATGACTGTCTAGATCCGTTTAATTAATATCCAATAAATAAATAATTCACCGAATCATGCAGGATCGTGAAAAAAGAACGTTTAGGAGAACACTGTCGTTCGGAAAATATTTATTGACTAAATACAATTACGTTGAAATTTTTGCGCGGTATGGCAACAATACGGTTTCACATATACACGGACAATTTTCAATCTCGACGTGGAGATTTTCTCGAGGATTTTCTTCAGCCTTGCGGATCTTCTCGCTCTCTCTCCGGAAATGGCTCTGGACCAATTCGAAGCCATTCTGGCTCTCCTAAAGGCTATGCGAAATTTAAAAAAAAAAACAGACGAATATGCTCGCGTTGAAAGCATTTCAGGAAAAGTGCCGGCTACCTCCCCCCCCCCCTATGACTTATAAATGTGTGCAGCGCAAAATGGACAGTTCGCACTTTTCATCGGCCATTTCTTCAAACACTAAGCTTTCGTATTTATTATAATCATTTATTTGAAACGTATGTGATATACGAATATGTATACGTATTCTTGCGAACTCCATATTCATTACTTAAAATATATTATTTTCTTAAATTTTATTTCTTTCACTATAATAAAATCTTAAATATCGAAAGAAGTTTCTTTGATTGTAGAGCATGATTGATTCTTATTATTCTTTTATCTCTAAGCAAAAAAATGAATTACAGCATGACACATTTCAATAGTTGCTTGTGCTTCCTAAAAGCATATATAATTAAATAACTAGAAAATTAAAGCCTATATAAATTAAAATTAATCTTTAAAACAACAATCTGTAAATTTAAAAACTGTAAAAATATTAATTTTATATATTTTCAATTTATAATTTTTTTTTTTAATCAGCGGCAGAAAAAGAAAAAGATACAGTAATCTAAATGCGAGTATAAATGTCTATAGAATAAATATGGCTTATCGCGATTATTTTACGGTTTTTTTTGAAGTGGTATATAAAAATAATAAATGGTATGAGAAAGAAAAATGTAGCGAGATAAAAGAAAAAATACGACTGAGCTTTAACGCCTGAGTAAATTTAAGACCATTCGGGAAAGGAGGAGGGTAGACACTGAAGTGGCATTTTTAGCAACAGTCAATTTTCAGGATAGCTGCAAATATGTTGGCCAAGTGTCGGATGTGACAAACGGCTTTTACTACGGGGTCGAATAAAAAACAGAGACCACATATGTCACCGGTTAAGGTATGGTTTGGAACAATGTAATTTCTCATTCGATCGAATAATCAATAATACAATTTTTGGTACCGATGTCGTACTGAAATTATTATGCCGAACTTCGATAAAAAGAAACATTGATGGTGTACGGTAAAGAATACCTAAATCTATTTAGAGAGAAATCGAAGCAGTTCGCATAATGGCCGCAATCTAAGCTTTAAGCTGGCAATCCTCCTCGTAAACCGTCGAAACCAAAACGAAAAGCTTCGTTCTTCTTTCAGGACGTTTTTGAAAGGAGGGCATTGCTTACGGTGGGTGGGACATCCTTTATTGCGGCCGCAAATGACTGCGGAAAGAAACGCCGATATTCATGTGTGCAGAAAAAGGCATAATGACCCCGTCGGTTAGCCGTAATTTTTTTCCCTCAAGCCGATGCCGCCGCTCCTCCTGATATTCGCGCCGTCAATCGCCCACTTTGTAAATGTGCATCTCCTCTCGAGATCTTTGCCGAACTCTATTTGTTAGCTTCTTACGCCTGTATAATAAATCATATACGCTGCCTCCGTGAGAAACTGAAGGTATAAAGGCGGGCAGGAAGGGGGAGGGGGCACGTCGTTCTCTTTTTTTATTGTATTCATTAACACAATCCTAAAGTATATGGTAATATTTTTCAATACAAAGAAATGTTAATTTGTAATCTCATACAGTTTTATACCTCATAGTTTATAGAGCAATTACACAATGGCGATAATTCACTTATTTTTACAGATGTATACATTAATAAATATGTATTCAAAAATATTTCACATTTCTTTATTTCAAATAATGATATTCACATTCTTTACTATTTAAAATGATACAGATCTTACAAGAATTGAAGATCATCGTGGAATAATCAGTTAAATTTCTGCAATCTGCATTTTCACCGATAATTCTTACAGGCAGAACATAAAATAATTTACTATTTCATTTTCATTCCTTGTCTTAATTTGTTGAGAACTGAGAAGAGAGTTTGATTTGATCCTTTCTCCCTTTTCGTTTCGACTTTCATCTTAACTGTATTAAATTTACTTCTGAACTCGAGAATCTTGAACATTCGTATTTCTAAACTTTTGATACGGTCTCATCGAGAGTCTTCTTAAACAAGCAATAAATAAATATCAATACGTTCTAAGAAGTATTTAATAATTCTCGATTGAATTTTATTCTTAATTATAGATTCTGAGCTGTCTTGCAGAAAGTCCTTTCATTTATTCACTTAATCTTATTATTAAAAATTACGGTGAAATAAATTCGCAATGTCTCGGACGAGGCTGCTCGGTCTACGGAATTCCGGAGCGTCAACATGAAATGCATTATTTCCGCCTGTGCCTGTAGAGGACTGCGATAGTCACAATCATCCCAGTCAGTTAAAAGAAAAGTAAATGCATTATTCATTCATTAGATAATGTTCATTATGCCGACATTATTTAGAAGTTGCTATTATAATCTGCTGAATACTAGAACGCAATTGTTCTGTCTGTTAGATATGTTACGCACGGGATTATTTATACAATCGTATAATAAAGCCTAGTGTTTAAAATTTTTGGCTATCTTTGCAAATGACAGAATACGAAATATAAAATGATATCTTTTTAATGATTTTAATTGGATAACTCTGTATCGTATAGAGTGGCTGGCTAAAATATTATTATCTTGAGTATCAGTGAAATGTTTATAAAAAGTTAAAAAGATTATTAAAAACGAAACCACCTGAGAATAATGATAGTTTTATTTCACACGTAGTGAACTTCAAACTTTCATAGAATGCGAGGGTAGTTTATTATAACTTTGTTCGCTTTTTATGACCGTGGGAATGACAGTTAGTTCGAAAATAAAGGAGATAAATTTTGCGCTCTATTCTTAATTTTAACCTCGTAAACTTTGCATTAATTTTAAAGAAGTGTATTCTGAGGCAAAATTTGTCCGCGAATGCATCAAAGCTTGCTTTACAATGCCGGAAAGCATTGTAATCGATTATAATGCAATTTTCATCCCACGCATGATTGGTGGTTGAAATTTAATGGTCTTCGATCGAGGGTCAGCAAGATATAATCAGGGAATCCAGCAAAATTGCTGATTCATGTATTTTTATGCTAGCCCATGGGAATCTATAATCGAATATTATTCACTCGCTATGGGTTTGCAATTGAAGAGCCATACTAGTTATTAAATTTATGAATTTATTCATTTTTCATTTTTTGCAGAGTTTGTAAGTCATAGATCAAAATCATAAATGAGTAACTGTGCCAAGATTAAGAGACGATTTAATTGCAATTTAAAATTTTTAATGCGTTGGATATTTTTATATTTTAATTATCGAAGATAATTAAGACTATATCTATTTCCTGAGAAAATTATAAAATAGAATTACTAATGAAATGCTATAAATCTCTTCATTTTCGGCAAAATAATTATTAGTACTATTTCTATACTAAATATTATGATATTATATCTTTTACATCTATTTTTTGCAATTAGTAATTGTATTTTTTGATTTTTAAATATTTAATCAATAAATATGGTTAGATTGTCCTCATATTAAAAATGTACATTGGAAATAATATCACAACACAAATACAGTACATGATTTTCAAATACCTTAACATGTCTCTGAAAGGTAGAATTTTTTTCATGAATTTATGAACCTTCCAGCCTTTAATATCCTTTCTCTACTATACATAGAAATTTAAGTCTCTTATGTATTCTGAAGGTACCTATTTCATTGTTGGCAATGTAAAAATTTCTGCAAAATTGATAAGTAGTCTACATTCACTCAACGCGTCTGTGAAGCAATATTGTATACTTGGTTTTGTTGATTGGAAAACAAGCTCGTATGCACATTCGTACTTTATTTTATGGCCTAAAATTACATATTCGTGCTAAGAGATTAATAAAACAAAATTAAGAAATTTCATTCTTCAAGTCTCAGTAAACTGTTTAATTCATGCAGGTATGCACAACTTTTTTAGTAATTATTGCTGTAATTTATCATCTGGTTCGATTTCCTTGGTTTAGATTCAATTATAATTATTCATTTATGAAATTCACGCTGAGAAAAAGTTTTATTTTCCATGAGCAATCTTCGAAAACATTAGAATGGAGAACGTTTAATACAACATTTAATATAACATTAACCTTGAATACATTGTATTTATGAATTTTATCTATATATCATATAGATTTGTTATTATGTCAATTCAGCAGTTTTCGATATTGCCAGCTTTCATCAATGGATATACTTCAGCCCGATTCCACGATCGTTGCAATCCAAGGTTTATTTGGTTTCCGTTACTTCCGTTATCCGAATATCTGACTTTTAAACTGTCGCTGAAATAGTTCAAGTATATTGAACTTTATAAGTAAAAGGTTTACCAAAAGTTTTCTTCTTTCAAATTTCTTTATCTGCACTTTACGATGCCGAGCAGGCTTCGGAAATTGAGTTTTACGTTTTGAACGTGTACGAACTTACAATTAGTTGATCATTCCATGTCCAGTGCATATATTAAGAAAGTTAGAGGCTAATAATAAATAGCTGAAAAACTAGATAAATTCTCTTAAAGTTTTATAGGAGCTTGTTTATCAATAAGTATAAAGTGGAACAATTTTAACATTTTATTAGTATGAAGTTATACAATAAAAGATAAAAAAATCATTAATTATCAAAAAGTTTCGATATTATGCTTAATCATTATTGGATAATGTCCTAGATATTAACATGGAATCTCCTGACGTTTTCCTTAAATTTTTTTCATCAAAGATAAAGTTAGTGAAATCGGCATTTTTCTCATTGTTTGTCTCTGTTCATGAATTTATAACTCCCCAGAGAAGCATTTTTTACAACAGATATTGATATAATTTACGTAGAATTTTCTCAACTTTTCAATAAAAATACTTCTGATTCCGTACACAAACACACACACACACACACACACACACACACACACACACACACACACACACACACACACACACACACATATGTCGAGAAATAGAATTCTATATAATAAACATAATAAAATTATCTATATATATATACACACATAAATAAAGATAATAAAATCATTTATATATATCTATATATTATAAGTACTTCATAAGCTATTTCCAGTTTACATATATTAAACAATCATGATTATTAATACAAAACAATTCTATTTATAATATAAAAGCTGATAGACCGAGCCCTTAGGTTTATCAAGAGTTAAATATCGATGTAATAAGACATTCTTGTTAGTAAATGGTAAAAAATACGAATTTGTCATTGATACATAAGTCAGTCATTGGGCTGCATGTTAATCAAACACGAGAATTACTCGATAATATCAGGTATTTGATATATTCTAACCTGACTGTACGAACACCGCCATTTTTAATTATTTTTTTTCCGGTCAGTTATACTTGCAGATTTTGTTTTCTAAAAAATACATCATTTTAAATTACACGATTGACTCTTCCCAAATGACGCGGAATTTGCTCAAACGGAATTTGCTTTAGAGCATGTAGACGTAGAGGTAGCTTGTTAAGTGCGAGAGTGGAGCCTGAATTTCGTTTTATTTAAGAGAGACAGAAAAAAAATATCCCTCTTCCATGCCTCTAACGCCAGGCAGTGATTGGCCAGCTATTTCTAACTCCAAAATCTACCAGCTCTTAAAATCCGTATGCGGAGTGCAAATAGAGCATCCGTGCACAGCCAATCATAGTTTTATAGAAAAGAGAGTTAAAAGCATGTTGTGTTTTCTTTCTTTCGAACTAAACGAAAACTATCCTTCACATTTTAACATAACAGGCTGTCTACTTGTCTATAAGTTCTAAGGCTCAAATATTTAATATTTTCGCGAAAATATTCAATTGTCACATTTTGATATTTCATACATTTTTTGTTTTCAAATAGACAATAAGAATGCTTTCTTTTGATTTTACATTATAATATCTCGAGATACTGGCGTAATGGAAAAATACTGAAAAGACGTTTAGAGTCAGTGCAACAAAATCGAAAAATGATGATATAAAATTATGACATAGAAACTGGACACGTTTTTTTAATCTTGTTAGTTTGTTCATTAATTGAAGTCGATATTTCTCTTTTGTATATGTCTTATTACTTTGACTTTGAACTACTGATAGATCTAGCCCTTGCATACTCAAACATAGACACAAACAAACAAGCAAACAAACAAACAAACAAACAAATACACACATAAGCATCCAATAACGCACATGCGCATAAGCACACTTAATTATGCAGAATACATCATTCAATTAGAGGTTGATTATATGCGTAAAAAATATATTCTTTTTATAGAATGAACTCTGATATTTCTGGGAGTATTGATTAATGCTAAATATGTATTTTTTCCTAGTGTCGAACTAAGTCACCGCAGTGTTCACTAAAAGAGAAACAATAATTGTTATCCTTTTTTCATAACAATCTAAGGTTAATTGTTTACATAAATAATTGTCCATAATTATCTAATGTTTAATAACTTTAAGACTATATGTCAAAGGCAATGACTGTAATGTCATGCGATAATTGGAAAATTCTGAAAAGTTTCGTCTTTGGAAGATCTGATAAAATATATATACTTTCAAAGGGACGATACAATTTTCTCCATATCCGAAGGAATGGTATAACGCTTTATATATATATATATATATATATATATATATATATATATATATATATATATATAAACTTTGATCAGTCGACATGCGATTTTTCTCAAACGTAATCTCGTGCGACTCGGATCATCGATCAAAGGCTGTACACGCGGCTATAATCCAAGCAAGAGTGATTATTATTGTCGGACATAATAGAAGCCTCTATAGTTCTAGCTGCGTTAATGCATCAGCTATCTTCAAGAGGATAATATATCACTGAGGTCTCCCCCACCTCCTGCCCCGCCCTCGCTATTGGTTAGATTAGAATGTAGACTCGGCCATTGGTTAATAATCTCCCACTGTACACTAAATTATAAGTAGTCGCGAGCTATGAGCCAATGTAAAGAGTCTTCAACAGAGCCCGATCTCTCTCTCTCTCTCTCTCTCTCTCTCTCTCTCTCTCTCTCTCTATTAAAAAGCTTTATTGCTTTCTTTTATAGCGGGGCACTCGACATGCCCGAATGCAAAAGCGTTACTTGCCATGGAAATTCTGAAATATACGAGGGAGAAGGAGAGAGTGAGAGCGCTGCACTTTGTCTTGGGAGCGAAATAATATTAAAATCGACTACTAATGCCGTTATTATGGAAGCGAAGTAAATATCATCGATCCATTTATCGGGCATCGAAGGATTCGAATCGTTACTTTAAATTTATCCTCTATTTGTCGGCCCGATTATTATTACGGATTATGATACAGCTGCAAATTTTATACGTGCATCACATCCTCCCGCCATTCGCCGCGTAGAAAATTTGCCTCGTTATGCCCGAACGGTAAGATACACATTATAATTATGATCCCATTCCCATACAAATAGGAATTTTATTAATGCTCTTACTACTTTATGGATGATTTCCTCTTTAATAAACATCAAGTATAATCGTATTATGTAAATTTTTTGATAGTTACAGCATTATTATCAGCATAACCTTCCGAACTTCTTCAGAATACAAAAATACTGAATTATTTACACTATAATACTTTTTACGGCTTATTTACCTTGGTGTATTATTTGAAATTCATAATAAGCTAAGCGTACTAAATCTTAGCTAGATTCGTTATTTTTTTCAGGAATTGTGATGGCTTTAAATCAGGAAAATTTATATTGGATATTAATATTGGATATTTTATTTAATAAGCAATCGATAGACTTTAGATAGACAATATACATATCAATCAATTACAAACAGAATACATTTAAAAATCTGATGTGTCAAAGTGCTGTGGAATTTCATCCAAGAACCCGCCTAGCCGCATAAAATATTTTTTAAAGCTTAATTAAACTCCCGGACGGAGGCTCGAACGAACTCGCGGGCTCGCGTTTCGAATGCTCGCGAACGAGCGCATGAACTCCAAAGTCTCTACAGCTCGCCGGCTTTAACGGGCTCGCTCCTTGACTCGAGTAGGTAGGGAGAGAACGAGTCTCTCGTGGGAGAGAGAGCGAGAGAGAGAGAGAGAGAGAGAGAGAGAGAGAGAGACCGGGGCGAGCTTACGGGCGGCGAGCCCTTAAAGAAAAATAAAACGCTTCCTAAAAACGAACAAAAGCCTTTCAAAGAGTTAAGACACTAATCTCAAAAACAGCCTTTGCACTTTTGCGCTCTTCGCACGGAATTTAAAGAGGCTACGGGCCAGCTTTGTCATTATCAAGAGCGCAGGACAGAGCAGCCGGGATTTATTTTTCCGAGAGTCTCGGGTACGTTTCTGTCGCATCGCCTGTGGGTGTATGGCGGGGGTGAGAGGGGAGCGGGGACGGTATCAACTTGTTCAAAGTCTGATTAAAGTGCTTTCAGAAAGGCGAAGCGTATAAAAAAAAAAGGGCAATAGCGATCCCGGTTTATTTCTCATTGGAAAACCTGTTGATTGATTATTTGAAGCATCAGACCCCGTTCCATTCACACACTCGCGATCGCACAGACACGTATATCCATCTATAAAAGGAGATCGATCGCGCCGACGAAGTGCTAAGTTATTTTCATTCTTAACGACGCGCAGCCTCTCCACTCCGGCGCTACGGCGTGCTGCCGGCGTATGTGTCAGCGGCGCGGGGCACACAGGCCGAGAGCGGTGCGAGCGAGCGCGGTGCAATCGCAATAAGTGCGTCAGAGAGCACGGGAGTTAAAGCGAAAGGGTCGACGCGGGGCTGTGGGGGGGGGGGGCGAGGACGCGAGGGAAGAGCCACAGTATCGCGCGGCGGACATTGCGCGCGCGCGCGCGGTCGTCATTTTACGGCGCAGTAAGGATAATGTCGCGGGCAGTAGGCGCGAGATTTTTACATGCGCCGCGCGCCGCGGCAACTGGGTCGTCGTGGCACCGAGACCAGCCCCACCCGCCGTCGCCCCTTTTCGCGGCCCTTCGTACGAGCACGGCCGCGCTGCAAAGATAGCGCACTCGAGCTGCGAGCGCGCAAGAAGGGAGAGAGAGAGAGAGAGAGAGAGAGAAAGACAATAAATGGGAATGAGAAAGAGAGATCCTGCACACAGTCGTGCCTCCTACCCGTTTCTCGACTCTAACTTATTTCTGCTCCTTTTTCACGGCCTGCTAGTGTAGGGGTAGAAGTTATTGTGCTCTATATATCTATCGTTTTCCCTCTGCCTATATATATATATCCAGAAAATGTGTGCTCTGTTTTTTGCCTTTAACGACCTACTGCTGTCGAATTAACGCGGATCATTCGCGTATCCATATGCTTGTGTTACGCTTCTATGTTTGTGAAAGAGAGAGGGAGAGAGAGAGAGAGAGAGAGAGAAGGCCCCTCGGGAGCCTGAACAACGTCAGTGGTGGGAAAGCACACCACATCAAAGAGAAAGTACGGGGAGGGGGATTAGAATCAAGCGGCGGAAAAGGCGCCGGACACGGCCGTGCCACTCGTCTGGGCGAAAAAGCGTTCCGCTGCTTTAGCCGTAATTGCATTTACGCGGCGCACATGCGGCGCGTCGTGCTAGTATATAATGTACGAGTACTTCTTCGCGGCGTGGAGTATGGCATTCGCGCGAAGACCTACTGTTACAAGTATATGTAACGTATCGATCGGAGCTTTCGCTACGATTATGGAGCCATCGATCAGTCGAAGGTTGCAGACGGTGTCGCGCCCTCCGCCCTCCTCTTCAGCCCGTGAAGAAAACCGCGGGTTGATCGTTTAATGCAGACGTATAAGGCGGAGAGTTAATCATCGAAATTTATTTTCTAAATTCGCTATTTTCTCGCGATAGGCCGAAGCCTCTTGTATATCTTAAGTTATCAGAATATTGATGTTTTTAAAGTGTGATAGTCCAATAACTTGAGCGTTATTTTGAGACTATTTCGGCAATTTTTTACCGGAGAAAATAAAATTCAAAACGTTCGATATTTTACATATTATTCGAGTACCTTACAGGGTACACAAAACAATTGGATTTACTTTTTTTTATCTTTATTTTGAATATGAGAGTCTCAAAGTACGTGATCCTGATAGAAAAAAAAACAAAAAGTTTATTATTCTAGAAAGTTATTATTCCGGGTGAAAGTAGGATTAAATAATTTTGTTAAAAAATAGCAAAATAACGAAATTGCAAAAAAAAATTTTTGTTTTTTTTTTAAACTGGAAATCGGACTGAAATGGAAAATTGTGGAATGGACGAAAAAGACTCTAGAACCAGCATAAGCGGTTGATGTGCCATGCAAGTTTCAGGCCAATCGGTTGGATAGAAAATTTCACAACGGGTCTTCTTGAAAAAAAAACACATTGTTTCTGCGAGTAAAACGCGTATAAAAAAAAAGGATACTTACAATATTGCCGTCTATTCTTGTTTCCCGAATGGATATTTTTATTAAAAAGACCTTACACCTTCCTATGGAAATAACACATTGAAAGCGTATATTGCAAATTTTTTTTATAACTGTGTTTCATAGCCGCGAGAAAGGTTCGTGCCCCGCGTTCTGAGAATTGAAAAGCCACGCAATATGCAATGACTTTGTAAGATTGACATTTTCAATCTCAAATTTTCTACAGTATGTCCTTAGATATATAGTATTAATAAAATAACGAATGAAAATAAAAAAAAAATCAATTGTTCCAACCCTGGTGTCCAGATGACTTCCTTATAGATAACTTCAAAGTAAAATACAATTTCCTTCATTGAAATCTCGTCCCTATATTACCGGGTTAAAAATATTTTATGACCTCATATATAAAATAAGTAAATTATTCGAGAAGGTCTAGTACCAGTTGAATAAATGGGAAACTTGGCATAATGATACTGGATAGAGAGAGGAAAGAGAGAGAGAGAGAGAGAGAGAGAAAGTAACAGAGAGATAGGATGAGGATTGATTATGCAGGGTAATCCAGATTGTATTACAGTGGCACTAATTTACTTAAACTATTTAGTACTAGTAAACGAAGATAACTAAATCAATGCCTACGCTTGTCTCTGCTGGTTCGATCTGTTGAACTTTCACTAAGTACATTAACCGGACCACGTTATGTTAAACTTGCAAATTTTATCTAACTTCGACGTGCGAGTATTTCCAGAATATTTCAACTATTCGAAAAAAATTCCAATTAACTTTTTCATATCGTGAAAGGGCGGCTGAAATATTTAAATGAATATTGCGTCGTCAAACCGCTTTCTTTTTTTTCTTTTTTTTTCTTTTTTTTTTAATAAAATTAAAAATTGTATTGAATAAGTGAAATAATATAATATTAGTTTAATATCGGGCAAGCTACAATTGAGCAACTTCATTTGATTTATTAACCCATAATATACCTGACAAAGAGATTATAGAGTTTATGTTCCACCGCAAGTCCGGCAGCTGTATCGAACCGCAAGCTTTATAATAAATGAGCATTTATGATATAAATTCGCTTTGGATATACAAATCGATGATGTGCTTAAGGTGATATTATCACCAGCCAAGTGCTTTTGGCAGATCTAAAAATCAACTTAAGTACGAAACTTTTTATCAAAATATCAACATCTATCGGTAATTGGACAAACATTTCTGAATATGTATTCCTCTAATACAAGTATAATTTTACACGAGCTTAAGGAAATAATTTGGCTCGAAATTAGTCGCATGTTTTACTTATGTTTATATAATTTTAAAATAAAAGTTGATAATGCGTTTAACAGAATCCATTACTGTCTACTACGATTTTACGGACAGTTATTTTTGAGTTGAAGTCGTCAGTTGTAAAAATATAATTTCTTGAATTTATTTGAAGTAACTTTTTAATTCTAAATGCGTAAAGAATTTTTCATCAAAGCTTAAAAATTCTGCTCGAACGACATTGATCGATTCCCTTTTTTTCCACGGCAAGCAAATGCGAGTTGAAAATAACGGCATGTAAGAATACTTAAATAAAAAATAAAAAAAAAAATTATTACATGCAATCATCTATGTATTTCTGAGCTTATCAAACGATACTTTCATAGCACATGGCTCAATTGAGTGAATAATACGTTCTTGCTTTGTGAAGTAAACGAAAAAAAATTTTTTACCGATATAATAATCTACCTATATCCCTATATTTAAATAAGTTTCAACGTGAATTGAGAAAATTATCGACAGGCGTTTAAGCCAAGATCAATCAACGTCTAAATGTAGTTTCAGCGAAAAAAGTAAGTGTAGTCTTGGCGTGCATTTCTCGGTCCTTTTTTAACAACATTAAGAGTTAGGACTTAAGTAATTTCATGCGCTTAATAGAAGGTGTTAAAGATAAAATTGAAATGACGCGGAAGTTCCTCTCTATAGCAATGCATTTATAAATCATAGACTTCTGAAGCTAATAAATATGGTAGCAACTTCTTGGTGATATCTCATGTTCGTCTATTTCTATTCAGGGATATTATTAGCTTCAAATTTGGTAGGGTTCACATGAACGACAGTGAATTGATGGTTATATGAGCTTAACAGTTTTAAAAAATTTAATATATATAAATGTCTTATCATCTATAAAAAAAAAATTTACATTTGCCTAATTATATATCATTTATTTCGTATTCTGTTATAAAGGCATTTGCTGCAAAAGTAATTGAAATTTTCCGTTCTGATACATAAAGAAAATACAGAGAGTACGAGGCTGACAGAGAAGTTCGGGTCATTATTTTTAGCTAGATGTATACATACGTATCGGCATTTGGCGTCTTTGATCTTCCAGATTTTTACTTTTGCTATATAATCAAAGGTTGGGTTCGGATGCTACATTTTTTTAAATTGTATTTTATCCTGATTCTACTGCGTAAAAATAAAGTATCTCTAACCTCTGCGATTTATATTCTTCTTCAATTATTTACAATAAATACTAGGCTTAGTACTAATAGTGTCTATTAAATTACTATTGCATAATTTCAATGCAGTCTGTTAAATAATTGTATAATTTGTAAATTCAGAAAGTTTTGTTTTTAAATCTGTTAGATAGGGAGCCAAACTCTACAAAACGCTCTTGTGCGAAAAAATATTGTGCAGATTTCGACAATCCTTATAAGCTATTCGATGCTTGATTCAGATTCTAAAACAGGTATCGATATCGCGAGCCTTTATAGATGCAATGCTTGTAGTTCTCGGCCATTAAGAATCGCATGATTGAAAAATCAAATTACTTTATTTTCATTCTATTCAGCGATTCATCGGCTTCTTTGTGGCACTCTTTTCTGAATTTATTTCGAATAGAACTAGGTCAGCGAATCAGGTGACGAAATGTTGATAATCGAAAGAGCCGTTTTTCGATTTATCTTTAAGTAAAACAGACATGGTTTCCATTTTATACTTGCCCGCTCGTCCATCTCTGGATAATAGGAAGTTTTCAATATTTTATTCAAATAATGTACAACGAAAATTGAAATAAGTTTAATCATATTGGAAAGTTTACTTTCAAAGAGTATTAAATTAACAAATAGTAATTCTTTTTTTTAATATTTACGATCAAAAAACAATTGGTGGCATCGTAAAATTCATATTTGTACTTCATTGGTAAACTATAAAAGTGATTTGTTCACCGCGGTAAAATATTATTGGAGACAGCAACAAATACTTTCCTATAATATAAGATATTTCATTACATTGATTTATTTATGTATTCTGATAGAAACATCTGTCCTTTATTAATTTAGATAATGCACGCGAAATATTTTGAACGCTGAATAAATTCCTTTTCTGGTAATAAATTCAACAAAAAAGGGAACGATTATTTTTTCAGCAAATCACTTTCTTTTGTCTTCAATTAGACGAAATTCAAGTTACATATTCCATTGAAAGTTTGCGATGTTGTAATAAATAAATAAATAAATAAATAAATATATATATATATATATCACTTTTATTCCTATTTGTTCGAAATTTATAGAAGCACCTCAAGCCTTTAATTCCTATACAGATACTAACGATCACATTTAATATACCTGAATACGTGGATTATTGGGTACGGCAAGATTCAATGTTTGGTGATCAATAAGTGAGGACCGCGCGTTGATTGCCATCAACATAGATCGGAAGCGCCGGTATTCCAGGTCAAATCAAATTGAGGGATAGACAAACTACATTTAGGCATAACCGATAAAAGCTTCAGCATCCATATCAATATAAATTCAGCTTATTCCTAAACGTTCGATTATATACAAAACAAATACATACTTAAAAGGGAGCATATTCGGTATGTATAGACGCCTGAACGTCGATGCGCCATTAGCGTCTATTTTCCATATAGCCCTGGACGCGTGCATTTCCTGACCCCCTCGCCCTCCAAGAAAATTGCCCCCTCCCGGTAATCCCGAGGGCATCTTCAACGCCGTAAGATAACTGAAATTGTAAAATATTGCTTCATTTATTCATTTAATGAGTTTTGATCTAAAGCGCCGTTTATCTCCCCAGTAATACTTTACAACTTCGGCCAGTAACTGCGCGCAATCGGCAAATCCTGAGTTATGCGCCCTTCTTATGCAAATGTATTATAGGTCGGAAATAAGCAGCGAGCTATAAATATTCCGTGCTAATATACATCGGTGTGTATGTGTGTGTGCGCGTGTGTGTGTGCGCGCCTATTTAAAATTCAATCCCAATGCTGCCTTTTATTTAGCTAGCGACGCTCAAACTTTTAGAAGAAGCGCAAAAAGCGCGAGGGAGCGTTAAAATTACGAAAAATTTTCAAACACCGTCAAGCCGATGGTGGACGAGCGATACGGTGACATAAATCATTGTGGGGGAGGGGAGGCAGTGCCGTCCACCTATATTAACTGAAAATTGAGCCGCGCCGGCAATATGGAATTTCATAAATCCGTTCCGTGTGGTCCATTGATCGCAGCGAGTGTGCTCCACTGCTCCACCTCCCTTCGCTCGCCCGTAGCCCCCGGCCCACGCTCATCAAACGCTACCGTCCCTCGATTAATGGCCAAACAATACGCGTCTCTGAGAAATTATACGTTATGGCTCTCCCCATATATATATATATATATATATATATATATATATATATATATATATTTGTATGAGTATGTGTCTGTGTGTATACTACTAGTATCAACCACCCCTCCGCCCTATAACCATCCCAGGCGCGACGATACACTAGCGCGAATAGCAGTTTTATATTCGCGACCGCCGCGCCGCATTTTCGCGGCCGAGGTGCCAAGTATGCGGTGCCGTCGGGAAAATCTATTTCGACCCCTCTCCCGCGAGCCCGCCGGAATTTATGCTCGGCAAAAACGGATTCTACGAATATACTCGCAAGAGGAAAAAGTCGGTCCTGCGAATTATAGGCATAGTTCGATTCTCTTCGGAGATATTCTTCTATATATTATTAATTAATATGCCTTTTTAAAAGAATTATTTTTAATGTACAAGCTGTGCTGAAACTTATTTTAGTAAAATCTTTCACGTATATCGAAGAAATTGTAGAAATTTCATTTTAACTTATAACCGTTGAATGATACTTGATGTGATAGATTTGGACAGATAATTATGGGATCCATACATTCTCCTGTGGTTACGGGAGCCCATAGTATCAGATTCTCCTCCAATTAGAGTAACGGCCAAGACCCTTCTCTATTTGTATGATAAATTGTTGTTTACTTTTCGAAAGAAGTTGAAAAACATACAAGGTTAAATAATGTAATAAAACTTTGTCGAGCAATTATAAAATAATTTTGTAAGTTTGGTATATATACTTCTGTAATCACATTGTTGTCGTTAATTACATCGAGTGCAATATCTGTAATTCATTGTAAAGACAACTTACTATATCTTTAAGAGATTTTTTTGATAAACAAAATGTAGCCAATGAAAACCATATAGTAGTTAAAGAAATAATAACTCTGGAACGTAATACGTAAGAAATTAATCCAGAAAGTAGAGAGAAGAAAATAATAACAGTCAATATAAAAATAGAGTTTCTTCGAAGTCGTATAGGTGCGGAGAGCTACGTAGAAGCAGAGAGAAGTAAAGAAGTAGGTAACAAAATAAAAAATATGATAAATTATATGAGGAATATAAATTATAAACCACATTAAATATAAAAGAAGGTATCCGTTTTTCCTCTATTGACAGTAATTGCAACTGATGGCACGTAATTTACATAATAAAATAGAATCATAATCTATAATACGTGCGTATTTTAAAAAATATAATACAATGAGCAAATTATACGGACAATGAAACTTTCCCCCGGCTGAAAATCTGAGCCGAGACCGAGTTCGCTTCTTCTCCTCCGAGTTTATGGTATTTATACGATTTTATAGCCTTCGCTTAAATGGATTTACGACAAGTGCATTAGCGGATTTTGGGCGGTGCGATTAATGCGCAACACTCGAGGCGGACCGGCGTTGATAATGATTTTCAAAGATGCCGCTACGCGAGACGATCATTAAAATACGTATGCCGTGTAAAGATCGTACGGGCAGTCCGATGAATGATAATTCAATTCAACAGGTCTCTGTCTTGCGAGCGTAATTATTTTAATGACGTAATACTTTAAAGTACTCGTATCTTGATTTTGGTTAATGTCCCGTTATTAAAATCAATAGTACTTTAATACGTATGGCGATTTTTCTGTTCAAGAATGAAAATAACATCAATACACTGTGAATGCGATACTCAGTTCTGGAATAAAAAGTGATGTAAACATCGCAGTTGTGTATTTGGTAGAAAATAACATTAGTTTTACTCGTTGGTCATACTTTGAAGACGAATTTTTTTGAGATCTTTAAGTGATGTCAATTCGACACATATATTATTTAGATGACTAATGGAAAACAAGTATTTGTAGAATGTAGAATTTTAATTTGTAATTATCTCAGAAGAGCTGTAAAAAAAACTTTTATAGCTACACGATCATTCTACATACGCATTAAAATGTTTTATCGAACAATCGAATGTATCTACATGTGGGAATGACAGGAAAATATTATTTTTTCCCGAGCAACATCGAAAGATTATTTTTTTATTTCGTGCGAGGGACGGCGATTAATTTGAGGTTTTCCGACGGTCCAACAATATATCGACACGGTCGCAGGCTCGGATAGGAGCAATAAGAGGATGCGAAATGTTCATCGGGGCTCGGGCAGAAAAAATGTTTTATCTATATAATTTATTATTTCAGCGGAAGATATGAAAGCTGAAAACTCGCGAAAAGCGGACGCTCGCGTTGGTGAAATTGTAAACGAGTCATATCTTTCCCTTTTTTAAACTCGGCTCCTCGCGTCTCCTTCACTCCCCTCGGCACCGAGCTTCGTCTCTCTCTCTCTCTCTCTCTCGCTCTCTCTCGCTGGCTCGCCCCGGCGGTTTCAAGTGGTTAAGCTTTTGCAGGCAGCGACCGCTCCGGAACTAACGAAATGTGGAGCTCTCCCTCGCGTTGAATGGCTACACGTGGGTGGCCAGTCGACGCGCAATTGCGCTTCAGCTGTACTAAGAATTTTCATAAAAGGCACGAGTCCGCGATCGTAAATCTTCGGAATTATTGCAAAATCTCGAAAAGTCGAATAACAAAAAAAAAAAAAAAATAAACGTGCGGAATGAAAAAATTTTTTATTTAACAAAAATCTTTTAATATGCCAGGCGCGCGTTCGGTGCCATTTTATTCTCGCTTTCCTTCTTTTTATTTTCGTCTAGGCTCCGTTTAAGAAATTATGATTCTTTCGCCTGGCCATTCATTAGAAAGTAATTACGGAGAAGGGAACTGCTATGGAAACTAGAACAATTCATTCGTGTGGCTTAAAGTTTTGGCCGAGATCACGCGTTCGGCGACTTTTCCCTGGCATTCCCCCTTATCGTTGATTAAGTGCAATTACAAACGATTTATTTAGATTAATTAACGAATTACCCGCTAACGAGAATAGTTTGAAAAATTTGTCTCTACCTGCTTGTTTTGACCAACTTATAATACGCATTGTTTTGTCTAATAATGCCGAAACTTTGGACTCTAAAAGACTAATGATGGTACTCGCTGATTTTGAATCAATTCCGTATGTTTTCTAGATTATTCATTTTAAGAATTATCTTTATTAATTTCTTGGCTTCTTCGAGCTATTGATTTTACGTTCGTTAAACTGATTTGAATCAGCTTTTTCACTTAATAATAAAATTGTTTTACTGCGTTAACTCAATAATCTTTCATTATAATATTTAGTCGTAGTATTACTGGAGCCGCGAACACACGTTTCTCTTACAATAGTTCTGTTCCTTTCTCCGATAATTCTTTATTTATCATTATTTCTTCAGCTCGTTCAAAGCAAATATATTATTCAAACTTGTCACATTCTTCAACTGGTTAATTTTTTACAAACCAGTTTTATTAAATTATTTTACTTTATCAATTTCGTTGGGAATTCTTTATTCGCAAGTAATCGACATAATATATACATAACTCACATAACAAAGGTATGATAATATTCATGGATTACAATAACAGATGGTTCTTTGAGTCGTTTAAAGTTGTAAGTCACATTCATCCAGAAAATTGCATTATATCTTATACCAGTTCCGCGAAGACAGCAATAAATGGCTGCTGAAAAGAAGGTAGAATTTTTTATTTTTTAACCTCCGCTGTTTATCACATTTTGGACATTGCCAAAGTGTGTGATCAAAATCTTGATTCGGAATTTCACGCGGGAACTACGAGTCATTTTTTACATTTTTTTTTTATAAGCGACACAACAGGGCTATTTATTTCATTACAAGTACTTTTTATTCAATGATATTTTTATTTCTTCGAAACGAAACAATGGAAGTATACTATATGATTAAGTATAAGTGAATCTTTAAAAATAATTGAAAGACCTAAAAACAAATTTATATACACCCAAATTATCCCCAGCAACGGCTCGTCTTATGCATTATCTTCGCTGATTTAACTTTAATTATAGTCCAATCATGAAATTACGATCTCCGCTCGATGTTTAGCTACTGCGTGAAATATCGTTTTCTTCAGTTCTGCACTTGTTTTTTCTCCCAATGGATAAACACGAAGCAATTATCCAATAGATCTTATCAGTTGTAGATATTGTTAGTTTGGGAGAGAAACGGGCGGGTAACCCGCGCCGAGCGCTGCGTCGTGCACGAAGAAACTATGGGAGAGAATTCGATAAAGATCGCGCGGTCTACGTGCAAATTCTCCCCCTGTATACAAGTTATTCTTCAATAGGAGCTTGCGAACGTGACCCAGCGCTCGGACGAGCGAAACGACGCCACAGACCGCAAGATCTTTGTGTCGCAGCTGTCGCCATACCTGTCACATTTTTCGCGTACATCTCTTTCTCTCTCTCTCTCTCTCTCTCTCTCTCTCTCTTCTCTCTCTCTATCTCTGTCTCTCTTTGTATCTCTCTGTCTATGTATATATTTATAGAGGGTAAGTAATAAGCTGTGAGCAATAAACAATATGTAATAAACAATCCCAACATAACTTCCCAATGCTCCATATTTCTCACTCCAGAAATTTGTATATTCTCTTTTTACCTTATATATATATATATATATATATATATATATATATATATGTATATATGTATATATATATGTATATATATGTACATTTGTTTTTCTCACGCATTGCCCGCAGATATAGAATGTATATCTTGCAGCATATACAGCCTTGTCCAATGCCAACTCTATTTATTGGAATTTCAAAGAAAAATTTCATTTTGCTCGATTCGACGGGACAATTTAATCTGTCGTAAAAAGAAGTTTAACCTGTAAATAAATAAAGTGTAGAAACATTTTAATTTATTTCTTCATAAGTATTCCATCATTCGGTAATTTTTTAGAATTATCTTTATTTTTTTATTTATTATAGAATTTTTTATTACAGAATCTGAAACATAAAAATAAAAAGAATTTTTATTTTGAAGGATAAAATCACTGTCCCCTTCACCAAATTCTGATTATAATTTAATAATTGACAATAAATATTTTTACCATATACTGTTCGAACACGACTGTAAATTATTCATATTCATTTAAATATAATAAATTGACAGAACAATGTGAAATGTAAAACTGTAAATGTGAAACTGAAATAGTAATTTAGAAATCTCATATAAGTCACTTATTATCCTTAGAGCGTATAAATATTACGTAGTTTTAGATATTGCTTTCGCGTCGGAAATACAATATTGTAATATACTGCTAAAGAAAGCTAGTAGTAGCTGCCGAGCAGCATCTAGTAAAAGATTTAGAAAGATAAAGATGAATGTACCGAGTTTTTTTTTCTTTTTTTTTCTCGTTTTCTTTTTTTTTATTCCTTTTTCTTTCGCTTTTCATTTTGTTAGTTAAGTCTTGGCAAGAATCGAAGTGACCATATAATAAAGTTTATTTTGTAGAGTTGTAGAATGTACTTTTCTCCTGCAATTTTTTCCTTACAATAGACTTATATTTTTAATAAAGCTTTCAATGAGACCAAAATTATATATATATATATATATATATATATATATATATATATATATGTATAGATATAAACAGGATAGCAGATACACTGACTGATCGATTCGCTAACTCGGTCACTTACTCGTGAACGCTGAGGACAATTCGCTGAATCCACAAGCTTAAAATATGGGTGATATATATTTCTTGGGTTATTTGGGTCGATTTAAGAAAAAACTTTACTCTAATCTACTCCTTTAGGGGGTTGAAAAGGAACAAAGTAAATTTTTTACGAAATTCTGGTCTTAAGGAGTAAAAGGGAATCAGAATTTTTTATTTTGCATCGCATTTTTATGGAACAAAAGTTTTAAATTTAAATTTTATTCTTAAATTAAAAAAAAAAAGAGCGAATTCATGATGGAAGATATTATAATTAAATAATAGGTGACGTTTAATTTTAAATTTCATGCACAGGCAAAGTAGTGGCTGAGTAGTGGTAGTTTTAAATAAGGTTTGCATTAGGTGATTTTGAGAAAAACTCAAAATGACATAAATTCAAAATCTATGACGATATTATACCAATAAAATCATTTCTATTCTGTTTTACTACTACAGACCTCTATATTTGACTCCACATTCTGCAAGGGAACATTATTTAAAGTAAAAAAAAAATGAGACACACCTATACGTATCCTAAAATAAATCACACCGATTCGGTTACTGTCGATTGTGAGTCGGGAGGCATTTTCACGCATTATCAAAAGCGGATCACCGAGGCAAAATAAAGCATTTCCGTTGCGGGGCGAGCTGCGACCCGGACGGCCCTGTAACGTTTGGAAAACGTCGCTTCGAACGATAATAACTAAACACGTGGATTTCCGGTTATAAGGTTGTTCGTCGCTTTATTTACTCCTTCTGCATCCGGTCTCGAAAATAGGGGAACTAATATTTTTTTTAAAAACGCAAGAATATATTTCTAAGTCCGTTACGAAGTGTTGAGAAGCTCTAAAAACTTTGGCTGAATTTTCTCGAAATCTTGATTGTATTTATTCTTAACAGACTAGTTGTTTTCTGGACCTCTGGAATCAAATCATTACCTAACATTTAAATGCAATTATAGGATAAACTAACATTGCTGCGCAGTGAAAGCGCTCATTCCAAGAAAATGCAAAGAACAATTCTTTTGAAAAAAGTAAATTACGGACTTAATTTTCACGACTATAATCGAGGATTCTGATAAAGTTGAACACACAATCGAGCCTTTTCCGCAGGTGTTCTGAATTACAGCTTATGGATGACTTGCAGCAAACTTGAAGAAGTATCTTTTCAGGTTGGACCATGTACGTGTAGCCGAGGCAGGACCGGAATGGGGATTACTAAACGGGTGGCAAAGGAAGTTAAGGCAATCTGGGAAGAGGAGTGTGTTTATATATATATATATATATATATATATATATATATATATATATATATATATATATAATACACGAGTTCTTCGACCGTACTGTATCTTTACAAACTCGGATATGCCTAAAGTTTATGACTTTAATGTGTAAATTAATAAAAACAGCAAGCAATATAATACTTGTTAGATGAAATCTTAATCTTCAATTTCTTTTCAAAAAAAAAGGCTAAAGTTACAATTTTCTACATTCTTATAGTGCAATGAATTTTTCATTCTTCATCCTATGAGTCAGTAAAGAAAGTTAAAACAATGGAATTTTTGCGATCATTTCTTTATTTTAATTCCAGTACACTTCATATAAATATTAGTAACATATAAATATTAGTTTTTTTTCATTTTACATTGTTTCAAAATTAATTATTTCCTTGCGTTATATTCCAATTCTATCATATAGAGTTATCTGTAGTCCAATTTTTATTTCGAACTCATATACAAGTATGTAAAAACAAAATTTACAGCATATCTATGCATCAATATATATTATTATTCTCTGATTGATATTGTTTTGAGAGTTTATATATGATAATAATTATAAATCACCTAACAGATCAGAGACTTTTTTTCACAATACCTCATCCAAATGAATAATCATAAACCAAACATAAATTTTAATCAATAAATTATGAATAATTTATGAATAATAATTAATTTTTGAACGAATCTATAATTTATTAAATTTTGTATTATAATATTAAAAATATGATTTTGATTTTCCTTGTCATTAAATCGTAAACGGTACTACTTTTACTAATGTTAAAAATATAGATGTATTTACTATTGTTTTGTTGAAATTAGTAATGTGATATAATTCTAAGAAGTTTTAATACTTAATAGAAAATTGTTATTAGTTTGATGGTTTACTTCGATTAATCGATACATTCTTAATAATAGAAAATTTATTGAAAATGTAGTAAATCCAAATGTAAACTGAATCCTCTCTATTTTCTATCAATGTCCTTTATGACCTGCCGTGGTTTCCCGCAGGAATAATTTTCATTTCAAGTGCTTCTGCTATCCGAACGAAAAATGCCGGGGAATATAACGAAAATGGGAAGCCCAGATGTATACAACGCTATAAAAATCGTTTCGAAATTTTTATGTCACATGCCACTCCGATCGAAAAATATGTTATTTTGTTCCAAAAAAAAAAAGAAAAATCGTTCGGCTTTTCAGTGGGAAACCAAACTGTCGCCGGAATAATTCTGGGAGCCATAATGTGTATAGGGACTTATAATAATGAAATTGCCGTCTTCATTTTCAAAGCGGTGCCGTTTTCCATTTCTATGCTGTTAATAAGAAAAATAATGCAAATAAAATTGATAGCCGACGTCTCGATACTTATTTCCTATCGAGAAAAATTAGAGATAAAGTCGGTAATGAAAGTTTACGCAGAATTGTTGGATTCGGTCCTTAATACATTCGTTTATCAAGTTGTTACTTCAAGAGGGCTGCTTCAATTGAAATGAAGAACTCGCATAATAAATTAGTAGCGTGAACATAGGATAGTAAAGATCTAGAGAACGAAGCGCTGTAATAATTATTATTGTTTCGGTAATAAATAATCAAGTCAAATTGTGTATATATAGTTTATTGCTTTTGTCTCAATTGGGACAGGTGTAAACTACTAGGGTATGCATCGCGTTTTTTATTTTACTACTAAGAGTAGATATTGCCAATGTATTGCTTTTATTAATAAATTCATGAACGAGCCTGTTGGGATTTTCATCTAAAATATTTCGACGCTTGCTACGGCATTGCTCATAAAAATTGTAGAATCCAATAAAGATATATTAAATTTGACGGAACGAATTCTTCTTCGAGCAAGTCGGTGTCGTTGAATAAGACGAGCAGAAGCGAACAATCGGTAATCGAAAAATTAGAATTTTCCAAATTAATGTAGCAATAATAGTTCATGGCCATTTGCTCGAAGGAGAGGGAGAAAGATGAATAGATATATAGATAGAGAGAGAGAGAGAGAGAGTGTGTGAGAAGGGCGAGAGGGGAAGAACAATATTTATCAGATATTCTTCCGCGCTTGCCTGGACTTGGACAGCTTCGTACTTTCGCCGAAGCCCCCCGCGTAACGGATGGGTGAGCTGAGCGAACCCGATTAACCAGGGCGCCCTCGTCCGACGTACGAAGCCTAAACAGCAGCGTAACTCAATCGGACGAGCGAGACTGCATCCGATATTAGGAGGCGAAGGCCCGACGGGTCGGACAGAGATAATACGCGTCGAACGCAAATACCTCAAGCGCGCAGGCCAGGGAAAGGTGAGAGCGGACAGTGCAGAAGCTCTTTAACGGAAAGACGTTTGCCGCTGGGGAGAGGTGGGGAGCAGCAAGCGCGGTAGTGCCCGCGTCCCCGGCATCACGCGAAACTGCCATATACTCGTTCGAGCGCGGGGCCGTCCGTGCCGGCTCTCCGCGCGAGTCTTCTTGTTTGATTAAGCGACGGCGCTGGCGGGGGCAGGGGGGCCGAGGAGGCGCGCCACCGCCGCGCACCGGGGGAATATCTGCAATTCCTGAGATAGCTTTCTTTTTGCGCTCCGCGCGCCGAGAGCTCCGGGAGGTTTGAAAAATAAAACGAGCATCGCGAGCGAACTATATATATATATATATATATATATATATATATATTATAGTTATTCGTTCGTGTCCCTGGATAATACGCCGTGCGTATTTTTATATTTTCTCGGTTAATTAAGCGAGGCAACCGTACCTTACGAAAGTGCTCCGTTACCGCAGATTTTCCTAGGTATTTGCGCGCCACCTCTCTGTATTCGGGGTATTAATAAACCGTTGTAAGCGCGGGCTCACGGAACATCAAAGCGGGGAGTGTTTTGCTAAATCATTAGTGTGTATATGTGTGCATACAATGTGTGTGTGTGTATGTGTTTGTGTGTGTGTGTGTGTGTGTCTATGCGATGTTGTTCAATCTCGTATAATGAAATAATGCCGCACTAAACATTATGCCGCGCCGGCGTAATGCGCGTTGAAACAAGAGAATTGAGTTTATTGACGGTCGGCGATAATATCGCCGCGCAAATGCTCCGAATTTAATCGCGCGACGAAATTTGCTTAAAAACTGCGTTTCTGTATAGAATATACTGTCGTTTATATTTACCGCTTAAATTTCATTGATACAATATGGCACCTACGTTGCTTTCGTTTGTATAGAATTTAATGTTTCAACGTAGGGCTTTATAAACAGTTTCAGAAATATTTAATTTAGTAAAAATTTAAAAAAAAAATAAAAAAGAAACATAAATTAAAAGCAAATGTACTTTTAAAATTTATTAGGAGTTCGAGATTTATATATTAACGGTTTGTTAAATGCTCTTCTACACCTGCTGAAGAGAAAACTGCACTATTCAAACAATCTTATATGATCGATTTTACATCGCTGCAAAGCTTCAAGATAAATTTATCAAACAATCATGCAATGAGAGAGATTTGAGACTTACATACTCAAATATTATAAATAAAATTTTAAATCATTCTCATTTTCAATAAATTATATTATACAATATATTATACAATAATATAATATACAATTATAATGCCAGTCAGACTGTCCTTGTTTATACTCGCCTCCGTAGTATCTAAAATGGCAATTACTACTAAAAAGTAAAATAAAAATTCAATTAAATAAAATATTAAAAAATAAAATAATTTATATTCTACGTCAGTAAAGAACAATGTGCTTACCCTCGCCACCTTAAATTTAAATTTACGTTTAACGTCCAACGTTTTTCTGAATATGAAAATTGAATATGAATATATTCAATATGAAAATTTCACATTTTCATATTGTTTTTTTCAATTCTAGAGCTATGTAAAATATATTTAAATAAAATACGAAATTAATTAAACATTACAATAATTCAATATTTACCCACATTATTGTTTAAAACATAATATTTCTTGCTCGATCGTTAAAAATAAAAGAAAAAATCGACTTTGACAGTCGCTTAATACAGTGGTTTATCATAAATCTCTTACGCTTGCTCGTTCTTTTGTTTTTTCTTTTTATCATATCCTTAAATTTGTTATTCCTGATAAAGCGCCAATTTACTTTAATACGAGATAAATTTTTACCGATATACGGGGCGAGCCTTAAAAGTATGATCAAAGTTTCAAATGTGTGAAAATATATAGGTACACGCCCGCGAGCACTGCACGCCCTGGCTATCTGTGGTGCCCCCCTCCTACCGGTCGGAATATTATGTAGTAGCTTTACTCCGTGATAGGCTATACTTATGAGATTCTCTTCGGGTATCCTGTTAGTCCCCTCTATTATTAATCGAATACTGGGACGTTACAGGGGGGATAGGGGGTGGGAGAGGGTTTGTGCGCGCCCGCGCGCACACACACACACACACACACACACACACGCGCGTACACCGTGCGCGGTCGAGAATATGCGCCCATATGCTCGCCACGTAGGAAGCTTTATGCGAATTAGAAGTTTGCGCACCTATACGGGCTTTTGAACTACTTGCCGGCGTTTAATTTAATGAATTTCTCTATTTGTAAGTAAATTACTTCCGATGCTTTGAGGCGTTTACGGGCCCTCGAAGAAATTCAAAATTTCTTTTAATTCATAGTCAGAAAGTTTGTCGGTTCTGATATGATGATATTTCAAGGATTTCAATTGAGATGATGAAATGTAAAATTCATAATGGAAATATCAAAAGAAATTTCTTTTAGAAAAATAATATTATTATGAAATTGGCGGTCTAATATTTCAGCAGCTGACTTGCTAACTAAAATAAAAAATAAATCATTTGTCAAATCCATGATCATGTGGACGACGGATCTTTTACTTTCCCAGCTTTTCGCTTTAACGGCCTAATCGAGCGCCTTCGTATTCCGTAAGGTACTAAGCTTTTTGGATCGGACAGCGAGATATTCTCCATAAGAAGGGATTAAACATCTTAACCTTTTCGGCTGAATTGCCCTGGGATCCCCAAATTAACTTTACCAAGAGCGCTTGACTTGACTATCCGCTTATATCTGACTTTTCCATCAGCTGATAATACACCCGAGCTCTGTACAGAATTCCGCGCAAAGTTCGCCCAACGTGACGAAGTGATTCCCCCTTCAAGGGCCAATATAAATAAAAGATATCCGAGACTGGTCGGCCGATAAGATTGATAGAATGTATTCTGTCTCCAGTATTTACATAATTTTATTGAATCCAGAATAAGATTCCTTTCACTTTATCTTTCATAAGATCGCTTAGATTTCATATTCGTTTTCCTTTGTATTAGGGCCGAGTATTTTTTTCCAAATATTTTTCGAAATAAGTCAAGCCAACGTTATCAACTCTATGATCCAAACATTTTTTATTTATCATCTCCGTACAAATTTAAAAAGTTTTAATTGATATTACAATGCAGATATATGCTATAAAATCTATATTATATTTGAAACAAAAGTTTTTTTTTCTTACATTTGAATCTGTTTAAATTGTTAAAATAATTTCAAATTCTCAAATCCATAGACTACAGATTGCTTCATTAATATTATATTTTATTGTATATTTTTTCGATAGAGAATGCAACGTTTTGGGGCGAAATAATTTATTTATATATAAATGTATAAATAAAACTTTCAAAGCACACTATCAGTAAAATGGAAAAATATTTTTTGCATATAATAATTAAAGAAGTTAGAATAATAAAAGGATATACGAAAAAAAATAGACAATATAGTAAAAGAAAGTTATCGTTTTTTTATCTATTCTTTTATGTAAAAGATAAATTACTGATTATTTTGTGTCGCTTATTTTATAGATATTATTTAATCTCTATTTTAATAAAAAATTTTATCTCTATTTCTAAATATTCAATGGATGCGAAATAAACCATGATTCTGTTGCATTTCATTATTTTTAACAAAGTTCATAATGTCAATTTACTTCTTGATTCATGCTATTTCAAAGGAATAATTTCGTTAATGAGAACCTCTTGACTCCACACATCGGCTTATTTTCGCGTACAGAGACGAAAGAGCTCGAGGGTCTCGACTTCAAGTACCTGTCATTCCGAAATTTTCGGAAACATTTTTAAAAAATTTCTGTCGAACTTTTCGGCGGCAAAAAGGTAGCTCGTAAACCACTGTGGAAATCGAAAAATATGAGCTTCGCGGTAAAAGTAAAAAAAAACTCGTTACAGTTATAATTTTTATTGAGAAAAATGATGCGACGGTAGGAATTAGATTAATAAATAAAAAAAATAAGAATGAAAAAAATTTTATTGTACGAAAAAATTAATCTGCTATATTTGATTTTTAATACAAATGTTAAATAAAACAAATGTTTTTAAAACTGTCGTAGAAATTGAGATATTCGATATGAATTGAGTTATTAATAAATAAATTATTCAAATAGTATATACAATGAGTAGAATATACACTTGAAGTTTCTAAATTACTAGATCCCCCTATCTCGCCAAAACTACGTGAAATTCGTAATTCAACAATATATGTATTTTTTAACATGATCTTTCGTCCTAGCTTTGCCCACGCGCTATTTTGAACAATGTAAGTTTTAATTAAAAATACGAATTACAAGTATTTTTTAAAAAAAAACATGAAAATTAGAAAATTGCCAGGCTTTTTTATCCCCTTAAAATAGAATTTCAAAAAACCAAAGGATTTGTTGCATAATCATATTTGTGATATTTTGCTGCAAAAATAAACTCAAAATTTTATTTTCTTGAGAAAATATAGTAAAGAGCCATAAAAGCATATTTTGCCCAATATCACGCTTTGGGAGTAGAATTTAAAAAAAAAAAAAGCCTTTTGTATGGAGCATCCATTGCATAATAGGAACGAGCTATAATTTTCTTTCAAATAATTTGTTCGGTGCATTTGACGAATGTCTCACTTATTCCTCTTCTTCTATGCACGTACAGACTACTTTTATTAAAAAAGTTACTAATGTTGAAGCATACGTATTTTTATACAAGTAAATCATTAATTTAAGATACGGAGAATTATTTACCATTATTGAATAAAAGTGAACTCGACTTCTATTATTTTTCCTAAACGTGAAATTAAATAATATTGAAAATAATGGACAGCCTGGAGGGTAAATATTGCCATAAAATGCGTATATACAGAGAAAAGAGCAGTAGATAAGAAAGGTATGCGTATATACATATATTGGCTGAAAAGAAAATCGTTACAGGGCGCGTTTTTCGCAACAAAGGATATTCCACCTTTGAGGAGCGTTATTTATTCCATCCCGCGGTTTCCAATATGCCCTTCATATATAACCCACGAGCGAACGCCGAGCAAACGGAATATTGGGATATCCGGGCGTCTTGCAAATTCTCGGTGTATCTTTGTGCCGCGAAATTGCGCGCGCAACGCGTCTCGTAGGATGCATCGGGTAAGAGACGAGGGTGGATCATGCTCACTTGAGCCTCTATCCCCCACGCCCCACCGCCCCACCAACCCCCTTACTCCCGCCGGAACCCATCGCGGGCTATACACATTTCTCCCGGCTAGATGACGAGCATTATTTCCTTCCTCCCGGGCGCCCCGCCTCTTTTTTTTCCCCATTTATTTCCGCTCGTACCTGAACTGAATAATTTATTATAACATTATTAGAGACCCAGTTGTCCGGGAGATTGATCTAATGTATAAATTCGTATTTATTTATATAAGAATATACGGGGCCCCCGCTATCGCTCTTAACGTGCGCGTGGAAAATTGCGCGCGCGCGCCGCGTAATGAATTATTGCGGCGCTAATGATGTTCAAATGGGAACTAAGTGGTTCGATCGAGTAAAGCCAGACTTTGTAAGCTCAATTCCCCGGCGCTGCGTATTTACATACGTATAAACGTGTATTTTGAAGAAAAAAATCGACAATTATTCATCCATAATACAGTTTCATTAGGAAAATGATTGTTCCGACGCAACTAAAATAGCTTATTATAATACAGTGCTGCATTTGTAACGAGAGTCGGAATTTCTATTTTTCGATTAAATTTCTAATCCCGTGGACCCGGGGGCCACGTCGCCTTGAACTGACGAACTTTCCAAACTGACAAATTCGAGCTGGGTCGAGAAAAGTAAATGAGAAAATTGGAGATGTGAAGGTGTAATCCCCGCGCAATATAACCTTTACTTTCTCCTTTCCGTCGCTTCGTCCTTTTATTTCTTACTCCATAACTTCGCCGTTGAGATTTGGCCGTAATCCGACTTTACTCGTGTTATGCGACGGCGCTGACAATACGTCACGCCGAACGATTTCGGATTCGTGCCGTGTAAATAAATCGCGTCATCCTTCGAGCAACAATAAAGACAATTACGTTACGCGATTCAAAATTCTGCTCATAAAATAAAATGCACTGTTGCTTCGCGCGTTGTTGAAAGAAACGCGAACTTCGACCTCTCCTTTATCTTATTGCTCATCGCTAGCGAAGCAATGTTCTCGAGCCAAGCGGTATGGACGCACACGTACGCCAAGATTAAATATAAAGAAAAAAGAAAAAGATGCGAATCCATGAATAAATCTGGCATGAGCGACGCGAGCCACGCTCTTTGTCTACCGGCACCGTTTCAGCCACCCAGGATTTCGTATTTCTTTCTCACTACGTAGTCTACATTTCAAGCGGAAAAACGAAATCGATCACTTTCCCTCCTTGCTCTCCGTAATATAATCCTTGATAGTGCAGGCCCACTGAAATAAAAATAGATCTGCGCCTGCACACCTGAGTCCCCGTGATTCGGTAAATGTGTATTAATGGAATACGAAATGAGCCCTTTTCGCGCTCTCTCTCTCTCTCTCTCTCTCTCTCTCTCTCTCTCTCTCTCTCTCTCTATCTCTCTTTTTGCTTTTTAATAAATATTGAGGCTACTTTCTCGACTCCCGTTGCCAGCTGAGAAAGTTACTCATAAACGCGCTCGAATATTAAACTTGGTAAATGTTTAATCCGAAAATCGATTTTCAATTTTTAGAAAGCAAATTATACATTAGTACAGATTTGCTTTTCAACGGATACTTGTGATTATGATTGTTTACGTCAAGATGTAATAATGATCTCTGAATTATTTTACTAAATTGTTTTCTACTCTATATTTATGAAAAGCATCTCAGAATTGCATTAACAACATAAACAGTATAGTGAAGATAATTTAATGAAAAAGTTTTCGATAATATGCATTACTTTTCCAGTTTTAAACAAAAAATTACCTATCTGGGGGAATAGCGTATCGCGTAAATTTCGAGACGAAAAAATGTTCCTTCCTTCTCGAAAATAAAATTCGATTTTAAAATCGAACTTGATCAAGATTGCTTAAATATCCTGATTTTAGTAAATTCCGAAGTAAATTCCATAGAGTATATATCAATTCTTGTTAGCAGGTATAACTTTGGAAGAAGCCACCGCTGGATGACTTAAAGTTTTTATACGCATTTATAAAACGGGAAGTTTCCCAAACTTTGGCACACATTCGTTTCTCCCACAAGTGATACTCGTCCTCCCTCAAGTGATACTCCCCCCCCCCTCTGGTTAGTCAACCCGCAGGAGCTTCATCGGATGAGCTAGTCGTTTTAATCAGTACCTTGGACTTAGTCGACGTACACTTAAAGTAACATTCCCTTGGGACACTGGGAAATTGGCGCGCGTGATTAGTGGTACGTTACGTTTAGTGGCTGTCTTTTAGTGGCCGCAAGCCGATAACTATTAAAGCGCCGTACCTGCAACGACATCGGCCGTCGTGAGTCGCGGTCTATTGAAAATATATTACTGTTGTCGCGTTAACGGAGAAAATTTTCGTAGCCATTAAGCGTTCGAGGGCGACGTCGGATACCAAGGAAATGAACTGTAGATACTGTTATTATACGAACGCGTAAGCAGATTAAGCCTTAAAGAGGTCAGCCGTGAGCGTTGCCTGCGCAGCTAACCGAAAGCGCGACATACGGATGGTCTTCTTTCGAAAATGTCGCTTAAATAGAGTTAGAAAAAAAATCGTCCTGGCCAATCCATCATTTACAAAGTTTTACGATCTGACAGATCTCGTCGCAAAGAGTTTTGAATTATCACCTAATTCACGAAAAATAACTTTCAGTTTTCATTATGATCGAACTTATGTTTTCAGCACTGTGACAGCTGATTTATCGCCACCACGTTATAATACTTTTATACACTTCGTATCACTCTAAATTATCTAGTTGGATAAAAAAAGAGCAGCCTAATTTCATGCTCTATTCCGTGAGACACGATTTATTAATTTACTTACATCGCAATACGTCACGCGTTTTCTTCTGTTTCGTTTCGGAAAATTTGGTGCACGCGCGATTTGAAGCGACGTCATCCGGCCCGTTTTGCAGAGCGCTTCGTCGGTATCTACCTTCCCGTAATACGAAATCTCTATACAAGCCCTCGCCGCTTCGCTCAAGCACTGCGCAAAGCTAAATTGTTCGTGTAATTTATAACGCTGCGCGGTGTATCGTACGAGGCCAAAATTTCATAAGAAATTTATCTGGTTTTTTTCTTTCTTTCTTTTTTGTTCTTCTTTTAAAGCTATTTACAGATTTTCTCGATACGGAATTTCGTTGAATGGGCGCAGTTGTAAAATGTAACCGAGCTACATTATGACTATTGGTTCAGGCACGGCGCCGCGTAAAGTTCTTTTACGCGATAACTACGTACCTACCTTTCAAAAGGAGGAAAAGTTTCAATGAAATTTCGAAACTGCCATCGATGATATTGTGCGGCAATTCTACTTTCACGTGTTATATTCGTCAATATCAATTTACTTCTTAATACAAAAGATATTGATTTATTGCGAAGCGAGTGGAAATATATATAAAAAATAATAATAATAATCTATCGTCGGGTTCTAGCAATACCGATGAATAATTATTAATGTGCTGGTATATTGCAGTTTTCCAACCGATATATAATATTAAAATTAATGGCAATAAAATATTAATTATCAGAAATAGCAGGGGAATACCGTTGACTCTCTGTTTTAGCAGGCATTGAAAATTTCAAGATTGATCATTTCTTCTCTTCGTAAAGGTACAAAAAAGATATCAAGAAGAAAATCGTTTTAGTTTTATCGCGTAGGATTCATTTATCAAACAGTACTCACTATTTTAGAAAAACATCGTAAAATAAGCATTTCTCATTTTGAACCTTATGAAAAGTATTTATTGGACAAGAATTAATTCTGACGTCTGGTTTGAGTACACAGGAAGAAAAGCCTGGAAATATCCTATTAGAGAGCTCAGTGAGGAAAGGTCAAGTATACACGATATTTGTGAATAGAATAACTTCATGAATTAGGAATTTACTAGCAGACCAGCTTCTTTCATAATAAGTATAATAATAAAATAGAAAAACTTAACATAAAATAAAACAAATTTTTTATTATTAATATTTTTAACAAATAACTGTCAAATATTGTAAATTATGCAATAAAACAGTTTTTCTCCGAATTCTGTGTCAGCGATACAAACGCCATCCAAGAAATAGAACATACATACGACACCTCTCGACAATTTGTAAAAACTGTGAATTATATCTCGGGATTACCCGTCGTCGTCCGTATGTTGCTTAAGTAAATACCCGCGATAAATTGATAGCCGTAGTTCGCCGATTTCGCGCATTGCGCAACTCGCCGTTGCGGATAACGTACTATGAAAACGGTCGTTATTCTCATTCTTAAATGCGAGCACGCGCACGAGGGGAAAGTGGCGGTGAGGGGGATGGTTGGGTCGAGTGCTTTACTGGCCCCGACACGAAATACCTCAGTCGTGCGAGCGAGCTGCCCGTTATTGTATGGGAGGCCGCTGTCAACTGTCACGGAATTCTTCTTAGATTTCTATCTAGATTCGTTTCAACGGACTGGCGTTATTGTAAAATAGTTGGGAGTCTTTTGTGCTAGAAATAAGTGTAAATAAAATTTTGTAATTCATCAAGGAGTAATTTTAAACTTCAATTGAAAATACATGTAATAAAAGAAATTTTTGAACAGATTCACTTGAATTTGTGAAGAAAATCGACAGACGTTTACATTGTTGCATTTATTTTTTAAATAATTACAATAAATAATGAGACTCTTAAACATCATCGATGCACGAAAGTTTTATTGCTTGACGAAATTTCATCGTTCGCTGAAGTCCATTGAAAAGGTTAATAAATATAAAAGTTAAAATTTTATATTGCATATAACATCTACCAATAAAAAGTTACTTTCATTTTCTAGATAATTTATTTCAATATAAATATAATAGGGTAATTGTGACAATAATTTTTCTATAAATGAATAAAGGAGACATATTAACAATAGAATAAAAGAAGAGAAATTAAAAGAATAAATGTATGGAATTATTTCATAGTATCGACTCAATGAAAATTATATGAATGCATAATCACTGTACCAGGTTGATAAATAATTATATTAATGATACAAAGGATACGTGCGCCTGAGTGGATTAAAATTCTCGGACTGTACGAGTTCGACGATTATTCTATAAATATTCGCCGTTCGTTTATATATATATATATAGTATATACGTGAATAATACTCTATGGAAGGCAGAGAATAAGGGGAAAACTGAATAATTTAAAATATTTTAAAGTTTTTGATAGAAATCTGATTTCGAATGAATTATCGTGTTTTTTCTTTAATATAGAATATCTTGCTCAGTGTAACTCTTGTCGCAGAGTCACTCACTGAAGTTTGTTATGTTTAATTTAAAAAAATTTCGATAAACTTTTTTTTTGACAAACAATCATGATGTTGCTGAATTTTTTTTTTATAAAACTGATATTTCATTAATATCTTCAGAATTTTGTAATTCTTATTCTTTTAGTAACATTGAAAAAATTTTTAAGAGAGCTTTTAAAAAAACGCAAAACTATACAGAATTTCTTCAAACCATAAAATTTATATGTATAAACTTACAATTCATGGTAGTATGCGCTGTTATTTTTTTATCGCCTTATATGGTACCTTACTTTAGTTTATTTCGAAGATAAATTTTCAATGGTAATAACTAATCTCATATGCATACATGTGTCTGTGTGCTAGCGTGCGTGTGTTTTCTTTTGACTAACGGAATAATTCATTTTACGAGCGCGGTCAAAAATAATCGCAACGTCTTCTATTTGGCTTTTGAGAAAATTAGGTTCGGAGGTACCAGGGGGCTAAGACACTTATTTCTACGCGACTATATCCTACACAAGTTTCCTTGTTAATGTGCGAGGAGGCGGCGTGCCGCGGCCGGGGCCAGGTGGAAATACTCGCGGCCTCGCGCGAAGCAATTTCCTCGAGGCGTTCCCTATTTGCGGCTGTCCATAAACACAATCGTATTATCCGAGACTGATCGCGTCTCCCCCCGAAACGACGCTTTAAGTCCATCGGCTTAAGCTCGCCGAGCCCTCCCCACTCCCGAGCCTCCTCCCGCTCCGCCAGCGCAGACGAGACCTCGGCGGAGATTTCGCGAGCGGCAGGGCGCGCTACAGCGGCTCATCGGCGCCACTCGGGTGGAGCCTCGTGAGCCGATATCGCGAATAGTCGGTCCCGAGATAAGACGGGGAAGGGGGTGAGGGAGGGGGGGGAGGGGGTGATTGGCTTGACTCTTAGCCGAGCGCGCGGGCGGATCGCTCGCCGAGCGAAGCGGTAAATTTGCCGCGCTCTCGCGCGATGATAAAGGAGCCGGGACGCTTAGCCGGTGGGACAAGTGGGCCAGCCCGCGGCCCAGAAGAAGGGGAGGGCGCCCGGAGGCCCTCGTTGCCCTTTGCCCCGGAAGCTGCCCCTATCTAATTTCTTATACACACGGCGCGGCCATAGCGCTACGCCGATATAAACTCTTTACGATTGGGCGTAAAGTGCGTTATGCGAGCGCCCCCCCCCCTCGCCCCCATTCTCCGGCCGGCCATTTCGAATGGACTTTATGGGGATCGCGTCGCGCGACGTGCTAATTTACGTTCTCTCAATATTTAGAGCAAACTTTTTATTTCACCTCGGGACTGTTTCGAAAATTGCGCCTGCGTTTCGTATGCCGCGGCGGATTTTTCGGAATCTCCAACCGCGAGGACTGCGGTAATTTTTCAGCTCGGCTACGATAATTTGCTTCTGGCGTACAATTGGACGTTTCGATAGATATCCATTGTAATTACATTATTCAGGGGAATTTTTTTATTTATTCAGGGTTTCACGTGAAATACAATGAACAGTGGTCTTGTTATTTAGATGGATATCTTTAGTTGAAGTAGAATAAATTTTTCTTTGAATAGCAGAAAAAATAATTAGGTATTGTATTATTTAAAGCAGTGAAATATACATTTTAAATGAATTTGACTTTTTAATACTGATAATATATTTCTTTTAATCAGGTACATATACACATATAAATTTATGAAATGAGTAATTGCAAAAATATGGATGGTCTTTTCTTTGCTGCTTTATGAACAGTTTCAAAAATCAAGCACTGATAGTAAAGATTTTTTGAAATTTTCAAGGAATACCTTTATTTTGTATAATGATGATCTTTTCAAATTATCAAAAAGAACTTACGCTTCCTAGTTAGTTAAAGCGAGTAATATGATATGCCAGCGCATGTTTATGTGTCTTCTTTTCTTCCGTTCTCTATCACTCTTACTTTTTACTGTTCTATTCATTATTCTGTCATTAAACAATTTTACTCACTGTCTACCTTATAACAGAAATATTCCAAAGACCATTAATACAAAAAAATTATATATTTTTTGTATCAAAACGAGAAGTAAAAGAAAGCTCGTTATTTAGAAGCTAATTAGTAAAAATGTATCATCATAGCTCGGGCGCTTTTAGCATAAACGAGAGGCTCGTTAAGCTTGAACGCTTATTTAAAGAAAGCCCTTTAGACTGCCACGGTTGCGTAAAATGAGTTACGAGTCAAAAGACAAAAGTGAAATGAAACTCGGCTCTTAAATATAAAAAAAAAAAAAAAAGATTTTTTTCGCGAAGAAAGTAGAAGCAACGTTTTCCGCGGGGTGCACGGTTGCGAGGGGAGGGGTGAGAATAAAAATTTTAAATACGAGCTTAAATTCCATAACGCCCCATTCAAATTCCGCGATGATTTCAACGCCGTTCCCTAAGTCTGGAAATCTAACGCGTGGCGGGGCTACATATATGTATATACATATACATATACACACATAGCTGTACACCGCGCCATGCGCTATCTGCGAGTATTCGTTCGTACGATCTAACCGGACGGCGGTAATCAAACTTTTATGATTCGGCGAAATGTCTCGGTAGGTGAAATGTCGTACCAACGGCGGCGACGGCGGCGCGTTATGCCCCCGCACAGGCAGCTCTACCCCTTCCCCATCTCATCTCCGACTCCCCTCCCCCTACTCCTCCTACCCCACCTTTTGTCCCTCCGTTCCCGACTCGTTTCACGCGCACCGTTTGCCTTTGACTCCTGGGGGATGCTTCTATATCACGGGGAAGAAAAAAAGGCGAACAAGATCGTGAGGGAAAATTTACGAGATATCGGATTTTTTTTTGTACATTTTTCTCGACGAATGCATATATATATATATATATATATATATATATATATATCCCCGCAAACTTTCAACGACCGAGCCCCCCTTTTCCGTGAATTATTTTTCTGCCCGACGATTATGAGAATTTTTTTTAAGTAAAAAATGTTCTGTTGCGTTTTCGATCGGGTATCCAACTTGGATATAAATTGAAAGAAGAGAAGAAAATATATTTCGATGTTTTTATAATATTACCCAACGCTGATACGAGAATGCAATAATCGTATAGCAACAACTAATTAATTGATTCAATTTAATTTAAACGATTAAAAAATTGGTGTAATAAATGGGACGGTCAATGTATGGTAGATGTAAGTAGAATTTTTTTAAAGTTATCTATCAGCTTGAAACTTTTAGTCTGATACACTTACTTGCACTGCTGAAGATTTAAATTTTTCGTCGTATTCTTCGCATGGATGGATTGCATTAGCAACGATGCGAATCTCTGCAAGCGACGACGAAATATTAGTTATTCGAGCTACATTTATAAGTACAATTTTGCTCTGGCCTAGGTATCGGGTAAAATACCAAGATTTTCGTTTAGATCTAAGATAAGATTCAAGGTTCTTTAGTCTAGAGATTAGCGATAAGTAACGATATTAATAGCTATCGATACTTTATACGAAGCATATCGATATTTATAGCTATCGATATTTTACATGAAGTTTATCGACATTTTGTATCGATGGATTAGTTCTAATATCGGAAAAATATATTGGCGAAAAATAGAAAGCAAATACAAAGCTGCGCGTGCGTCATGATGATTTGACGAATAAGTCCTGCACCAACATCATGTCCAGAGTAATGACAAATGAATAACGCTCCTGCTGTAACTTGCAAGCCAGTATAAATCATACAAATAAATTAACTCCAGAACATTTTCGTCGACTTTTATTTTTATCGTCTTTGCCAACTGGGTATCAGTCTTTATAATTAAGTTTAAAATTGAACTATGTACTGATAAACCATATTTTCAGTCGCTATACGTATTTTCACGGTTCTATTTATCTAAAAAAAAATAAAGAAATCGGCTTGCATAGGTGGGCATTTTTTCCTCTAATATCTTCAATTGGAATGATGAAAATGGAGTTTTGTTACGTTTAGCTATTAGTATCAAGATTATGCACGTTACTTGTGCGATTTGTGTGAAATAATAAGAAAATAAGGAGCAGTTCAAATGCCAATAAATTCGACCAGACTAACGAAATGGATGACCGATGTAATTGCAATGACATTAAATTACTTCCTAAAAATAAGCGTGTTATCTTCGAAACGCCTGCAAACAAGTTGTAAAAAGCTAAAAGCAACAATACGGGATCATTGTTAAATTCCAGTCCTCGCGAATTCAATCGCAGCGCAGACTGACGGACTAATTGAAATCCCGCGCGACCGGCACCAACATATTTACGTGCCCTGCCCGGCTCTGCCGCGCACCTGACTCGTGACAAAAACAAGCCCAAAAAGAGCTCGTCGCTCAGAAATGAGATTTTCGCGGGCAACGAGGCCGTCCCGCCATTCCCGTTGCCGGGGCAATTTTTTATCCTCCCTCCCCCCGTTACCGGCCGCCCGCGCGGGATGAAAGGTTTCGCGCCGCATCAAGGGACAGAGCGACGCGTTGCGGGATGCAGCAGCACCGGGTAGCGAGCGGCGCCTGCCGCGTAGTCGTATACAAATGGATCCGCGGCCCTGGCGTACGATAATTTAACGTGATTTAGATTTAGCGCTGAAGTGCCGCGCCGTGGCCGCCGTTCCTCCCCCCCCCCGTACCCCGTCCCCGCGCCTCTAGGTACGCGCGCAGCGAGGCGAGGGAGACGCCCGCGGCCCCTCTGCCGGAGAGATCTGGGCCGCGCGTTGCCCCCCCCCCTCTCGCTGATGCACGTAGCCCAAGAGGATTCTCGCGGCAACCCTCCTCGCCTTCCCTCACCGCGCCCACCCCCGTGCCGCGGGTGGGGGCGGTGAGGCCGCGCCGGGCGCCCGTTAGATAGTGCACGTACCTCGTTATACGAGCGACGCTTCGCACGCGCGAGCGGCGTCGGCGATAGCGGCGGCCGCGCGTCGGTATAGATTCGCGGGATCGCGAGTCCCTTGTTGATATTCGAAATGTTGGCTCCGCTGCGGCCTCGCCGCGACAATGGGAGAGCGTAATATACCGGGCGTCCGGTGAAACGAACGTGTCGAGTGTGACCGGCCCCGTGACCCCTCACCCCCCCCCCCCCCCGCGGCCACCGCCGCTCTCGTCTTCGTTACGGCCGATCGACAAGGTTTGCATTGAAATGCCGTTAATTAATTCCTGACGAGGAGGCTGACGTTGCGCCCGTCGCGCTGGGATGGCTCAAGATCAATTTTGATTGCCCTGCCAAGCGATTTAATTATTTGTTTACAGTGAAGTTTTGGGAAATGGAAATTCGATGCCCGAATTACAAGGGCTCGCGAACTTTTGCCAATTACAGATAAACTTGTTGTTGAATTATCTCGGATTCGCCGAGCACAATTTGTTAAGCGAGAAATAGATAAAATCTTTATTTATATTGATTTTAAATCAATAAATATTCTTATCGGTCTTGCAGTAAAATTCTAACATTCTTAACTAAAATTCATAACATTCGGCATAAGTATAATTTTTAATTGTAATAGATTGATTTTAATTAAAAAAAAAATGCCTCTAAATGTACATATGGATTTATTTGCCACTAAAATGGATGCAGATCTAAGGCTGGGAACGTTTCGATGCCTGAACGGGGGCTCAGCTACTCGTGTCTGTTCAAGCCGCTGAACCTACTCGAACTACAAATACTCAAGCCGCTTGAACTGCTTGAGCTGGTCGAATGGAATCGTTGCAATTCAGCATTCAAATTCTGCGCGAACGCACGCATAAACGTATAAACGTTTAAAAATTTATAACTAAAACAAAGATTTAATGATGCGATAGAAAAATGGACGGCCGACTCGAGCTTCGTAGCTCGAGTAGCTGGAACGGCTTGAAAAGGCACGAGTACTTGAGCAGCCCGGAACTAAATCGATTATGAAAAAGTTTCCGCTCCTAGTTTCGTATCAATTTTCGTAAAGTATATTCGTGTATCCGTTCAGTATCCGTCCGTCATTAGCTCATAAAGTAGGTACGTAAAAAGTATTTTCTCGTAAATAATATCTCTCAAAAATCAATTTTAATATTATGCCATTTTTAAAATGCAAAACTAGTTTCTTTTTCAAACTTTCTGAACAAATCTGAGAGAATGCACACATATTAACAATTTTAAATTACACTTCAAAACATACAAAAGTTCATTAATTACAATACTTGTATGTGATATATTTTTATTCTTTTCAAAAAAATTCATTTCATTCAAAATAAAATGAATTCATTTCTTAATAATGCCACAAGTTGTCATTTCGCTTAAAAAAAATTACGTAAAAACATATTTTTTGATTCATGTTTGCCAAAAGCCAAGATAAGCCTTTCATACATTTCTGAGTGGTAAAATTGTATTGAACGTATCCAAAAATAGGTAAGAAAATTGCTAATTATTTGGAACCTTTGAACATTAATCAGTTCGAAATTAGCTTAAATTGTATTGATTTTAGACTTTAATGAATTAAAATGGCCAAACGCGTGAATTCACCGATAAATGTAGAAATTCTTCGCTTACTTCGCTTCTATAATCATCGTTACCATTCCCGTACAGAATTGAGCGACTAGTCTAACGACGCTTCAACTAATGCCTTCCATTTCTCTCCGTGTCTTACTTGCATTTCGCCGGGGCTGCTGAAATTTATGCACAAAAATAATACGCTCTCTACGCCCCTTTTACGCCACGCGCGTGTCGCATATCAAAGCATATCCATCGTATGGGATTCGCTTAATAAAGTATGCGAGACCCGTTGCACTTTATTCCGACGAAAAAAACCGACCACAAAAAAAAAAACAAAAAAAAAAAAAGAAAACAAAAGAAACACAAAAACACCTCGAAATACTTAATCCCGTATAATATTTGTCCCTGCAGCCGCGCTGTAGGTGCGCGAGGTTGGCGGGCTGGGGATATAAAATGAAGAAAAAGGTTTCTTTTGCTTTCCGTGGAAACGGGGCTTCCGCGGCATAACCGAGAGCTTTGCATAAAAAGCTATATTGGCCCCCCGAGGAGAGCGTCTAATAATCAGTGTGCCTCGGCTGTGTGGCTCTCTACTGTCTGGTCGACAAATTTTTCCGACCGCGGCGCGGTATACCTGTATACGCAGTTGCACTCATAATCGAGCACTTTGGCGGCGGAGGGAAAGTGCGGGGAGGGGGGGGGTAGAGAAGCAGATGAGAGTGAGCGATAATGAAAATTAGCCGAGCTCCGCGCTGTGGCATTCAGGACCAGTTTTTCACGCGACAAATCGCGGGAAATTTTGTCCTTTTTCTTCTTCCTTTATCCTTCACAATATCTAGCTTGCGCCAGCATATTTTTCCTTTTTAAGGATATGCCATTAAATATTCTTGTAAGTACAGCATCACGCTAAGAGGTTCCGTGTAAGTTGAATTGTCGTCGTTTCACCTGTTCAAAAGATCTCAAGTACAGCGAGTGCGATTAGAAATTTTTGAACTAAATTGAAGTTAATAATTGCATTACCTTATTTAGTATCGCATATCGTGTAACTTGCTTAATGTAATCTGCTCTTTTATCGTATGAAAATCTACGACGGTGGATACACGGTAGTGCAACATTTTATCATTGATAAATGCATACTGATAATTTTAAATTAAAGTTTCCAAAAAAGAAAACCTTTAATAATATATTATAAATGAAGTAAGATAAAAGAAGAATTATAAGAACAAAATTATATATATATATATATATATAACGAAAATATACTATATATATATATATATATATTAATATACTAAGTCCTGAAAATGTATGTGATATTAAAAAACTGAACTAAAGTAACAAAAATCTACTTAGTGGTTTTGTATTTAATTGGTCAAGCTCCAATTAAATATGTCCATACCTTTTTTTAATAAATATGTTAACTTATTATATAAAATAACATAATATTTATTTAAAGCTATCAATCATATATAGTATAATTTATAAAAAAACTAACTAGGTTAAAATATATTTACTCTCGTATTTAATATTATTCCTGGAAATAATAATATTATATACAAAATACAGTCCTTTATTGAGTCTTTCCTCGTGCACTTTTATCTAGAAAAATCTGCCTTCGAGATACATGTCTTGACACACAAATCGGTGTACTTTTTAGAAGTCAGACTCTTAACTTGACGAGTCTCTGATATCAGACGCAATGTATACACAACGAAAACGCAACTAAATAGAAAGTCTAGTCATTGGAATTGCTAACGTTGCGATAATTGTCGACCGTTTGGAATTGTCGTGCAGTTACCAACTCAGCGTCTGAAGTGCTATTTTAGCATTACACTAGCGGAGAAGATTTCAATTTGCAAGCAGCTTGGAGATGTCAACTTTTCACGGTGTACCGTGTGCGGAGAATTGCCGATGTCACTGTAATATGCGCTTGTAGAAAGCTTAAAATCTGGCAATTTTCCTACGAAAACTTCCCGAATGACCCGCCCGATAAAACTTGATTGGGATTAAACTTTTATAAGTCGTAATTTGGTTTATAAGTCCTCGAAACTATTCCACTTTTTTAGCCGTACTTATACGACGTGTTGCCGTAGTGAACTACTGCTTAAAGCCAGTGCAATGCAATACATTATTATAATGCTGAGCTTCTACAATTTGCATAACTATATGTAATGCGCTGCGATGCTCTTTTCAATATTAATTTTCTTTCTCTTCAAAATTATAATTTAAAAAGCTTATTGTGACTAGTCATTTCAGAATCAATTTAAAATGTTTCTTAGCAAGAATAAGTTCTGAAAATAATGTTAAAATTATTGCCCAATATGTAATTCGAAAATTGTTAAATTACATTTAATGTTAAACTATAATATAATTCTTCATGCAATTTTAGATAATTTAGGTAATTTACTTTTTTAAACCGTAAAAGAAACGTTATATTAGGAAAAATATTCCAAATTTCAAGTGGACATTTCTTTGCTTTAGAGATTCAACGTGCAGTAGCTATTTCCTTTTTAAAAAGGATTTAAAGAAAAGCACGTACAAATGAAGCGCACGTATATGCTTTTCAAATGAGCGAACAAATATAAAACGTACGAGTGTGTTTCTTCTTAAATTTTATCGCGCATATATTTTATTCATCCTAAAATGTGAAGCATTATAATTATCGAAATAGCTTGAGATTATTATTAAATGAATTGCTGATCATCGACATAACAAAAGAAAGAAAAAAGTGGAAAGAGATAAGTCTGTTAAAGGAAAAATCCCAATTCAACGCGGACCATTAATCTTTAAGAGGGAGACTTACGAACTTAGATTAAGGGCTCTACTATAGATTTCGGTCTTCAGTGAGCGACGGCGAACGGATCGAGCGCCACATTGTGGAAATATGCGCCGTTCCTTCGATTTAAATCTATACGTAATGAAGATTTCGGAACGCTATTCAGAATTCGACAGGACATTCGACTGTAAGCGCCTTGACTGCCTGCTGCGCAACAAAATTCCGCGAAATATTTGACAATCGACGACGAACTATTATCAGCTGTATAAGAACGAGGTCGGGGCCATTTCTCTCGGTCAACCAAGCCAACCGTTCGGCTTAGAAGACGAATTAATACGCGCGGGCGTGCGGTGATCGATATTAAGTAGTCATTCTCAAACCTCACCGAGCTGATAAATTAAAGGCCGTGCAAAAGTTTACCGACTTTTGACGCACTTTACAACGTAATGGAACGTAATTTGATTGAGCTGGTAATTTGAAATGTTACGGGACGTCGCTCGACGAATCGATTTTTTATGAGAAGAGGCTTTAGTTTCACGTCGAGCTTTGTCAATGTAAAAGAAATGCGAAATACAGAACACGGTGAGAGCGATTTATAATTGTATATATATATAACTTGTTATCATTTTCATAACATCGAGTTTTACGTTTATAAATTCGAAAAATTCATCCTTAGTAAAAAATTACTCGGTTTATCAAACTTAATATGCCAATATAATTTCAAATATCAATGTCGATGCATGTATGAAATCGTAATGTACGAAGCTTTCGCATGCGAATTCTGATAGGGCTTTTCCCGAGCTTATCAAGAAGTCGAAACAATACAGAATTTCATGAATACCGTTTCGAATCGACCGGTGAACCATTTATGAAGAAAAATTTCACATTAATTGAAAGCTTTAGCAAAAGAAATATTATAATATTTGATTCGAGTAATTATTTTTGGATAACGAAAATTGGTAAATGAAAGAAGATAAATAAAAAATAATCGATGGTTACATGAAGCTTCAAATAGGAGATTTTCCTCGGAGAAGAACCAAATGCAAGATAAAAAAAACATTTAATGAAGTAAATTTACAACTAATATAATTATAGAATGATCCCCTTCATATGTATTTGAATGCCCTTATTAAAATATGAAGTATCTTCTATTCATATGCCTTATTTGCAAAAAATATTCGTGCGTATAACAAAGACGATATATATTTCACGCATTTCACAAAAATCCTCCGTGTTACGTATCCTGACGTATCTGACATTGAAATTTCTGTGAATTTTTCTACACTTTTGTATTTCTGATGAATCAACGTCTTTCGAAATTATGTAATTCGAAATTTAAAAAATTTTAAATTATTTTACCTTCAGAAGACTATTTCAAGAATGTTCATGTGCATATATACATAGCAAAAGAATTGCGTATTAGAAATTAATTAATTTTGATAAATAATATATTATCAAGATGCATCTTTTTAAACAACTTATTGCAAAGAGAAAATAAACCAAAAAATGTCAAATTTCTTTATTAAAATTCAAAGTATTGTCAAATTGATGCTGAAAACTAAAATTTCATCATTTTCTATTTACAATTGCAATTACAATTGTTAACAATATATCGATTAATAAAGACTCTGTGTATACGATATAAATTTATGCCAAGGCAATGAAGCTTCAACCCTGATGCATTTTCTACAATATGCAGCCAAAATTCATTGTTGATTTTCGGAAGTATAGGACACTCGCTCTAAATATAAAACACGCGTTTTCCCATCCAATGTTGTGCCGCTTGCTCATTACGGTTTATTTAAAGATACTCACCCCGGCTATCCGGTTGTTTCCGCGATCATTAATTTTCCACAACAATTAGCTACAATCCGATACTTTTAATGAAGTTACGGCGTCAGATTACATCGCTGTATCACCTATAATAAATGAACTATACCGGATTCCGCGACGATAGCGACGCAGTTGGAACAGAATACACAACGATCTCGTTGATAAATACCGTTCGGCGCTTATGGAAATTCGAAATTGATTTCTTCTCCTCGCGCTTTTCAAAAATTTTCAAAATTACTTATCGTAATCATAATTAAATAGAGTAATTTAAGTGGTTCTTATAAAAAAATGGATATTTACTAATACGCGAGTTGTGATAAATTAAAACATTAATGTTCAATCAATGTTTGTAGTCGAAGTTTTAACACGAGCTTTAATTTATGAAAACCTTTGTGTTATTAACGCATATAGAAATCATGTAGTGAAAATTAACAGAGTAATATAAAAAATGATATATAAGAGAAAAAATGTGATACGTACCCATATTTTATAGGCTATTATCATAATTAAAAGATATTGAATGTAACGTAATATTTAATATTTTACGTATCATGTTATATTAAAATTGATATATATCTAAGAAACTTTCATAATAAAAATAAATCGTTATTGTACATGCACAGTACCTCTCTGTTTCTTTTTAAAAATAATGTTTTTTTTAAATGGTGGAAGAATATAGAAATTTTGAACTTCCTTTAAACTCTGACCTGATTACAGTCTTTTTAAGGAGCCCTCATAAATATTTTAAACCTTATCGACTGTATTTTATTTCTTTTTTGTTTCAATCATCTTCGTAAACAAAAATTGCCATATTTACGTTTCAACTTGGCATCAATGGTACAGCTCAAGTTAGTGAAAGTTTACATAAATTTATATTAAGGTATACTTTAATTATAGTAAATTAAAAAAGATTTCAGGATTAATAATTGAATTTTGGAACCATTTAATTATTAGTCTTGACAACATTTGGAAACGCTTTTAAACTTTGAGATAAATCGACTGCTTCTATTATTTATTTACGGCTATTAATGCGAAGAAATTTCTGCTTTTCCCGTAGACTGTATAGACTTCTGCAAATGTATAAACAGTTTTATAACGCAAAAAGATAATAAACTCATTTAACTTCATTTTCATTCCATTTCATGAATTCAAATAATTAATTCAAATTAGTCGTTTATATCGAAAATTCAATTACCCGATGGTTTGCAACATTTTTCCAGCATTCATGCGAGTGAGAGAAGCGGAAGGATTTCTTAAATATCATTCTGTCGTACGCTGTCGCTCAAGAATACAAAAATGGAGCAAACTTTCTGCCACTTTGGCTAATATAAAGCTCTCGGGAGTTCCTGAACCTTTGCAAATTGGCGCTTGAATCGCGCATTAATATACAAGCAGCTCGTTAGAATTAATCTGGAATAATCTGGAACATTCCGGCCGTTTGCAAAGAGCGAAAGTAAAAAAATTATAAAAACGATTCGGCAGCAACGATGGCGGTGCTGAGTTGGATAATGTTTGGCTTCTCCGATACAATCTAAGAACAGAAGCTCCACGACAAAAATTATTTCATTATAATTCAGCAACCATGACAGATGATTCGAAATTCAGGCCTGACTCGCATTGGCCAGAAGCAATACGGTTATTAATTGCGCTTATGCGGGACTTGAGACAATCCGCAGCATACGCGCCACCTTTGTCATTAACAATTTCACATCCGAACGCGCGCTAAATACTTGAACAAAGGGCAAATTCCGTAGTGTTCGTAATTTCAGAACTTTAGGGCGGCGCATTGTTTTGGAGTTTACTGCGAGGCGAGTTACACAAGGCATTAAACATATGTGGGGACAAATATTTACCGGAGAGCGTTATAATTTCCATAGCACCGCGACTTAAATTTAAATCATTGAATTTCATTTGTGAATTAATGAAAACTAATTTGATATTCGTGGTATTCCACTTCGTACGTCTGTAACTTTACAATTAACATAATTCTCCATATATTTCTATAATACATATAGTTTTTACGATATCTAAATAATATTTAAATTAATAAATTATACCTAATAAAAAGTACAATATTAGGAGATTGATTTATAGATCCCATTCATAAAATTTTTTGAAAGTACGAGCGTTTAGTTAAATATTTATAGTCCTTAAATTAAGCACCTAATAGTGAAAAATGTTATTAAAACATTATTATTAATAACAGTGAAAAATTTTCTAAAATTGTCAGATTTAAGTATCGACGGATATGATTAATATTTTTATAAATCGTTTCCGGTGCGAAGTATTTCATTGAATTTTCATCCAGTTTAAGAACGAGATCGGGGAACTATCAAATAAAATGGTTACGACATTTTACACCGTGAAATGTAACGGATAGAACGAATTCCGAACTATGGGCAAACTGAGAACGAGCTTCTGTAATAGATTTTCTTCCACTAGCCTTATTTTAGCGTTTTACTTTCTTCTTTTTTTTCATTTGGCACGTTCATTCTAAACAACGTAATGAAGGGGAGGTTTAAGGGATCCTAAAAACAAATCCAATAATGGCGTGGAAACATTGACTGAAAGCTTTTTTGGCTCTCCTGATAAAATATCAAGAAAGCGCAAGGACGTATAAAAAGGTATAGAAACATGGATTTTATCTTTCTAATAGACTATTTTACTAATACCGCACAAAGTCTAAAGAAACTGTAAAAGTGCAAGTTTTGTCCTTTGTGCTATATTATGAGTAAATACTTAAATACAATTTGATTTACTATGGGAATTTTTTACAACTAGTTTAGTAGGTCAGGGATCTTAAAAAGAAAATACTTTTTTGACTATGAATGAGTCTGTTTTTACGACGTGCACATATGGGATCCGTGCAGGATTTTAACTGATTTTTTTACAGTTCGAATTTTTTCTCTCTATTTTTCAAATCTTTATCAATATTCATTAATGTAAAATATTATGGAGAAAAAACAATGGATTATAATAATTTTTTCAATCTTCCTATATTTTAAATATTGTGCAAACTATCCGCAAATAATTTTCTTATTAGTATTGAATGTAGTTTCGTATATACAGAGGGAGGAGAAGAGAGCGAGAATGAGGAACAGATAGGCGAGGATCGTATAACTACATGTAATGTTAAGCTATAGATCCAGCCTCCTGTTTGCGAGAAATTTTTTGTGATTCTTGACGTTCGAACATTCGAGAGGGCATAGGCTTTGTCCCACGGATATATTGGAGGCGGAGCCCTCGGATATCTGGGGTGTGCAATTGCAAAGCCTAGTCTTTCGGTACCGCATATTTTTTTTCAAGAGAAATACAATAAAGGAGCAGAATCCCGGATAAAAATACGCGCGAATACGAGTTAGAGACACACTTTTTGGTTTTTGCTTTATATCTCTCGCAGCGAATAATTGTGATGTAGTTACTTTTTTCAACTGATCTCGAAACTCGTTACGAAACGTTAAAGGACTAATCCGATTTCTTATTGGCGGACGAGTAAATGTATCAGTAATTTTAATTTACAAACATTATTAATTGATACTAAAGACTGGCTTTTATTAAACGAAGTTGGCAGAATTTAGGGACTGTTTCGCAACTTTGACAACATCCGCCACCTGTCCCCGATATAACTTTACTCGTTCTAACTGTATGTACAGAATAACATTTACAACAGAGAAAAGTTACATTTACTTACATCCGAAAACTGATAGTGACTTTATTCTTATTAACCCATTATCTTGAGCCAATAAGCGTACTTTTCAGCAGCATTTTCATTTTAATGGACGAATGTGGTGTGTTAATCTCGTTATGTTTAACAGCTAGATCAGAACCCCTATCCTGAATTTTTGAAATCGGGCATTGAACTTTTTTAAAGACCTTTTGCGCCATTTTATTCCAATATTATCATTGACCCTGCAAGCATCGTCTAACATGTTGCTTTCGTCCTTTGGATTTGTATAAATTGTTAAAAACTAGTTACGGATCCGTTAACCCAAGAGAACTTGCATTATATTTTACTTTTAAGTGAAGCATTTTCAAAATTTCATCCTTCATCACGCGTTGCATTAATCCCGCAGGGTATTAAACTTACGTGTTTATAGATGTCTATATATATATATATATATATCGATGGTCATATATCGACGTTCTAGTACACATCGATACGGATCGGCAAGGGGTTGGAGGAAAGAAAGGGAATGGGGGGAAAGGAGGGGATGCACACACCATCAGCCCGCGGACCGATGCGACGCGACGCTCGCGTCACAAACTCCCAAGCGATTACTCGCCAGGACTCTACGCAGATCTCTGCTCGAGCGCACTAGCGCCCAGCTGGCTCCTTTGTCTCCCTCGCGAGCGCGAGAGCTCGCTTGTAAGCTCAAGTCGTAATAAATTTCTCTTGTTCCAGATAACTTGGTGTTCATCTTCTTTCCTTTTATCCTTTTTCCGGCTCTCCTTTTTCCGCGCTCCGTCTCCATTCTTTTTCTTCGTGTTATATCTTCCTCTATATATATATATATATATATATATATATATATATATATATATATATATAGACAGAGTGAGAGGTACAGAGAGAGAGAGAGAGAGAGAGAGAGAGAGTGAGAGGTACAGAGAGAGAGAGAGAGAGAGAGAGAGAGAGAGAGAGAGAGAAAGACGGTCTAAGCGTAACCTCCATCGTATAACGTGCAATCGCGGAAAATTTCACCGGGCGCGGAAGCCCGTAATACCATATAGACTCCTATATCAGATTTCGAACCCATAATCCTGAGAATTTCTGATTAGACTTCATCGGCTGACTTGATCATGGTTATCTTAAAATATTGTCGGCATTGACATAACGTAAGCCAATTTGTTTTTTTCATACCGCCTGAATGATACTTTGATTATATCTTCATATATTAAATCATTCAATCTAAGAAGGACAAAAATTTTCACATTATTCACGTATCCTGACATACATTATCCTACCAGAAACCCAAGATATCTCCTACGAAAACCCCAGAAATTTAATTTCATTCAATGCTTTGATTTATATAGACTTCGGCTTATTTAGATTTTTTTACAACATAATACCATAGAATCTTTAATTTCCAAACAATACAAGTATCTTATCTTACGATTATTCAACAATAATGCATTTTTGAATTGTTGCCAATTTATACAACTTGGTTTAATATGCTAGCTAACTATGCTGTTTTAACAAATTCATCAGATAAATTTATGATGATTGCATTGAGTAAAATTAGTAACTGATTGGTAAACTTCGGTTTTGTATTATTACACTTTATATTACAAAATGTTGCATATCAATTGCTGTTTTTCAACAATGTTGCTTGCTACCTATAATTGTATCTAATATTATAGAACATTAGTTATTCTATAATAGGCATAGAATAAGTATTGTGATCTTTTATGAATTAACTATGCTATAAGCTAACAAATATTATTATTTGACTTACTAATAAATATATTATTGAACTGACGAGCAGACTGTTCTTGTTTATGATCAACTCCGTAGAATCTGAAATATAAATACTACTGCAGACGTGAATCGATTCAATAAATAAATAAACGAAAACTTGATTTATTCTGAATATATAATTTCTGATTCTGAAAGAGCGAGAAATTCTGCACCAGAAATCTATTTACTTATTTTTTTATATAAATCGAATCTCACGAATGCTGATATTTGAAAGAATACTTACAAATTTCTCCATTTGTACTGTACCATATGAATTCGTTTAGAATTCTGAAAAAAAACCGACGAAAATTAGTACCAAAAGTGGTTTTAATAGGACTAACGAGGATGATGAATTCGTAAGTAGTCCTCGACAGCTTATCCCAAAACAAATCCTCTGTCGAGCTATTTGCTAGGTGACGTTACGTGCCCGTTAATACGGCTTAATTTGACGTAGCTCTGTCCGCGGATAACCGGCGCGCAGATGACCGTCCACTTGCTGTCGAGCCGTTTTCAGCAATCGTCGAGCTCTACTTGGCCAGTTATTTTTTTGAATAATTTAACTCGCGTACCTTCGCTATTAGGCAAATGTAAGTAAATCAATGCTTTGACCATTCGAATCGTGCAAATTGTTTTATTAGCGCATTTTTAAAAATTATATATATATATATATATATATATATATATATATATATATAATTTAATGGAGATTTTACCTACTATTACTAATAATTTCTATTTGAAAATCTTTTGTGATTATGGTTTTTGGATGATTAGATTAGACAATTGGAAAAAGTTTTTTGACTCATTTTAAAGATTTTTCTTGTTTTAATTTAGCTCATAAATTATAAGGTAAAATTTATTTCTAATTTCGAATTTCAATTCATTTCATTAATATTATCTCTATATGTTAAATTTTAGCTGTGCGGTTATTTGAAAATTTCTGACCTCGCGTGCCTATACGTGAAATCCATCCAGATTTACCCCTTCTGTTATTACCTACTTTACGCGTGCGTATATTTCTACACATCTGTCGAATAGTCCGGTGAAAGCTTCGATATTGGTCGTTCGAATTACGTTTCAATTTTATCTGTTCGGCATTGAGCACTTTGGCACGACATTATTATATATATGTATATAGAGCTAAATTCTAAGCATCCAAATTTTGCGCATTAATGACAATTAATTTACCCACGCGCTCTCGATGCATAGCTCACAAATTCGTACCTGCCGTTTATATCAAAATTAAATGCATTAAAGCGCGAAATAGCACGGTAGATGAAAAATACAAATTTAAATACAAGGCCCGTGTATTGCATTTCTCTTCCGTGGTTGTTTAAATTCGGTGGAGCCGCTGTACCGGATGGGCACACAGATTCTGGTCTACACCTGGCCGCCGTGGGCGTTGCGCGACACTGACGTAGTACGGTAGCGAAGAGAGGGGGAGGGGTAGGGGGGAGAAACAAGGCGATATTATGCGAGCTTCTGTTGCAAATTTCCAACAGCAATTTTAACGGTTGATTACTTTTTCTCGTGTATATATATGCAGGTTGCAAAAGCAATTTGCAATAACAGATTTTGCGCTTTAAAATAATAAACAAATGTTTGCAGATTCGCGATTTACGCTTAAATCTGTCGAATCACAATTTGTGGAGCGTAAAATTTCGAAGTAATTTTATACGTTATTATGTGTGCACAGTCGCAAACACACTGTACACACTTTTTCGTCATTCCCATTATGTGCCCTAAATTCTTTAAAAGAGAACCATGAGACAATATAAGATTTTGCTATGTAAATAGGCCATCAGCGAATGGAGAGTAATAATAATAATAATATAATAATAATGATAATTATCAACTTAAAAAATACACTCACGAGAGGGTAAATTTTTGTAAATAAAGCGAAGCGCGAGAACTGAGCATCTGTTTTAGCTTTAAGCCATCATAAATTATATTCTTCACTAATGCAATAAGCAAGGGATTTTCCGCATGCGTTTCCAATTTATTACCTTTAAACGCTAGACGAGCGTCAAACTGGCATCTGCCTTCCCGAATGCGCATCGTCCCACGTCGACGAGTAATCAAATGTCACTGTACATCGAGCCCTCCTTGACAATTTTGTCATTCCTCCCGTGTCCCTCGACATTTTTCGAAACACAACTTTTCCAACAGCTCAGTTACAGATGAACTACGGATGAATTTGAACGGGCGCGATAAATTTCACGTATAATCTGTACATCTGGTACATTATTAAAATTCATTGGATTTGGTTTAAACGACGTTGATTAAAGAAATTTACTCTTTAACGGAATTTTTTCTTTACAGGAGCAATTCATTTCAATTAATTCGAGCTTCAACGGTACGCCGTAGTTTAACTTGTAACGCGAAGCATTAACTTTTGCAAAATTCTCGCTTCTTTTAAGTAAGAATGTCTCGAATTATGCCTCTGATTAGATACAGTTTCATAGACAAATGTTTTGCTTTCACGTTTGTTACAACTACGTAGAACGAAAACAGCTCCTGTTCACGTGAATTTTCAAGTATCTATTAGCGAGAACAGAAAAACAAGCAATTCAAAGCATATACCAATTTATATCCATCTTCAACATTGTCAAACTCGTATAATAATATCGCTTAAGGATAATATGCTTTAATATTAAAGCATTTTATCATGCATTAGATTTATGTAAAATGATTTCTGGTTCCTCCGAATGAGTTACTATTCACAGTTGAATGAACTACTATTCACATTACCCACATTCTATGTGAACGTAATTTTGTTCTTTATATCTTTATATATCAAAAGATATATGAAGCAATACAATGGAGAATATATCTATTCACAAATTTATCTTAAATCTAAATATTCATCGTTCGTCGTCTTTTAGAACAATAAACCGAAATATTTTATCGATTTTTCAGAATAAGCGAGTAATAAAGCGATCATAGAAACTTTCGGTTGTAAAATAAATGTAATACGAAATTTTCCAAGCACTTTGTCGATTGAAATTTTCGATCGTTTCAGTCAAGAGACAGCAACAATATCGACAAATCGTAAAATAAAAACAGAAGTTATCACAATTTTTTAGAAATTAATGAGTGAAATAAATCTATACGTCAAGGTAGAGAAAGAAACTTTTTCTTTATCCCCTTCGGAAAAACCAAATTATATTTACGTATAAAAAATCTAATGGAACGAACCCAATCTAATAGTACGGAATCGAAGGTGACATATGTGCGACCTTATTGACTGTAACAATATCAACTATACAATTTCTATACACAGACACAGTAGCAGGGGGTAGGCGTTGCTTATCCGTAGTACATCAATGGCTACTCTTTTTTCTCATTTCTTTTTATTAATGACATTTCTAGAGCAATCATTCATATTAATTTTTTTCTAAAATAAAAAGATTTTTATAATTTAATATAATGGTAGTTCTTCAATTAAAATTATCACCTTCACATTCTACATAATGCTCTGCAATACATTTTTCATTTTAATGAAATGCTTTTTTCTTAATTTTATGTTAGTTAAAAATCAATATTAAACTGCAGTTTTTCTTCATGAAAATAACTTGCAGTAAAATTTTGCATTGTATTTATAATTTATTCTCTCGTTAATGCATTTTTTATAGTTTGTAAAATAATGTTGAATTATATGAAAATATCCAGCCTAAGAAAGATCTATTAAAAATTTTTTTGCCTTAACACATTGTAAATGTTGTTTAATTATAATTTATTATTATTATCGATTCAAAAAATACTGAAAACATAAATAATTTGCAACGTTTAAAAGAAATATATTTGATTTTCCTTCGGATCATAGAAAGCATAACGAAGGAAATAAAATTCTTATATTTTAAAATAACGTAAACTTTTAACAGTTCATTTCGGAGGTCGTTTGTATTATTCAAATAATCAGGAGATCATCGTAAATTTTGATGTCTTCTGTCAAGTTCTAAGTCTTAAAAATTCAGTGACAGATATGAAATTGATTTCCTTTGTTAGAAGTTCATTAATTACAGTTGAGAAATAGTTTTAGGATTTTGATCGCTTTTATTATATAATAAAATGCGTGGTATAAAAGTTTAAAGGGAGATTCTTAATTTAACGTCTTAAGAATTATCTAATATTTTTCTATTATAAAATAAACAGATTGAACGGAATCGATAACGTTCCTGATAATCTCATTACGAAAGATTTATTCTAATGTATTGTGCACATGTTTGTACTTAATATATGATGACAGTTAAATTATGAAATTATAAATTTTATATAACAAATATGGTACATATTTAATATATGTATATTCTGTATTATTAAAAAAATATTATAAACTAAAGGTACTATTCAATGTTACTTTTAGCTTTGAAAAAGTAAATACGCGAAAATAGTTATATTTATGCGATAGTAGAATAAATAATTGACATGAACAATCAAATAATAATAATAATGTATATGACTACAAGACTACGAATTTAATGTTACAGCTATGCTCCTTTACACGCGAAGCTGATGATACGACTATACTGGAAGGGGGCCTTGATGGTCCTTTGGACCGTCGTAACAGCGGGTCTCGCCCCGGAATTGCCGACCTTTGCGGGCCTCGGTGACAGTATCACCGCCTCCACCGGCGCGTCGACCCAATACCAGGCGAGATTTTCGAGCGCGCCGCCAGCCTCAAAGGACGATAGCGCGGCAAAATCACCGAAGCCAAGGGTGGGCGGCGTCGGTGGCTCGTATTCCGTTATCGGCGCGCCTAGACTTTCCAGCCAAGTGTCCCCGCTCTTAACGGCCTCACCCAACGCCGCGACTCGAGCCACCGCGCGCTCCGCGTCGGAGAAAAGAACCACGGCGGCGACGGCCGCCACCGCCCCGAAAAAATCGGGAACCCACGATGCCGGCTCACATCCCGGATCGATTCCTCACGGCTCGTTAACCGAGCCGACGAAGGCGTCTACGACGCCGGGAAGTCGAGCAGACGAAGACGAGGACGACGAGGACGACCCCGTGGCCCGCGCGACCATCCGGCAACACCGTCGAGCGCTCTCTACCCAGACGCCGCGGCTCTCCCTCCCCGGATCCCGACGGAGCGATGCCCGCGCGGCAGACGCGGCGGGGTCGTCGCTCGCGCCCGCCCGACGGCCCATCGAGAATTCCTCAATTATGAACGCAGCCGGGCGGCGGCTCGGCAATTACGCGACCGAGCAAGAATCCCCGCCGCCGGCCACAATGGCGCGGCCCGGGAATTCGGCCTCCGCGGACGGCCGCGCCGGGGTCGCCTTTAACGAAATCATCGCGGCGCCGACGACGGCGGGACGGGGGACGGGGGAAGAGGAGGAGGAGGAGGAGGCGGTGGAGGCCGTGTCGGCGCGCTGCCGAGTCCCCGTCGCCGCTGGGAGAAGCGACAAAAATGGCCGCGCGTGCCGGACGGACCCCGCGCCGCCGGAGCCGACGTCTCCCGGCTCCGAGGCCGGGGTTTCTTTGATTGCCGCGCCGACCGCGGACGTCCGAGCGAGCACCCGGCCGTGGCACGAAGCCGTCGGGGAGTCGAGCTCTGCCGTCCCCGAGCTCGGAACGGGGAGGAGTCCGCAGGGCGCTCGGTCGTCGAGGAACTCCCCCCTGGGAACCACGGAGACCGCCACAGTCGCCGGCGTCGCCGACAGGCCGGAGCAGCAGCTGCAACAGCAGCAGCAGCAGCAGCAGCTTGCCGTCGATCTGTGGCCGGTGAAACACAGCGCGGTGGTGGAGGGAGACCTCGTGCTCGGGGGCCTGATGATGGTGCACGAGAGGGAGGACTCGGTGACGTGCGGCCCGGTGATGCCCCAGGGCGGAATACAGGCCCTCGAGGCGATGCTCTACACCCTCGACAAGCTGAACGAGGGCGAGATCGTGCCGGGCGTCAAGATCGGGGCTCACATACTCGACGACTGCGACAAGGACACCTACGGCCTCGAGATGGCGGTCGACTTCATCAAGGGTAAGGTTTTTCCAGCACTGGCCTTCGTTGTTTATTTTGTTTTTTTTTTTTTTGGTTTTGTTTATTTATTTTTTGTTTTGTTTTGACGCTCGGCAAACATCGCCGAAGCGAGCGATGGATTTTCAAAGAAAACGCTTCTTCCTGGAACGCTAGAGACCTTTCAGGATCTATCGTATAAATGTGAAACGCTGTCTCCCCGATGTGTATTCTGTGTCGACGGAGGAACGTGTGCTGGCAGATAGTTCACATTTCGGGATTTCGTAGATGTATTGTTAAGAAATTTTTTATAAATCTATATCGCAGTCTTACAAAATATCGATTTATTGCTAAAAAGTATTTCTGTAAAATTATATTTTCAAATGTTATTAATTCACTTTTTTTTTATTTTGTCTATTTTCTGGATGATAAACACATCCAGCTTTGCTTTCTATCCGTCAGGGTTGTCTTTTCTGCAGAAGATTGAAAAGTTTCGCCTTAATACTTTTCTTTTCTATTTTATAAAAGAACGAAAATATATTTCATTTATGTAACATTGTAAGCAAAAAAGTTATCGTTGCAACTTTTGTCGATAGTACTTTTAATCAAAGGCCAAATCTTATACATGTATAATAAAATATTCATGATTTATTAAATTATTTCTAATAAGATGAAAGAAAAATTATAACATATGCATTTCTTGATTTTCATGCATTTTTTTAAGTGCTAATCCTAAACTACATGTATAACATTTTATTCGCACTGTGTATTTTCCACAGTAGTAAACTAAGTTATAGTGAGGCTCTAGGCAGATTTTGGTGCGAGCATATGAAAAACTTTTTAAAAGTACCTTACACATATTTCTTTGCACAAGTTTGATAATATTTTCAGTATAAAAAATCTCTTATAATAATAAATCGCTTTCTGTACGTACATGATAAATAGACGCAAATACTAATAGTCTCAAAGCTGTAATTTCACGCTTGAAAACGATATATTATTAACAGAATTTGTGTTAATTACTGAGTCCCAAATAAATGTTTAGAACTATTTATATACAGGAAATAATATTCTTCAGCTCCTTGTTCAATAATTGTTTTGAATACGTGAAATTTCGAATACGTTAATCTAATTTTTTTAAGCACTGTAATTATAATTATACAATAAATGTACATTTCAGAATAGAGTAGAACTACTGTAACGGCAAGTAGAAACAGTCCACGTGCGGTAAGACCGATGTAAACTAAAATATAATCTAGGTTATAATAAATGTTTTTTTTAGAATTTCGCATTAAAATTTTATGATAACATCGTTTTTATTTTCGTCATCCATAATTAAATCTTTAATAAATTGTTGAATAGCTTAGTACGTATATAGAGCTCGATTGTTTTAAATGCATAAAACCAAGATAACATTTTCTCTTCGCATAGATAACTATTTTTCATTTCAATGGAGTCAGAAACATATCAACTTTAGGAATGTCACATTCAGCTCGAACTTTTTTCGAAATTATGTCTCAGCATGCTGTGATCGATTTCAGGAAAATTTTTCGGTGTAAAATAATAAATAGGGTTAGCTATCGCCGGTTCACAAGATTACTTTTCTAATAAATATTGTAGAGCAACAACTTCATTCTTATTTTGCGAAGTGAACTTTATTTATGGAAAATTATATACAAAGAATCTTCCGTTTAACAGATGGACCAATATGTACAGTGCCTGTTTTGTCTGTTACTTCGACCGACACTTAATTTTCATAATAATCATGACATAATAACACTTCGACGCATGCTCAAAGTATAAAAGAAATTATCTTTATGCATTCGTCAAACGCTATGTCAATTAAAGAAGTTGATAAATAAGGAAATTTATTATTGATAATTTGATTTCTATAGCTGATTGGAGATTGATAGCTAGTAAGAAAGATGACAAGTCCAACTCGCCATCTCTAAATGTCAATAACTTAGCGTTGAATTAAACGATATTAAAACATCTACGTACTTCAAATAGCGCCATTTATTTTCTATTATCGCGTTAAGTACGATAAAAATGACAATTCATGCACAATTTACAATGGACTGCAATGGAATTTATGCATTAAATATTAAGACTATTCCAAATACCGAATTCAAAATCTAATTCGTTAATCGAAAATACATAACTCGTGCTTATCATCAATAAATATATTTAACATATAAAGCCGATATATATATATATATATATATATATATATATATATATATATATATATAGAAGAATGCAATGCGAAGTAATAGAAGATCCTTGAGAATTCCGATACTCTTAATGAGACTCTGCATAAACCATATATAGTGAAAGCTTTCCGATATAAATGCGCTCCGGGAATGAACGATTCGATCGCCCTCCGATACCTCCGTCAACGCGTCGTCGGCGCGCCAGTTTCGCATATATCTTCCGCTTTCGTAAGTATATATATATATATATATATATATATATATATATATATATATCAGACACTCTGAAATTTCCATAGTGGCTAGGCGGATCGGAACCTTTGCGCGCTTTCACGCGCCTGATTAAAGTTTCGCGACTATACGATGTAATATATATATATATATATATATATATATATATATATATATATATATATATATATATATATATACACGATGTAATCGCGGATTGAAGCGTCCCCTGATTACTTGGTGCCCTTCGCCCTCTTCATCATCCCCTCTCCCGCATTCTGCCTGTGCACATGCCGCTACTGCAGCCACTCGACGAAGGTGCGCCACCCACAAGAATTGGGTGCATTGATCGTAAACCTTACACACTCCCGCGCTAACTATATTTATCTATCCATCTATTTATATATATATATATATATATATATATATATATATATATATATATACGCCGAACCAAATCATTAATCAGAAGACAGCCAGCGAGCGGGAGATAGGGTGAACGGTGCGTCGGCGGCGCGGGCGGTCCAACGTTTTACGGCCCACGAAATCGCATTCGACACCGGGAAGATATAATTCAGGGCCGGTTAGAGGAATGGGGACGATAGAAGGCCTCGCACGCGCGCGCAGGCAGCATGTGTTGTTTGCACGAGTGGCATAAATTTCATTTAATGAGAAATGATAAAGCAGAAGTAATTTAAATTCCTTCTGCATAAAGAGAGAGAGAGAGGGAGAGAGAGAGAGAAAGATTGGGGCGGGTTCTGGGGTGTGAGCTCTATTTGGGCCAATTCGAATTTCTCCACCGTTGCGCGTACACGAAAAATGGAAATGATCGAGTGTGCGCACTCTGCTATGGCTGGAATTTCACTTGGACCGTCAAACTCTTAAATCCCTCAGTCAAGCGGTCATTTCTTATACTATTGCCGAGAGCGAACGGTCGGAAACGAGCTATTGGGTTAAAGTGGAAATAATTGAAGATAAATATATCGTCAACGTACTTTTTTTTAATATATGCGCTACAGATGTTTTTATTAGTATTAGTAGACTAGTAGTCTTACAAATTTTACACTAAATTCGTTCTGGAGATCTATATGTAAGCCTGTATTATTTACGAATTCTTCATTCTTTTTTAACAGGAAATGAAATCAATTAAATACTATTCTACAAACTGTTGTAGAATATTCGATGTATAATCAACTCCAAAATTGCATGTTGGTAATTCGGAGTACAAAATTCTCATTGCTTCCTGAAATTTACTTAAATATGCCCGAGTCGTACGAAATGCAGTAGAAGTTTCATTGGTGGATCGAATAATTGATTTTGCCGCAATAGGCGCATAATAGAGGACGCGTCCAGCGTAACAAACGTAGCGCCGTCGAGTCGTCGGCGAAGTGCATTTAAATTCCGACAGCGTTTTTTTCCTACGGATTAAAAGATTATAGAATCGGCCATCAAATTAAATTTCGAATTGCCTACGTTGTTTACGAAGCAACCAATCGAACTGAGCTTCCTGATGCATAGAAATGCCCGCCCGCTCGCCGAAGGGATTTCTACGTGTTTTACATGGAAAATAATTAAACAACCCATAAATAATATAAACTTGGAAAGTAGCTTGAACTTTACTTCTTTACATTCTATGAAAATATACTCTTTCAAATAGCATTTTGCTTATCGATTTAGAATGAAAGTTTTTGATTTTTTATCTTTTATAATAGTTTTATGTATTTGATATATTCCTAGTGGAAACCGAATTCGATAGGTGGTATAAAAGTTTTACAAATTATTATTAACAGTGCTCAAGTAGAACACTAAATATGGGTACAAAACTTGGCCAAATGATTCCTATTACAGGCATATTTATATCATTTACATAAGTCGAAAGCGACTTTCTATGAAAACATTGTACCATCGATATTTGATTTCAAAGCGCATGATTTGATATTAATTTTACAAGCGTCCGTTGCCGTATCCATTTTGGTATACAATTCATTTATAATTTCTATATAAAATTTGAGTATTAAAGTGAGTATCAGAGTTAACTTTTAAAATTAACTGTTAACAATTAAGAATTCACTGTAATTTAATTTGATATTTTATCAATAAAACTACGATTATTATTATTATTACTATGGAAATGTCAATATGTTTAGAAGATAACGCCATGAAATATTTACAGTTCTCAAATTCTAAAACATAAAAATCTTTATTTAAAGATTATTTTAATATAAAAAAGTCAATTTGACTAACTATAGTAATCGTATCAATAATAATGACTTATAAACACTCCTAACAACGACTTTTTGAAATTTTATGTTGCAGTGGCTTATTTGATTAATTTGAATGGCAAATTTCAATTCAATTTGACTGTTACTAATCCCATAGATAAATGTAAAAGAATATTAAAACCTTTTACTAGCTTAAGGAAAAAATTTGAAATTTCTTGACAAATATCGTATTAAAATGGAAGATTGCTTTAACAAGTTTTTTTTTTTTAATTTTTCTGCATGTGCACGGAAATGCTAAGTCTCCCAATTTTTTCAATAACAAACTCTTATGACTTTGTTAATGCTCAAATGCCGACTCATTACTAAAGTGTCTCTGATTTTTATAGATTCTGCTGCCCGAGCATCCATCCATCACTAACTTAAAATGGTTCGTTCGAATTCTTCTGATATAAAGTGAACTGAAAATAATTTATCTTCATTCTACTTTATGAAAAATTATCATATCTGTAATTAGACTAAATTTATGGTAAAGATGAGCAATGATGAAAAATAGTGCAAATTTTACAGTTATGCGTTAAACTATAGTTGAAGCATGATAAGATTTTCATCTTTATATATAGAAGATTTAGAACTGCTATTTGTATTTCTGGTTTTTATAATAACCTTTCCTTTCTATTTGTAAAAATGTCATACTGAACAAACATTTATTAATACTACATATTTAAAGATTATAATAGGTTTACGAAAATAAATTTGAATTTTATGTATTCAAATTATAGATTTGAATTTTTTTTTTTATTATTTAACGTCGCTCTATTTATGCTTCCAAATATCGGTGCTAATCAGCGACGGACGTCTACGATGTGTTTGTAAACAGAGCACATGTAAATTAGTGCAGCGGTGCTTGTGTCAATCGGCCGAGACCGGGCTTTGAACTCGGATCACCAAGTTACTAGTCCTTCGCTCTAGCGATCGAGCCATCGTAGGCCTTGGATTTGGATTTTATTATATTAATTGAAATAATAAGTTGGAATAATAAGCTACTAATTATCAACTACATATTTTACCAGTTTTTTAATCATTACAGGAATTTTATTCGTATACGCAAGACATGGCAAAATTTATATCTATCGTTAATTCTAAAGATATTTATATTTGTTTGTAAAGATATTTATTTCGATTTTCTAATCAATTTCAATTATTTTTGTATAAGATCTAATAATACCCTTACTTTCTTAATCCAATATTCGTAACAGCAGGGTTCGTTGCTATCTTAGCATAGTAGTTCCAGATACACACTTAGTTCCATAATGAACAGGCGCGCGAACTGAATAAATCAGCATTTTCTCTTGGTGTATCGCAAATTGCAATCCTACTTTATTTATGAATTTGGAGACGATTTATTTTCCCGGTATAGCATCTGTGCGAGCGGTGGCTTGGCAATGGCTCGTAAAAATGAGAGCATCCTTAAACTTAATTTCATATCTTATTCATCATAAGCTTACAAAGATAGCAATTTTTATTCTCGGCGTCTCCCGAAGAAAAATAAGTAGTGCGCCAGAGAGAGAGAGAGAGAGAGAGAGAGGGGGGAAGATCCAGGGGTCGGAGAAGAACGGAGAAGGGTGCAGAAAAAAGAGGAGAGCAGAGATAGCGAACGCTCACCGTATAGGAGCGTCGATAGCGCGCGACGATGGAAATACAGATTCGGGAACGAGTCGAGGACCTAATACGAAAAAAATCTTAAGGGAGACATTGTTGCTTCCGTTGGTGGAGGAACATTAGGGGACTGGGGGGGGGAGAAACACAGCGGGCGTTCGCGCGGAATTAGATTTTCATTTGAATGCCGTCGCCGGCACGGGTGGACTCATCGAGTTTTATACGCAGCTGCCGCTCGACGGCCGCGCCGGGCGTAATGACCCGATGCGCGGCGACACGGCGTCGCGCGATATTGCGCGGCGTCTTAAAATGGGCCCTCATTGACACGAGCAGCCCGGCTGCAAACGTAACGCGCGTCCCCGGGGACGGGGGGAGTGGAAATAATTTTCCGCTTTGTATCGGACGTACAATTCGCTTTATCGCCGGTTGCTGTTTTGTTTTTTTACCCTCAGCGCGCTATAGACTAGAGCGGCTTTCTGCATTAACAAGTGCCGAGCTTTACTAAATTGGCCCGCCTTGGAGATTTTGCTAAGCCTATCCCCAATTTTTTCTTTTCTTATGCGCTCTGACTCGCTGCTGTTTTTTAATGATTATTATTCTATTCGCTCCCGTGTGCCAAAAGCGTTCTTAATTTCCACGGGGCCGGTAAAATCTACCTAATCGACTATCCTATTCACGAATTTTCACAGATCTTGGGAGCTTACTTTATGCATGCTAATTACACCATCCGCAGATATGATTCGCACTATACCTTCTCCTTCTTTCTCGCTTTTCTTTGCCCTTTCACTTTCTCTCTCTTCCGCTTTCCCTCTATCTCTTACTCTCTCGCGGCCTTTTTTCCGCTCATTTTTTGCTTAGCGAGTGCTAACTACAGTATACAGTTGTCTTTGTTCTCCAAGTTTTTATTCATATTTTCAAAGAGCTAACTTTCACAAAGGCTAATTAATTCCATTCTGAAAACAAATTATTATATCTCGATAATAATTAAAAATTAAATATCAGAATAGTATTATAATATAATCCATACGATTGCACATGTATAAGAAGAAACAATTTGCAAACGTTAATAATTAACTTTGATTGGATTATATTTCTTTTAATCCTGAAAGCCGTTTAAAATATAAATTTTTCTTTATATACGTATCTGTTCGTCGAAATTCTGTAATGAATCTACAAAATTGAAAGACGAGCTGATCAGGCAATGCTTGATTTTAATGAAAATTATCGTAACAATCTCGAACACCAGTGCCTTTACTCCCCCCCCCCTCCGTACGTTCCTTGCCTCTGAATATATTATATGTGCTTCACGTTTTTATAAATCGCTTAATTCCACTTTAGACCTAAAGGATTAATATATAAAATCCAATCTGCTGCTCTTTATCTTTTTCTTCTTATTTATCCGTTTCTGACTATCTCTCGGTCTCTCTCTCTCTCTCTCTCTCTCTCTCTTTTATATCTTACTAAATTTAATAAAAAGTGTATGTAAAATTTTAGTGAGTGTATAGTAGGCGACGTGAGCTATTTTTTGCCGGCATTTTAGAAAATATATATTACATATTGTATATTTCGATGCACAAAAGTGTGTACAATAGGCTATACTTGTAATGATGGTCTGCTGGACTACTTGGGAAAACGTTTAATTTTCTTACGGCATGAGTACTCAAAAATCTTCAAAATCAATTAAAAAATCGAAACCTACGAAGTGGGTAAAATGGACGGGTAGCGGGGAGTCCAATAAGAAAATATATTGTACTTACAAAAAAGAAGAATATTCCGATGAAAAAAATCAATCACTTGACTGCATGTTGTTTTAGAATCAACATTGATTTGAAAATCAGTATGGAATGGTCGCTTTGCAACATCCATATTCGAAGAGTCTTCAGTTACTTGTCGACCGTCTTGTCGAAAATGAATTGCCATCTACGCGCACGCGGAGCGCGTGAGAAGCAAACGCATTCACTTCGGAATAAATTTACTTAAAAAGATGTCGCTACTAATATCACTCGATAGCATTATAAGTAAAGTTATTTGCGCCCGGTTACGCTTGAATAAAGGAGAAAATTTTTCATATATTATAGAGAAAAAAAAACTCGCGACTCTTTACGTATTATCTAAATTCATTTTATGCATTGTGCAGCTGAATATCAAGATTAGAGAAAGACAGTCATGTAATATCCATATGCCACGTAGAGCACCAAACGTGATGTTGGCACTTGTGAATAATCTCTAATGACTGCTTTAAAACTGGAGTTCACTGAATGGCTTACTTCACTGATTTATTCATGAGAATTACTGATGTAATATTTTTTTTTAGACTTCAATAAAATCTTTTTGTAAGGAATGTTTGGGGGATATAAATTCAATACTAGAGATGCGTGTTTCAAACTCTTCTGCTTGAAAATTGAACCACGCCTCCTGTACAAGGTATAAAATATTATTTATATACTACTATAGCATAGATACTATTTATTGCGTGTGACCTAGATTATGAAATGATTATAAAAATATTTTGAAGAATCTTTTTTCCTTTAGTTTCTCGTAAAATACGGAAGCAAGTCGAAACAATCTTTATCAGAAAAAAAAACATCGAACTATTGCGATCAACAGAAGAATTTAGTATAGATTAAAAAAGTCTGTACTACCAGATAAAAGCAGTCATTTATAGCCCGTCCGACGGCCTGAATATTGCCGCGTAGAATAGAGCGCCACTTCGAAGGCCATAATGACGAAAATGAAGCCGACAGATTCCGGCAGAATTTATTGCGCGCGGTGACGCTTTATGCACGTGTCCGCCAGTGCCGTTGGCGCTGGATGGAAGAAAAATTAACCGCCTCTCGCTATCTCCCGTACAGGATGTATCCGGAGCATTTTAAAAACGAACGACTCGCTGCCGGCGGACCATTTATTCTGCGCGGAGCCGCGCGGCTTTGTCAGATTTCCCGCGGCGGAGATGCGGTAAAGTATGGAGCTCGCGCCCGCGCGACAATTAAGAAAAATATATGCTCTGCTTATTTCGTCTTTGATTGATATTCCTCGTCGGATGTAACTATATTCAATCGTTCACGTAAAAAAATAAACCCTTCGCCATCCCGAAAGAATCCTCGCTCTTAAATATTGACATTTTCTATGATCGTGTATATTATCGTGTAGTACGTTTTTAATTAAATTATGATAAACATTTTTGAATTTATACGTTCAAGTACGTACTTACGTTATCCTGCTGAATTTTATGAGAGACCATATTACTCCACTTGAGAAACCATCCGATGCATTCGAAATGTTTAAATAAAAGTCGCTTGGCAGAGAAAAAAATCCATGGGTTCAAGGTGTTGTCAAGCTTTAGTTACTTCTTGAAGAAATCCACTTATTGCACGTTAAAGTAATCCAGTAACCGAGATCGAAGCTGGTTACCGCAAAAATAGCGAGAGCCTGCAAGAAGAACAAACTCGATTTCAACTGCAATTTATGACAGAAAGTTAAAACGTAACTTCGGGCGGTTTTATTCCCAGTCCTTCAAATCAAAATGAAAGTCCTCAGTTCGTTAAATTCCTGAGAAAGTTCAATATTTGTAAACAAGGGAACGAAATTTGTTACGCCGGCTCTCCGTCTCCATTCTTCTCGTCTATGGTAGCAGACACACGCACACACACAAATATATATATATATATATATATATATATATATATATATATATATTAATTTTTAAATTTGCCTTTCGCCAGAAGTTTATCGGACAGGCCAACTCTTCAAAAGACTCGCTTGCATCCATTCTATTCTCCCGGCATGACTTCAATCTCATTCTTTTCGGACATTTCATTCGGGAAATTTTTCCCGGCCCGTTCGCAGCGAGACTCGGTCGTTGAAAAGTCGAGAGAAAAACGGCACCGCTTGCACATGTGCTGAGCGCACACATCTACTCCATCCCGCTCCCCGCCGCCTCCCGGCTATACTTTTATCTCGGAAGGAAAAACAGAGAGCGGAGCTCATAGCGGATCCCCCGGTATTCGAGATTCTTATATTCTACTTCTACCTTCTGCGCTTTCGCACTTATACAGTGCAGTACACTTAAAAACAAACTCAAGCACGTGCTCGATCTTTCTGTATCTCTGATTCCTCCTTTTTCAGCACTTTATCTATTTTCCTTTTTTTTTTGTTCAGGGCAGCTTCGAAAGAATTTTCGAGAAGGTCATTACGACATGACTCGTCTAGGCGTGGTGGGTGGAAAAAGTGTTCGAAAAAAGTGTAGGAAAAAAACATTAGTCGGTATTTACGCAGAATGTCGCAAATCTGCGTTAATGAATGTTGGAAAACATATTTATTCCTTTTTACTTTTTGAATTCTAAGTATATACTTCGTAATTTAATTTCTGCTAAAGAAGATCGTGATAAATTTATAAAAAGCAACAAATTATTTATATTTTTTTTATCCGAATGAATTCTGAAACCAGAACCATATATTTCTTTTTATAACGGCATTTTCCGTAGCTTCTAAGAATTTATAGCTGCTAGAATTATACTCTTTAGAATAAAGGAAGTCTTAACATTTGTAGCGAGTTCAATCCATATTTTATACACCATGCAATTAAACTTCGTATTCTTATACTAACGGTGAGCTTTCTATGTATGTAACAGTCCCAATATAATTTATTAAAAAATAATTATTGTTTATTTATATATGTGAATTTATACGCTTATATAGATTTATAGAATATAATTATTTATTTACACTTGAAAATAAGTAGTAAAAAGAAAATTGAATATTAAAAACTTGACTGTAATCGAAACAAAAGAGAAACGATTATTACACTATCATATTTTCATTCAATTACACAAAGCAATATCAGTTATGCATTATCTTGGAATGAACTGCATCGTTGCAAGGAAACTTGAGCGCGACGAATAATGACCGATCTGTTAGATGCGCGCATCGCCCAGTCCATCGTTTTGGTTATACTTTTTATACCAGCGTAATGCCCTACCGTAAAGATGTAAGCGCGTGACTGAATACGGAAAGAAAATTACGACCGAAGTAGTCTATGTACCCTATTATGCTGGATTTATAGGCAGCAAATTGTTTTCTAATTGCATTTCCACTGATATTACCTCTTGTCTGACCCTTTTTCTATTGGATAAGGCCAGAGCCATCTCGTTTAGCTTCCTTTTTCTTTTACCGCCAGTAAAAAGGAACTATGTTGGTACTATGCAATTTCGTGAATTTATATTATTCAATTTTTCGGTAAGGCGTAGTAAATATAGCATCTAAAGTCTAGGGAATATCCATTATTAACACTAAAACTTTCTGGGAACTAATATATTCTAAATCAGTCAATTATTTATACATTATTCACAATATAATATTATATATTATATGATATATAAATTATTTATGTATGTATGTACATATATATATATATATATATATATATATATATATATAATATTTTTAAGGATAACATAACAATATTTTTTTAGAAGATTTTGATCAGATATTGACTGTTCAGTAGTATACATCGAGTTTGGTCAAACCTCGAATTTTATGCTATTTTGATAATTTTAAGATTATAAAGCTTTTATTTTTAATAAAATGTTTAGTTTGTACATTTGAACATATTTTACTTACCGGAGACAAGGTAATATCTCGATTAGATACTTTTCGGAATTACATTTTAAATTTACTTAATCGTGTCTAGTCTACAATAAATTTTTAATGGTGCAAGTTAAAACCTCATAAATATATCTTTCAATAGATGAAACAACATTTACGTGAACATAAATTTCAACTGAAATAAAAGAAACTACTACACTTTTATTTGCCTATTAAAAATTTTTACTTACACTACGAAAGCTAGAGAAATTTAATCGCCTGGAAATTGTCTTTATGAAGCTTTAGTTTTTTATTATTCAGATTCAGTAAGAGAATTGATGCCGTTTTTTTCTTCACGGAAATAACCTCGTACGAAAAAATTAGAGAATCCATATTGATAAGGATTTCTTCTCCCGATAAACTTCCAAAAATCCACGATCGTCTTTTTTAAATTGCCTCGCCCATTTGTCATTGTGCTTTCACTCCAACGCCCCGCTAGCCCCTTTCTCTTTTTCCCCCGCTCTATTTGCTTTCTCTTTGTCTACCTATCTATTACTACATCTATCTATATACTGGCGTTTATGGCTTCTTGAGCCTGTGAGATTTGATAGTGTCATAAACCTCTCGGTTTTCTTTCTTTGATCTGCGGCGGAGGCGCGCCCCCTCTATTTACGAATTTTTCACGCAGCGCTCGTATGCCGCAAAGCATAAAAGACCTCTCCAACCTCTCCGCGATAAAAGACTCCTTTCGCTGCTCAAATAACGCGAGCCTTATTTGGGAATAGAGCGTTAGCGCTCGCAAAAAGGAGCACGCGTCGAATTTCCGAATATTAATACCTCGACTATATCCGCGATATGAACTTATTGTATCGAATGAATATCCGCCGGTCTTACATGCATTAACGTAAAATAGTGATTTACGGAATTCGGGAAGCGTTTTTTTACTCCCTTGCCCCAGTTACCGTCAAAGTTTTATGCCTTAGGGGGATAGGTGGTCGTCGTCGTACCGCGGAAACATTAACACTGAATTTTTTTCATTTTTTTTTCTCCAGAGAAGCAGATGAAATGATTACAAGCCGTTAACTTTTTGGAAAACTTTACAAAGCTTTTTTGTCCTTACGCACTACATATTCTGTTATATTTCAGATTATATATATATATATATATATATATATATATATATATATAGCGGATTTATCGTGAATTTAAATATCTTCATAAAGATCTTTTATATAGTCGGTAGGATTTTTCGAGCAATCTTTTTTTTTCTATCATCAGGTATATATTCATCTAAATTATTGTATAAAGAAGATTCTCATACTTAAGCTATCTTAAACAATTGAATTTCTCGCTTGTCGAGCGATTAAATCTATGAAGTGAAGAATAAGTAATACTTAGACGCCTTATTTTTTCTACAATGGTTGAAAGAATATTATCATTTATTCGTGTTGACTTTATTTTTAAGGGAATTAATTTTCCACTATAAACAAATATAATGAATTCCAACAATTATATCGATTCTAAAAGCTACAATAAATTAAATTCCATTAGTGACAATCAACACATGCTTTTCTCATAACCATTGGTATTATACGATGAAAAATAATTTAGCTACATAGTAAAAAATTTCTGTTTTATGCCACAATAGTAAAATTTTTAAAATAACATTTTTTATTCTTTTACTGATTTACGATAAAATAACATAAAATTACGTATAATGATTATCAAAAAAATCCTTTTGTTTTTCTACATGGTTTTCTGTCTAATTTTATAATTAATCGAAATTCTTTGATTTTTCTAGAATAAATTTGCTAGAAAGTATCAGAAGTTATATAATATTTTTAAAATTAGAGATATATATTCTAATCTCTTCCTAGGCACAAAATATTTGATTGCACATTGAAGGACTAAATTCGATAACGTATGCATTGCACGAAGTTTCAGGTTGGAGAACACGAGAAGTGCATAGACCGAGTACGTTTATGTGCCTACTTTACGCCCTCGTTTCATATACTATTTTTTCACACCACGCTTAAAGCGCGTATTTCAATCCCTTTGAACAGGTGCTAAAGTGAGTTTTGTACTCTTAAATATGTCAGTGGTTAGCCGGAATCAGCTGTGGCCAACGTTTGACTCACCATTGTTATCTCTCTCTCTCTTTCTCTCTCTCACTCTCCCTCTCTCTCCCTTTCTGTCTTGCGTGTCTATATAGGACGTACGTCGCTCTCTTTACTACCCGTCGGTAGGGAATAAAATACGTGCATCGCCTGCGCTCTGGTAAATTTTCATTTATTTATTTATTATAATTAATTAAGTATTTTCATCGACTAAAAAGTCATTTTGTACAAAGGCATCCTACATAGAAATACATAATACACAGATAATGATGTAGACAAATTGTAATTTTTTCTATAATTCTTTTTGTTTATGTACAACTTTTCGTACATATTCAAGTACAAATATAAAATTACTTTTAGCTTAGAGCATTACTGGTACTAGATCTTTGTGTACTGTATAATAAATAATCCAACATATAGCGTGGAAATTGGTATTTGTATAAAAGTGGTCGCATATCTCAATACACTGTACTTTTGCCCTTATATATTTCAATGCTTGGCAACGAATGGATTTTAATCTGCAGCGCAGCGCGAAGAGCTTTTTTTCCAAAATTATCCATTAAATTTGCATTAGACCGGCGAAATGGATTTCTCCCGAAATAAAGAATAAGCAAAGTAGATTTCCAGCGCGATGAAACATGATAAAACCGATCTGAAATTGTAATGCTGACTTATACAAATTTCGAGTCATATTTCAACCTCTATTTCGGAGCCTCGGTACACCGGCCCGCGGAGCAGGTAGCGGAAGCTTTTTTGGAGAAAAAAATTATCGGCGCACGCCTTTCGGGCACGCCACGCCGGCGGAATAAGGAAGATATCCCCCGAACTCCGATATAATTTCGTTCAACGGCGGCGAGCAGCACAAGGCTTCGGAGCCGCCGTCTTTCCACGGAAGATTTTTCCGTCAAGCAGTAAATTTCTCGCGAACGTTCTCCCCCGTTCGTGCACCTCCCCTCCTCTTTCTCTCTATCTCGCACTCTTCCTCTTTGTCTCTCTCGCTTTCTCTCTATCTACCCATCTATCTCCATCGCCTCTCTCTCCCTCCCTCTCTCCCTCTCTCTCTCTCTCTCTCTCTCTCTCTCTATGTCCGACATAAAATTCGTGCGCGTACGGTTCGGCGAGAAAAGGCGTCGGGGGCTGGGAGGTGCGGGCGAAGCGATTGCGGGCAAGGCTTCGCGCGCGTCAGGTGGATTTGTGCGGGGCGTCACTCGCCGACGCAGGCTTCCCCGTCCCTCTCGCCCTTCGTCGCAGAACAATGCCTCGCCAGTCGAGACGGAAGGAAATGCTTTAAGCCATTATCCCACCCCCTACCGCGCCTCGCGTCCGCTGCCGAGGACGCGACGGTTTTCCGAATTTGCGTCCGACGCGCGGCAATAAAGGCGCGAAGGGCCGCGGTGGCGGGCGCCAACGAGTGATAAGATTATTCGTCGTCCGCTCGAGAGCTTTCCTTGCCCCCCATCCCCCTCGCCAATCGCGTTCCCCGCCGTTTCCCCCGCCGTCGTCGCGAGAACCGTCGCGATACAGCTGGCGCAGATGGGTATCGACAAGCCGTATTCGGAGTCGATACCGCTGTTCTACGGCAGTAAGATTTCTTTCGTGAGGTTGGCGATCGCTCCGCGCCGCGGGGGGGGGGGGGAGCTGCGAATTGCGCCGGGCTACCAAGCTGAAAAATTCACGGGGACGCGGCGGTGGAAAATGGGCGGGAATACGGATAAAACTGTTTACCCACCGCGCATCTCTATCAAATTATTCATGTTATTTATAATTTATCTCTGACGAACGAACGATATGCTTGCTTTATGCGCGGCCCTTTCCTTATCTTACTTCGCCACTCAATCCCATCGTTCCTTTCCGACATTTCCGAATTATTGAGCGTACTCGATCGAATCAATGGTAAGTTATTAAGTCGATGAACAAACGACACGTTTATATTCCTACTTAGTGTTTTGTTGATGTTTCGTTGCACTGATTGAAAAAATTTAAAAAGCATTGGATACGATATAATCGACTTCAGTTAATATCCAGTAAACAATATCCAAACTGCGAAAAATAATTTTCTGAAAGTAAACAAAAAAAAATATCGTGAGATCGTTTCGCAGAGGCTTTGCAAAATATGTTGAAAGCCACGATAGCTTTTTTTACGAGCAAAGCTATTTTTGTAACAAATAAGGATTTTATTTGTTTGTAAAAAATAACAGCTGCTACCCATTTTGCTTTTCGAAATAATTATTTTTTAACTATCAATTAATTTAACTGTTATCATTGATTGTTAGATATTTACTGATTGGAACAAAATTAAATAATATAAATATAAAAAACAATGTTTCTGCATTTGATTTTATTTTTTACAAGATTATTCACAATATTTGGTTGTAAAGTTATAAAAAATTTTTTTAATTTAAACGTTCAAAATTAAGTATAATTTTTAAATTTTTTTTATGTAAACAGTATGGTTTTCAAGACAATTCCTATATATGCTTTGGATATAGGCAGAAAATTACTTATAAAATAACTAAAAGCCATTAATTTAGGACAAAATCGATTATAAATACACTATACAATGGCAAACGAGAAACTATCGTTAAAGAAATCTAAATTCAAAATAATCTTCAATAATGGAAATTCCGGAAATATCGAATCGAAGCTAAAAAGCTAATTAACTAGTACTAGATCACGGATTGTACCCACGACGGTAATCAATGTATCAATGCGCTTCGTCTATAATGCATATAAATGAACTTTGCGTCGCTTTAAACTTGTAAAAAAGTCGCAATGAACCAACGCTTCCTTTAAATACAGCAAATACATGCTAAAAAATCGCTGATAATCACAAACTCCATACTACACCATTGTATTTAATGCTCCATAGTCATTGAAAAATATAAATCTAATAAAGTTAATTTTACGTCCAACAAGCCTTTTATATTTCTATGCTATATAAAGAATTGTAACCCCTGCCCTAGAAGAATGGCAATGTCCCTCTTAAACGTAGAATTCTTTATTAACAGCACGTTGAATCTTCGAGGTCTGTTGTACAAGTGCGCCAATTTTCATGCTCCTCAGCCGTATTTATAAACTCGTGGGAGCCACCACGGACGCTGCCCGTGTGATATGATATTGACGTCGCGGCTGGAAATCTGTCTTACGAGATAACTTTCTCGCTCCCCACGGTTCTATTTATGATCGCGGTCGAGTCGCCGAAGCTCGTCCCCTCCAATTTTCCAAGCTTCAAACAACATTTATCCGTATTAGAAAACACGCAATGAAGTTCTCTTGATTGTAGTTGTTATTCGTCTATAATTTTACAAAAAAAAACAAAGTACAGTTATTAAATGCTAGAGGCACTTATTATTATCTATAAAAATCATAATTCCAACGTATTTTATACTGTTTCGTAGCATTATCAATTAAAAAAGAAGGGTGACAAATAAATTATTTATACTTTGCAAGAAATGTCTACTTGATATCAATACCAATATTGAATTCATAACAAAAAAGATAGTACATTTAAAAGAATAGTTGAAACCTTTTGTACAATTTCATACAATTAGAAAAATCTATGAATCGAATACATAAAACTGTACGTATAGTTTTCAGGTTTAATGCCTGAATGAGGCGCTGATGCATAATAAGATTTCAGGGTATATTTCAAGATCCATTTAAAGACTTACTTTATTCGTACTCTAATAATCGGATTTACTAATATTATTAATAATACAACATATTATTTTGAGCACAATTATATAGGATTATTCGTACACGAGTATTCTCCGGTATCTATGATCTATATATAACTTCTGCTATTACATTCGAATACCCCGATAATCGCGCCACAACAGCAAAGTCAATGTTTCCAAAACTTCGCACCTGCTGTCAAATAAACTTCGACCCGAGTGTCCGCTTACCGCGCTCTCAAATGCTCAGCAATGCGCGGACAAACGCGCAGCCAACCGCGCGCGTACGCGACCGATATTTATAATACGTACAGGAATAATAATGCCAGGAGATCGCATTGTACATTAATAGTGGTGGCGGGGTGTAACTGCCAAGCGTCGGCGCGAATGCGTAATTAGCAAATACCACAATACATACGCAGGCGGGCACACACGACATGCGCGCATAGAGGCACGTACGCGGAAAATAAACCGATGGCACGGTAGGGGTGGAAGCGGGCGCGAGAGCGCTTTCCCCTTTAATACGCGCTTCTTTGACAAGGAGCTTTGACCCCCTTCCCAAAATCTACGCCCGGGTGCTATTTAACGTAAGGACGCCTTCTCCTTTGTCGTTGACTATGGCTTATATAGGCGGCGAAGGCACCGTATAAAGCGCGATCCTGAAACGTACACACGCACACAGACACGTATTTATACGCGCAGAGAGGAGGGGCAGTGTCAGCCGATCGTCACGGCTACGACTGTGGCGCGCGCCCTGATCCAGAGTTGGCGCTCGGGGCTCGCGGCGGCGGCGGCGGCGCTGACAGCCGGCGCGGGGGAAATAATTTTCAAATGAGAAATTGCCCGGATTTTTGCGCGGGCAAACGGCCCGACGCGGCCCGGGCCTGACAAACGCACGGCCGGTACCGGTTGCATAAATCACTTTTCTCAGATACGAAGGAGGGCCAAGTCGGACAGAGAGGAGCGCGCCGCTCTCTTCACGAGGATTGCGTTTGACAGAGGAGCGCGGCGGGCGCGGCTGATGTTTCCGGGCGGGGTTGGAAATTTCTGCTTTTTTTTTCTCCATCAATTAATAAGCAACGCTCGTTTTTCATCGGCTGGCTTCAATGGCCATTTGAGTTGGACATTGTTCATTTACATACTCTAAAAGTGTAATGATTGAAAAAACTTCTATCTTCGATTTTGTTTGGTCAAAATTAATTACAAAAAAAAATATGCGATGTTTTGAAATTTAGAAATGCTGATTATGATAGCATACATCAATTTGTCTTCATAAATATCAATATCGAATGTCGGTACCGTAATCATTAATGGACCTTTTTTATCCAATCGCCACCGATGCATATTTGCTTCAGCTTCATTATGAATGATTTTAAATAATTACAAGAATAAAGGTAGTATACCTATTAAGTATGAATTTGTAAAGCTTTAAATTAATCTTTTATAATATTTTTTATTTTTATTTCTAAAGTACATATGAGGTTTCGTATAATAAAAGAAGGAAATAAAAAAGTTAAGATCTGAAATGTGTTTGATGTGAAAAGTGAAATGCAACGGAGAGAATATAAGTATATAAGAAAGTAAAAAAATATAATCTTAATAATGTTTTCCAGTAATATATTTTATGTAAATTGACAATGTACTTTTATATCAGAAATTAACTTTTGTGTATTCTTAAAGGATATCATTATGAAACTTTTATTTCGCTCAAAGAATCTTAAGCGCTATTGCACTGCAATCTGTCTATTAACTTTAACAATCTCTTAAGTATTTTTTGTATTTTTAGAATTTTAGTTTTTATAAAGAAACTGAATTATTGTCTTTATGAAATTCTTCAATTGAAAATTAGACGTATTTTACGGTTTGAACTTTTAACCTAAGTTTGATTCACTTGAAAAGCATGCTATTAATATCATTTTAAAGCAATCGATAAGGAGAATAAACTTTCGATGATAAAATACATTATAATTACTAGAGGCAGCATCTCGCAAAATTTTTAAGATGAACGCACTATTTTCTTTTTTTGGTTCTGAACATTTTAAATAATTATTAAGAAAACCTCATTTGTCAGGCTCTTTGAATTGAAAGTGCACATACTCTTCAAAAATAGACTTAAATAAACTATAATTTTCATACAGTCGTTATTTGAATTACAAATCGGCTAAAGAATTTTGACTAATTTTGAGATGAAGAATTTGGAAATGATAATAAAGTACATCGAGATAAATTAGCTTTATAAATCCAGATAATTCATAACACACAAAGTACTTAATTTAAAAAATTGACACGCATTTTCCAATATTGATGGCTTTCATAAAACCGAAATAAAACGAAGATTATTACCATTTTCCTCACTATCCTCAATGCTATTTTCTGGATGCATATGAATTGGCACATCTTGAGCTTGCGCAATTTTCTTGGAAATCTGTCGGATAAAGGGTGCCATAAAAATGCTAGTCGGAAAAATCGTTCGCACTTGCTGGTGTATAAAAGTGACGCCATTGCAAGACTATCATAGCTACGCACGCACGTGCAGCATGAACAAATTTAAAAAATAAATGGATTCGAAAGAAAATCTAAAAATTTTATTTTAATATAATATTTCGGTGCTTCTTAAAGGCAATTCGTCTTATAATAAATCTATATCGTTATTTTAATCCTTAACAAATGATTGGCTTAACAGTTTGGCTTAAGGGAGCTTTTTAATCTTTTATATGATATAAGAATTTAGCTCGGTTTTTATCGGAAAGGATATAAAAGTATACACTGTAAGCTGAGTCGGAAAAAATACGTAGAATCCGTTCTCTTTGGCATTGTTGACGGTGCTTCGCGAATTAGAGAGCAAGAGGATTTCGCTAGTGAAACTGAGATAATTAACGATAATTAAGAGTGTCGTGTATCGAGAACAGTGAGCTTGCAGTAAATTCTTTTACAAAATGAACTACTTCAAAATCAATACCAAGTGCAATTAACGCAATTTTTAGACAATGTAACTGAAGCTATTTGAGAATTTGTAATCATTAAATTGATTAATTCAATTCTGATCATTTCTATTTAATTTATGAATGTATCATGAAAAATTTCGGAGCCATCCATATACTAAATCTATTATTTACTACAGGACGCGCTTTATTTAGAATAGATAACGATCTTCTGAAGTTCGTAAACTCGATTGCCTCGGTTTATCGCTGGCTTGCTACATCGTCAACTGTACAGATTACTCGCAGCGTTCTTCGTAGGTTTCGGAAGGTTTAGCGGCTAAGTAGTCCAGGAGGGTTGTTGAAGCAAAGAAGAGAGGCCGGGCTTAGCAGACGCGGTTTCAAACCATTAAGGAGTTATCAGGGCTTCTGAGAATCGATGTTAATTTACAATAGTTGGTGAGCAACGACCGCAACGGCAGTTTTGCATTAAAGTATATTCGGTTATTATTGATAAAGTGGGAAATTAGAATATGTTTAAGTAACTTACTAAATAACATAATTTGAATATATTTTTCATATCGAACAACTAATAATCTCATGAACTTGATTACTATTGCTGAATTTGTATTACTGTTATTAATCAATTTCGATATTAACAAGCTTGCAATTTCAATATTGGAAATCTCGTAAGAATTGTTTACCATGGTTAATATTCATTGGTCAAATAGATTATTGTACGTATAATATCAACGAACTTTACTTAATTATCACATATTCCATTAGTGTTCAGCAGTTAACGTGTAATATTCTTAAATAATTTTTTCAGCTATTGCATGTTGTAATTACTGCATGATAGCAAAGTACAAAGAAACACAAGACAGAAAAACGAAGATATATAATATAGAAACAAGAGAATTGCCATTATTTAAAAAATAGTGAGAAATATGCTAAAAAATTCGAATATATTCTATGCATGATGCCTAAGCTTTATAAGCCAGCCACTTTCGTGGAATAAGAAAAAAGAGAACCATTTTTGACAAAAAATTTACCTTAAATTCTCTTTTATTATAAAACGTATTCTACAAGCATTTGCATAGCTGTGAAATAAATAATATTAGCACGTAAGAGCCGTATAGAAAAATGAGAAAAGAGCAAGCAAAGCGTATACCTTTGGTAGACTACCAGTCACATCTGCCAGATGGCAGATCTTAATTATTCCAGCCCTTAATCCCGGTTCAATCGCGACTGAGATTGAGCTTTAGTAAGTGAAAGCGGGTCGAAAAAAGCGCGCACAGGCGCTCATGAGAACCGAGCGGATGGAAATAGACGGAGACAGAGAAAGGCGAAAAAAAGAAAGAAAGAGGAGAAAAACCTCATTTCGTTAAGTAAGAGCAGTGTATGCTCACAGTGTTAAAATTAAAGAGCTTAGAAAAGACCCAAGTACCAACGAAACTAAGTAAAAGCATGGATAATATTGGAATGAAATAAGAATATCAATCAGTTGAACCGTAAAATTTATATATGTTATAGGATATTGTACCCTTAGTTTTACAGTCAATGTAAATCTTTTGGAAATCCATAAGTTTTAAGTATCAAAATTTTTTATATGTTTATTTTACATTAAATTACCACATGAACATTTTGAATATCATCTCATGAATACTTATAAAGTAAGCACTTCATATTTTACGATCAAACTTTAATAATTATATTCTTAATTGGATTTTATGTGACACTGATGCTGGAGAACTTATTCAAAAACTTACTTTAGGACCAAACACTTTATGTAAATTTCATTGATCAAATTCTTGAATAAACCATAAATTTATTCTTGTTTAAAATACAAGCCATCTTATATACATTTTTATGGACACACGACTGCACGAAAACTTTTTATACTGCAATATTAAAACATTTTTGAAACAAATTTTATAAAAAATATGAAGATATCTATAAATGATATATTAAAAAAACAAATATATATATATATAATAAAGTTTTAAAAACGATACAATATAATCAATATGAAACAAATAGTTATTTATCTATTGTTCACTATGAATAAGTTTATCATTATGAGAGACCTATCGAAACATAATTTTTGCGTGAATTTTCATTTTTTCTATATAACGGAACCGAATAAAAACGAAAATTTATGAATTGGAAAGAAGATAAGAAGATAATTAAATTTATTATTTATATCTTTGTTTCAATTATGAAGGAATGATATTTCGAGTTTAATCGTTAGTTTTGAATTTTTACAGGGCACCATATCTGGAACAGCTAGTAAAACATAATTTACAATAGATTATTTAGTGTATATTTTAGTAAACTATATACTATATAACAACATTATATTTCACCGCCTCCTTTAGATATCAGTTATCATGATCTTGAAACTTCGAATGGTCGAACTCTGTTGGTGCGCTTACCCATAGTCGGTAAGAATGCTAGTGGATGGAGGATTCGTCGATAACAAACTTTAGCAAACGGCAGAAAGATAACGCGTTATAGAAGCGAGTAGAAATTATTGATTCATTTTCCTTCAACTGTAAAGCAAGATGCAGTCTGTTGGTAAATGATTTTCTTCTTTGTTTAAGAGTAGACTATTTTAGTATGAGCAAATAAATAGAAAGTGAATAAATATGAGTGAATAAATAGAAAGCATATATGTAAAGAAAGTTAAATTGAAATACGAAATTTACTAACGTGCTAATACTTAAATTTATAAACCGATATTGTCTAGAATTATGTTATATAAATAGACAAAGAAAGTACATTGTTTTATTTTACATCTTATGATAATTATTAATCTAATAATTATCATTACTTATTTGTAAAATTTATTTAGAAATTATTATATTTATAGGAATATAAAAATAAAAATTTATATTTAAAGAAGTGCATTCATATTAGTCTTTCATATACAATGTCTAGATTATAGAAATTAACGAGTAATAAATTCATTATTAATATATAAACAGTTATTTTCATATTTATATATGAATTATATGAAAAATTATAGATGAAAATATCTTATTGTTCAACAAAATATATGCATAGAATAAATTAAAAAGAATCATTTATTATAATATTATTTTAGAATAATTTCTTAGGCATATGAATGAATGTTGTACATTATAATACTTTCCTAGACTTTAAGCAAAATTGTTAAAAGAGTAATTTGTTTCTTTGTAGATTCTAAATCTATTATTTGAGATCATATGTGGGATTCATCGATTTTCGGAAACCTATATGTTTGAAGCTTCTTTTGCACTTTCTAATTAAGATGATGTATCTGATATTTTTTGCACACATATAAAAATACAAATATTTTTTTTATCAGATTTTAATTAATGGACATTATAATTAGTTTTCGAGATATCTGAATCTTGGATAAAAAATAATATAACTGATTAAATATATATGACTTTTATTAATTTATAATATTAATATTTGTGCAATTCAAAAAAATTTATTTAAAATATGTTGGAGTTTCATGAATTAAATTAAAATTAATTAAAATCATATCTTGCCTGAATACATATACTTGTTAAAATAATAAGAAATGTATTTCTATAATTAAAATTTAAATTTTAAGTTCGAAAACATTGACTTAAGTTTTCTAATATAAATCCATCTATTACCTTAAAATTGGATTCTGTCAAATATATAGAAGTATATGAATAAATCCCTGCAGAACTTCAAGAGAAGAGAAACCTTTGCTCTGCACGCCTGACCAATACCGGTTTGCTCTACTTCGTTAGATAGTCAACCAAATATGTTTTACGTTGCTGTTTTGAGATTGATGAAAAGTCGCTATATGGCGTATATTTTTCCATATCTGTTTTCTATTCCTTAAAATATACGTTAAATTTTGTTTTAAAAATCAAATTTAATACTCATGTACAAATTTGTATTGCTTAAAATATCATTTTTTATCAAATGAGCTTTCCGAGAAGTATTATGTAAATTTACTATAATGTACTTATTTATAAATGCACTTATAATATTTGTTTTTTGAATATTAAAAAAAAATATAAAATAAATTTCATCAACATCGAAGAAATTTGATTTTTTTAAAGCAATCTAATTGTACGCGCAACAATTATATGACATCGAATTGCGATGGCATCGAAACGGTCCTTGTTGTTAATTTTTTTCTTCCCATGAAATGGAATTTCTGCTTTTAAATGTGAAGAATTTGTAAAGAAATGAGCAGGAAGTCGATATTTCGATACATATCGATATTTTCGAGATTCGAAATTTAAAATGTATAGATTTTTTAGACACGTCTGGACGTATATTTATACGCCCCGGTGTACTTCTAGGACAGCTGGATAACAGCTAGGGCACGAGTGACCCAACGGCACCGGAAGACCGCTGGGATCGCTTTTGCATTACCGGGACTGAGTGGGAGGAAGTGGGCAACGGCTTTATATCCTTCGAAGAACCCTCGTCCATCCTTTCAAAATTCAAAGTATTCGGAGTTCAAAGATTTTCTGCTTCTTTCCCTCGCTGTTGTTGCCCACGCTTTTTCCCCCTTCATTGATAACAGTCGATTACTTCCTCAATTCGATGCTTATCGTTTTAAGCGAATCAGAGTTAATTTAAACGGATTACCTCAATGCACTAGTTCAAAAGCCATGAACTAAAATTAGAATTACCTCTTATAAAGTTCGAAAATAAATACTTTTGTTAAGAATGTTTCTATGATTTGTAAATACAAGTTACTACATTCAAAACATTGTCGAAGGAAAAGTTTTTATTAATACAAAGAGTTTTCTGGGTCAAAAGCGGAGATGGAGAAGTGTTTTTTTTTCTTCCTTTCATTAGCAATGTAAATTTTCTGGCTTATATTGCGAAAGGTGTACGTTTAGCATTCGCTACGCATTACTAAAAATGAATTTTAAATAGAAGAGAAGAAAAATTGTGGATATTTTCTAGCTGTACATATATATATATATATATATATATATATATATATATATATATGTCGAGCTCATATATATATATATATATATATATATATATATATATATATATGAGAATCGCGGACTGCGCCCCACCATGTACGCTCTCGGCAATATAACTACCCACCCACCTTCCACCCCCCACGACCCTTGCGCGACTTACTGATAGCAACGGCGACCCCACCATACTTCGAAAGCGATACGATACCCAACGGCCCGATCTCATTCCGGCGTTTCACTTATGGGGAAGGGGATGGGATATCGTTCGCGTACACGCCAAATTTTTCTATTTGCGAAAAATCAAAGTCTTTTTTTGTAAATCGAAATAAAGCCATTTACTTTATCAGTAAAGCAACAATAGTTATTAAACGTCATATTTTATCATATCACCAGAAATATTTTAATTAACATTAAACGCCTGTCATTTATTCTGAAAGTTATACTTTATCAAGTACTAAACTTCTATTAACTCTCGTGTATAAATATTGCCATATCTAATTGTATTGAAAGATTCTTCAATTTTCATATATTATATAAAGTAATTATTTGTGAAAGATATTTATCCCTTCATATATATTTAAATATAATTTAACGTTCGATTTAACATGTTCTTTCTATTTATTTTGTAAATTTTAAACCTACCGAATGTTTAAATAGAAAAGATTTATTTTCATTCCAGAGTGGCTTGCTGTATTTCTTTTAGAGGCGCAGGAACGTCCTCCGATACACACGTGATCGATTAATCCCTTTGGTCAACATTTTTCCGCCATTGCTTTTACGGCGTGACGAACAAATCGCCCTTAATGCCATTCCATGTAAAAAAGTGCATCAATTTTGGTTGCTCGGACATTGGAAAAAGCCCCAAGATAATCTCAGAACTTTGCGATCTGCCGAAAGACTAATGCTTAATGTCCTGAAAGTTTTGCATGCCGAGCAAATAAATTTGATCGCGTTATCTCGCGAAATTCAAGTTGTAATTGCTTTATTAAATCATTATCAAAAGTTCTACCCGTGAGAATCCGGATGTTTTCTCCGTCCCAAATGGATTTTGAATAAAGATAGTTAACCTTCTCGCGCGCGAATATCGTTGCCGAAACCGGTACATTCGCTGCTAAAATGCCTGTTACTTTAGAATACCTTGGACATCATAATTCCATCAAGTTTAGCTATTCAGGTGTCGTGATCTGGGTTTTGTCCCAAAGCCGCATACTTAAACCGAAGTGCGGTGAGAAACCTTTTCGTTTTTATTAAGGCCATTCATGGACATACTTAAACCCTTGCGCATTTGCAAAACGGTCTTTGAAAACTATCAAATTTTTAAAGCTTCATTTTAAGAGTACAGGAATAAGGGCTTACTTTTTTTTTCCTTTTACGATTAAGCGACTACAATGGGGCAAAGATTAAATTTTCATTTTTAGATACATGAAAGTAGCTCGTTGCAATTTACAGTTCGTACAACAAAAAAAAACTGTATTTCACAGGATATGTCCCATAAAGTATGTTTTCAATTTTTCATAGATATTATAATTTAATTATATACTAACGATATCTAAACAATGTCAAAACTCCGTTGGAGATGCTGTGTGTATGATGGTATTCATGAACTCATATTCATGGACTATTTTTAACGTTATGCTCGTACTATACATATCTCAATTATTTCAAATAATACGTTATTATAAAATTATGCTCTTCCTTTATCATGATACACGGTTTAATACTAAAAAACAAGTCTGTGTTTAAAAATTTTTAATTTAATGGTCCACCACAATCAATATGTATGAACAATCACTTATACAATAACTATGGTTTCATTACATTAATTATAATTTCCAAAAAATATTATTTTTTTCATTTAAACAGTTTCTGTTCTTTTCTTCTAATTCATTCGAATTTCATTACGCTTAATTCGAGAATATACTTTCAAATAATAAATTACGTGAAATCCGAAGCAAGTAAATGCTTTAGCTCTTTCATATCCATTATTTCATTTCTCCTCTTCGATCTGTAATATTGCAACTCCTGCTCTTTTAAAATCAATAAAAAACTTTAATGAAATAAAGATTAAATAAAAATTTAAATAAAAATTTTAATTCTAATAAACTTAAAATGAATCTTATAAAACTCAAAACGTGTTATTATAATTAAAATGCATATAATTGAGGCAATATAAATTTACCTTCGTTATGATATCATGAAGTATAATTCGATAATGATAAGATTTTCAAATCAAAAAAACTTAAAAACCTATTATAAATTTATGACAGCAAATAATCCTACTGGAAATTCTCGTAGAATTTCGCGAGTAGTTCGAGGGCCATAAAGTTACCCCACTGAGACGAATTCATAATACATTCAACGGAAATGGAACTTCATTTTTATATAAGATCTGTCGACTTGCTGAAATAATAAATGCACTTTCTCGAAATTAGCTATATATATTCGTGAAAAAATAAATCACCCGCTACATTCTAAATGATTAATCGCAAGCATGAGCTAGATCTAATATCGTTACAATCATAAAAAAACCAATAAGCATTTGTCAATCCCAATACAAGAAGCGTAAAGTAATTTGATTTTATTGAAATTGCGGCAAAGTAACCCATTATTGATTAACGTTTATTAACGGATGCGTTGCCAAAATTACAATCGTACCATTTATTTCTAATTTAATGGAGCATATATCTAGCCAACAGTTACAAATAAATCTCGTCATGCCTGCGCATTGTAGTGAACTTGACTTCTCCATCATACCGAATCAGTGACCGGCTGTCGGAGCCCTCGGCAGTCCACTTGTGAATACTGGCACACATACCTCTCGCGCGTATTGATATGTTAATCGAAACTGGTATAAACCGCGCAGGCTGCATACGTAGTAACACGGGCGCGGTTACGCGTTCTTTTTGCTCCCCCCCCCTGCGCCCACCCCCTTGAGGTATGGAATTATTGATCGAGAATGACAGGATGGGCAAGATTACCAGTTTTCCGAAAGCAATTATTTGCCGAAGCGTTAGAGATGAACGAGCAATTGGAATTCAAAAGTTTATAATTGTGTTTTACAAAATTATAAGTATGGATAAAATTGTCCAATAACAAAATCAACATCTGCAGCAGATTTTCGTCGAATTTTACAGATCTGTTGAGTTTCTATAATTACTGAATGTTCATCGGCGATAGTGAAAATTTTCATCCCTATGAATCGATGATTTGATTTTTTTTATCTGAGAGCCATTTCAGTAAATAACCCAGTGACTTCGTAATAGAGAGAAGTCGTAATTTTCCACCTTTTAAAAATCTTTTTTTTACACAGATGTCAGTATGATGGAATTTTCTAGAAACCATATTTCGATATAATCGTTTATTCGCGAATGAAAAAAAAAACTTTTATCAGCCGATGCGTCACATGAAATTCTAGATACCTCGTTAAAACGACCCAGCATCTCGACTATATACAGAGATAGCGGTAACGACCCGAAATCTAATACCTTGAATCATTCCAGATACACCAAGTTTGGATCTATATTACGCTCACCGTGTACAGCAATGATCAAAATTGTGATTTTCCTCGAATTAGCAATTTTAATCAAGCGTATTGATATCCCATGATTCTTAGCTCGTTAATACTTACCTCGTCCTGAAATGAAATCCAAAAGTTGATTGTCGTTGTTTTACAGCCGAAATTTTCTACCTCGGAGGAACGTGACAAGGGGACGGGGGCGGGGTCGGCTAAGGACAGCGAATCGACGGCAATCGTAAATAAATCATGAATATACACGTGCATATCTATGTACATGCAGAGCGGACGTGTCGGTTTTAAAGGTCTGTAGTTTCGCTATCTTGCGGCCATAATTCCCATCAATATCCCCCTTGTCCCCGGCAGTATAAACCCGCGGGGCGCACGCTCGCGGGCGGGGCGGGCGGCGAGGGAGATCCGTGCGCGCTTGCAGCGCGGATCCAGGGCGCGCGCACCGTTGCCGCTACATTGCTGCAACAATTGCGAGCGCGCCCGCGAGCAAGAGGGGGCACGGGCGACATGTGGCGCGCTGCGACGCGGCGCGTGCTCGAAAACTCTTATTATATATATACACACACGAGGAAATACAGATGCACGCGTGATTCTAAATCAATGCCGTGCAATACAAGCGCTTCCTGACGATATTTTAAAAATAAAATGAAAAAATAGCCCCGCAACGCGATTACCGCGTCGCATGTATCGACGTTTCGTGCATACGGTCCTTCCCGTTCCTTCAGGCATGGCGCATTGTATGATTAAAGATAGAAAGCCATTGGTGAGACAAACGGCCCACGAAAAATATCTGCATGTTGTTGTCAGTCTGATTTATGATCTAATAATGCCGCGCTTTCAATGTAAAACAGAGAAATATATTCATGTATGCCGGTTGAAAATGGTTACATATATATTAGAATTTTTAATATATATTTTCAAATTGTTGAAGTGTAATAATACTCTAAATTTATTCGAAAGTTACTCAAACATAAATCTTATCTAAGTCAATATAGGTGAATAATAGTTTCTGTCTTTGGAAAATTTAAACAATCTCTCCAAAGAGTGAGTTAATTAATATTTCTTTCATCACAAATTTGAAATATAGACACATCATTTATTATTAAATAAAATTTACAAAACCTGAAAATATCGTATTTTTTATTTTTTTTACTTTAATTTTATTTTGTTATTTATTTATTTTTCTTTTAATACGAGCATATGACATTTCTGTCCAGTAACAGAAAATTTTATGACATTGGGGTAATCCTAATGATTCATAATTATATCACTATAAATAATGTAATTATTATCGATGTCAATACTAAAAAGTATTTATTTTATTCAAACATACGATTATTTCATGCAATTTCCAGATATACTTTAACCTTATAAAATTATGCTTGTCACGTAAGTCATATATGAATAAGTACCAACGAAAGAATTGCTCTGCAGTGCATTAGTAAACTTTGTGTTATACGATTTTTGAAAATTTCAAATTTTCTGGAGAACTCTTTTTCTTATTTGAACTCCAAAGACACGTTCGTAGAAGTAATTTGAAAATACCATGTACGCGCATTAAAGTTAATAATATTTATTATTTAATAAAATTAAGTCGATTTATTTACTTCAAAAGTTATTTAAAGTATTCTTAACTCAAAAATACACATTCATGATAATGCTAAATAAAATCATATTTGGTATAGTATCAAACATATTTGGTATAGTTGAAATTAATTGAATAATTGTAATATAACACAGCAACGTGAAATATTGTAAAGGAATTTATACACAAAAATCTTGAAGCTAATGGCGATTTTGATACATTTGACTCGTAGTATTTGAAATAAATCGATATGATACATTCTTATCTTGACAAAGGCTTTGTTTTATAATAAATCAGAGAAGTTGTTTTTTTATATATTTATTCGCTTCTAAATTGAGATATTAACTTCACGACTGCATTTTGAGTTCTTTTGATATAGTTAATAAGCTGTCGAACTTGAAAGCTATAATTGTAATAGATGTTAATAAAAGTTTTGATTGGTTTTCAAATTTATTCTAGTATTTATCTTACACGTAATATACACTTTCTCTTATGCCATGCCATTAATAATTTGGTGACAGAAATAAAATTTATTGGTCATGATAAAACTAGTTGTTAAGCGGAAGTAGATAAAGCTGTCCGGGATACTACGCGAATAGGCCACGCATACGTAATGTTGATCATTTATGGGATCAAATTAGGTTATCAGCGAACAAAGACAAATAATTCTAGTCAGAGATTCTCCCATTTGAATGTTGAAACCACTGGTATTTTTCGTTAAATGATAATTTTTATAAATATGTAGATCATTATTATGAATCGTTCCGAGATAATTTTTTAATATTTTCATGAATTATCATCAAAGTTACCAAACTATTATCTAAAACTTTATCTATTTGTATTAAAAAACTGATTTTTTCATCAATTTGGAAGCATTTTCCTTTTATTTTGATATTATCGTGACTCGTATTAAGAAGTGTCATTTACGAGTAAAAATAGATATAATTTTTAGAATAACTATTTCAGGAGATGGAAGAAACTTGAAACCTGGCTCAAAAACTCCAGCATCTTTAACAACAAGTCTAACACATAGGCAGTTAAAGACGTTAGAGACTTATCAAATAAAGAGTATCGATCTAGAAAACGACAATCGAGAACAGAAGTAATAAAGATAAGAGAGTAATCAGCTTTTCTACTGAAAATTGTTGCGACCGTTTGTATACCTTTCGTACTGCAGGTAGCCCTTGACACATAGAATAGATTTAATTCCATGAAATGGAGAGAGCTATTGGAGGCATCGGAAGTAACCGAAAGTAACCGAAAGTAAGGTTAACTTGCATCTCATCCATTTCTAAAATCGCAGATCTGTGATAGATCCCCTGTCTGGAATGTCTAACAGAGAGTTAAGCTAGACTGTATACGTTATCGTACGTGCGACTCGTTGTTCATGGCATAGCAACGGTGATCAAGCGAATGTCATTTGGTACATTTAAATCTGTATGAAATTGAAGCGCACGAGGCATTACAACAATATCTAGAACTTACTCCGTATATAAAGCAAAAATTGTTGTGTGATATACAGAACGTGATCTACAAGAGTGCAAACCAATATAGACTTCACATTGCTTTTAATCATCTAGACTTTTAATGAGTGTCTATACATCCAAGTATCCTACTTGACTCTACTGTATGGAATGGAAGTTGGAAATACAATGCTGTGGTCTGACGAGTTACGATTTTTGTCATTTAATTCTACTATCGTTCAAACGTAAAAAAAAACAGAGCGAACAATGACTATCCCATTGTGGCAAATCGATTAGACAAACGAACGAACGAAGATCCTGGAACGAATGACTTATATCTGAAATAAACTAATGAATGCACTGGATCATGTTGACGTGTATCTCTATCTCATTCAATTCTTGCCTGAATGCGAATACTTTCCTAAGCACTTATTGCGAATTGTTGTATGAATTCTGACTAAATTTAGTATGAATGGATATTCAGATATAATAAAAAAATATCTAATTATATAATTAATATTAAACTCAAATTTATTAAATAAAACGCATGATACATAAAAAACCTTCATTCGATGAGTCAAGAAAAAGGCCGATAATACAAAAATTACTATAATTGTAAAATTATAATAGATAGACCCGCATAAAATGACGCAAAATTCAAGTCACTGAAGCTACAAAATAACACGTTTATGACACCTAACATATATATACGTAAGAAATACTCCCGTGCAAGGTGATACCAAAGTGAGATCGTAGGAGGATCATATTCCGTTGATAACCTCCTGCTCTCAGCTGCGGCCCTGACATCCCGAGCACGGGCATATGCCTTGCCGCAAAATTCAGCGACTGGGCACAACATAGTGCGCCCCTGGGAAGCTCTTCGGATTTCTACGTTGAGTAGATTCCACAAGGCTCAAGTGCCTTGCCCTGCTAATACTTACTTAATTTGCGCACGCGCGCGCACACACACACACACACACACACTCCTTTCCAGTCGGATGCGAATGTAGGTATTATCGGTATGAATAATTTAGTTATACTGAGGACAACGGTAGTACGAGAAAAAATAGCAGAGGATGACGTGAGATCAAGCACAAAAACAAACTCAATGGTTCGAAGGTGTAGAACGAAATGAGAATTTCTCTGTATATTCAGTGCTTCGCACTTGATGTGAAGCATGAATGGGAGATATGCCTAGATACGGCGACACCGACTTAGGTTCCCCATGCACGCCAGTTGATGGCCAAGACTATCCAGTCCATATTTACTTGAAGCGCGAATGAAGATCACGCCGCCCTCATCTGCGGACCATTCAGCCTTGCTTGTAAATTTTGAATTTTTGGGCCGTGTTCCGTATCCGAACAGTACTTTTGCACTAGACACAGAGGCTAATCTCGTCCGAACGTAACTTCTACGATTGGGCTTCTGGTATAGTACAGTACACGTGCTTCGTGTATAACCATTGAAACTAGCTACGATGATGACTTGAAACGAACATAACAGCAATTACGCGAGACAGCATGATTGGAATTATGGTGATAGAGAGTTGCATTAGTAATGCACTCCGGGGGAAACGAGCAGATGCGCGTTTTCAAGATGAAGCGAATGTGTGAAGAATTTTGAATCGTGAACGAATGAAGTACTGGTATGAACAGAATTACTGTGTATGAACACGCAAGAACTGCCGCTTTGGCTTAACTAATGTATATAAAAATTTCGAACTGATCCTAACAAGGATCTATGTATTCAATACATAGAAATGCAATTATCAGTCTTTGAACTGAGATCATAAGGAGTGGCCAAGCGATGGAAATGCATAAAATGTATAGACAGTCTCCTAAAAAATAATAATACAAAAAACATCTATGAATACGATTAATTTTTATGATTTTTTTTGTCGAATTCAGTACCATGAAGTTATTTTGGTTTCTTTATAGAGACAAAAAAGAGGAAAGTTCTTGTTGATAAGAATCTTTCTTTTTATCAATAAATCTAATATTCGTGATTTTTCAAGAAAAATATTTACGCTTATTCTAAGTGTTTTTTTATATAAATTCTTTATACATAGATTTTAAGCTATAATTGAATTTACGTAAAAAATTCACAAGGCTTTTCTATCGTCGGATTTTCTGTCATCAATCAAGATTAAAGATTAAAATAAAAACTGAAGTAAATTACAACATTTATATAAAATATGAGATATTGAAAATATTTTCGTGAAACTTTTTTAGTAGGTACTTTTTATTGTAAAATGTTTCAAAATCTTCAATATTTTTCGAAGAATTTGACTTTGACTACTTGATTTAAAGCGGTTATTTGACGCGAAAATGCACTTTTGCCTTTCAATGGACGCGCCCTATTTGACTTTATAGCGTGGCTTTTTGTGGCGCGCGCTCACGCGATTTTTTTCCAAAAATCAATATAAAGCTATGTCACTTGAGCAAGGGGTAGGAAAATTTAGACAAGATAAGGGTCGTGAAAGAAAGGGAAAAGAAACCACTCCCTTCTTACTTCCGTAATTTAAGGTTAGTAACATGACCTTATTTATAATAATTAAGTCTTAGGGGAAAAATTTATAATGCTCAGAATCTAAGATGGTAAAGGTTGAAAAGTATTTTTCGATCATTATCTAAAATTACAATTAACTACAATAATCATGAGGACGTATTTCTATAAAATAAAATCAAATTCTTTGTGACAAATAACGTCTTATGTTCTGTTTAAGAAAAAATTATAAGTACGTTGACTTGACCTTAATATTAGGGTTTAAATCTTCGCACACCGCTCAAAGCTAACCAAGTATTTACTTGTTTACCAAGTAAAGATCCGATCTTGACCGTAATTCTGCAGCCTACAGTATCATTTAGCATTACAGTAGGTATTGTGTGTTATCGATCTATTTACGCGGCAAATAAGACCGTAGGCACTTTTTTCAGATCATATAGATTTTGAAGAAAAAAAATATATCGCCTAAGCTCAATTTTGTAAGCGTCGGTTAACTTGAAAAATATTTTTCCCGAGTGAGAAATTCCAGGAAGACACTGCATCTTCCTAACTATCGGACTATATTTTACAAGTATTCGTAGAAGTAGGTGAGCAATTCCGTGAGTGCTGCGGCTTTTTTCCACCTTAGCACCGGGGTATTTCGAAAATTCTCTCATATCTTTGGAATGACGGGAAGTTTTTCGCATTCTCTTGCATATTGTCTCTCTCTCGCTCTCTCTCTCTCTCTCTCTCTCTCTCTCTCTCTCTCTCTCTCTCTCTCTCTCTGCCGGCGGCAGCAGCAGCCGCTTTTAACATACACGATCCATTCCTTTGCCTTGCATGATGTTTGCAGAAGCAAGAAAGCATCCTTATTCGTATTACTTATGGATGTAAATTCATAAATTAAATTTAACGTAACAAATAATTTTGATATCATTATTTGATAAACTTTCATTAACTATGATGTTATTATAGTATTTTGAATAAAAAGTATAATAAACGATAACGTATTAAATATCATAAGTGTCGATATTCGCTGCACTCAGAGGAGAAAAAAGTTATTATCAACAGATTAGACAAGTGAAAATCTAAATTGATCTAATACATCTAAATTGATCTAAATCGTATATTCTTTTCGAAAAATTACGACAGTGTTATTGATCGTTAATAAATGGACGGGATATTGTTTTCTATTCATGACTTAGCTAACACATAACATTTGCACACGTAGTATTTATTTTTTAAATCAAAGATTTCGTAAATCGAATTTATCAAGATTACATTTTTTTGATTTTATATAATACTACATTCCTTTATCAATTAATTTTCTTTTCACTTCACCCGAATGTCATGTTTCATTAATTTTACATATACAATATTTACTAAAATAAAACATCGCAATGTCGAAAATTAAGAATCGAAAAGTCGTTGATCACTATTGTTATAGAAGTTTCATTTCGAAATTATCCAAAGGCTCATCTTCAAGCCAATTAATACAATTTCCTATAGTTTTACCAGTGAAATATAAAGTAAAGTATAATACTTTGATCCATGGCCAGTGATAGCCAGTTAATTTCTACACCGAACACGAGACAACCAGCTTGCTACATGGTCTTGAAATGAGCGGCTAACCGCTTGATTCCGAGGTTCATTATCTATAGTTATAATGCCGTTCAAATTCCAACTTTAGTATATACGATCAAATTATATTCATCAATATTACAGCTGAAACTAAATATCGTGGATGAATTAGTTTGTAATAAAACGTCCTATTTTAGTTGCATTATTATGTATTTTTTTTTAAATAAAGATATATACAAGTATTTATGGGACCGAGATTTTGACTATTAATCTCGTATATTTTCTAATTATTATTTTTCTATTTTTCATTAAATAATTCTTAGCAATGGATCGTGCTCTTTTATCAGTAATCGCTTAAACATTTATACGAGAAATATCATTTCGAACTTATTGGTGGATTTAAAAATTTGTTCACGCTTATCATAGTTACATTTCACAATGTTTCTATTACTCATTTGTTTATTCATAAATTATATGGATGGCACGGTATGTGCTTCTTAAACATCTGAAAATACCTTCTTATATCAGCAACTTACCTACGCGTCCTTTTAAAGGGGAAATAGTATTGAGATAGTACGGTGCCTCAGCCTTTACCCCGCATAACTCGCAAATCTGATTACTCGAATATGAATTTTTCGGATGAGACCGTTCATTCGAACAATTTCCGCGCTCACCTTTTCAAATTCGATTTCAGCGAGAGCCGTCTTCGTTTTTATACTTCACCACGTATGGCGAAGGAATCGAAACCTCGGAGAATGTAGATATAGCGCTTCGACGTAAAAAAAAAAAAAGAAGAAGAAGAAGAAAGTAATGGGCAGTCGCGTACCTGAGCACTCTTTTCCAAAAGTGCCTTCTAAATTTTAGCGCCAATTTCTGCGAGCGACACTATCAAACCAATCTTTCCGCCGCCGACGCCGCCTACCGAATCGCTTCACCCTAGTGGCTGGAGAGGCTGCTTGAAAAAGAAAGAAGAATAACGGTCAGGAAAGAGGGAGGCTAGAGAGAGAGGGAGAGGGGGGAAGTTAAAGAGAGAGAGCGACGGTAGTATAGGGGAGAGAAATAAAGGGAGAATTCGCTAAGGGTGACAAAAAAGAAAAATACAAGGACATAACTACGCGTCTTGCATGCCCAGAGCGTTCTTGGTATTAACGGAAAAATCTCGTAAACGGCGATACTTTCGATGATCTTTCGAAGCTATCGACTGTCTGGTTCAAACGAAATCTTTTTATGACGATCCCGCTAGGGGACCGAGTTCACTGAAAAATTTATAATAGAAGATAAAAAATTTATGCCGAATGGCTTTCCTCCAATGTGTTTCCTGGTAAAATAATCTTTCTATTCTTGCTCTACACTTATTCGTGACGTATCGAATGAGATGCAAAAATTTTGTTTATTTTGTATAGCCCAGATATAACGCGCGTTCATTGTTCTGAACTCAATTAAAACTAGTGTTTTTTTATTTATTATGAGGAAAAAAATGAATCAATCATTGAAAAATTAATTAAAACTTTACTTACAGAAAGAAAAAACTATATAATTATAATTTTCTGTATTTTTTTCTGATAATTAAATCTAATGCATGTATAGCATGTATAGCGAGAACAGCATTTATTTAAAGTAATTCAATTGCGCGTAAACTTTCATAATGTGTTTATGTTCAAATCTCCTTGATCTAAAGTATCCCCACTCATACAGCTAATAAGCAACTAGATCAGACCGAACACGCAAAATATTTACTTTTCGAAAATACATTACCGTCAAAAGTGTTTTCCGAAAAATTGAAAAAAATATCTAACTTTTTTTCTTCTTTTTATTATCGATACTCGTTACCTATAACTTACGCTCCAAAATAAACATCCTAAAGCGATTCTGTCGAAACCAATTTTATATAACTTGATAAAAAAGTTATTAAATAGTTAAGGCACGTACTTTGTTACGTCAGCTCAGAAACTTTAAACGTGTTTGCGTTGAGAACTTCTTTGAAAATTGTAATAACTCTTTTAAACTACTTGATGGATCGATGTCTATCGATTGTTTTATTCTAAACACGCATTAAATGAAGCGGATATCGCATGTAATTGCATTTAGCTTGGGATTTCTAATTGTATTTTAATGTTACATAGACAAAAATGAAAAGAAAACCCTTCATTTCTAAAATAGTAAATGATAGTATTTCTGAGAATTATATTTTATTTAGAGATTTCGGATATAACTTATAATTGAATAATCGTATTTCTCTACATAATGACGCGAAGCAGCTTTCTTGATATTCTCAGCCAAGTAACTTCGGCAACATTTGTAAACTGTTTTTATGCCGATAGCGCGACCAATGATATTTCACATTTTTCCAGTATTCTTCAGCTGAAAAACTCCCTGAGCGATGATTCCTACATCCTTCGAATCAGAAAAATAACTTTTCCCAAACTTCCGGAATTCGGAGCATCTTGTTTGCGAAGCTTTCGGGACCCGCACAGGTCGACCGCCGGCTGAGATATTTTTAGTTTTTTTTTTTCTTTTGCCTTCGCATATCCAGGGAGAGAAAACAGCGTAAGAACGTCGACACTACGAAGTGTACATCGGGCAATATCTGTATTTCGTTTCAAAATACCGTGGGTCGGAAGGACAGTTGCCACGCGTTACCGCTAAGCTCCTATACGTTGCCTCCTCCCAGCCTGAAAACTGCTACGGCGTCAACGGCAGCTCGTTCACGAGTTGGCCATGCGAAGTAAGAGGGACTGTATAAATTACGCGCGAAGAAGGCTAGACGCACGATGCTAATATCAGGGGTGATAAATTCATCGCTGCGGCGCGCGCGCACGTACGCGCCATGCTATTCTTTTCGGTGCAACTGTCTCTCTCTCTCTCTCTCTCTCTCTCTCTCTCTCTCTCTCCCCCTCTCTATCTCTTCCAGTCTTTCTCTCTTTCCTTCGAAATTGTCAATTTATGTTTGTACTATTGCGGAACCAGTGTCCCTAGTTAATTAATAAATGTATCTACGTATCTATCTGCTGTTATTTTAAAAGTTGAGATCGATATATATATATATATATATATATATATATATATATATATCTGTGTGTGTGTGTGCGCGCGCGCGTGTGTGCGTGTGTGTGTGTGTGTGTGTGTGTGTGTGTGTGTGTGTGTGTGTGTGTGTATCTGTATGTATATATAAACTTGTGCATCCATTGCATCGAGCTCGTGTGTATTATAGACCGTACGGGGGCGCAAAGTATACGTATATACCTATAGACACATATAGCGCTCATCGTGTTGTCCCTTCGCTCGCTCGCGTCGCGTGTATTCGCAATATAAACAGAGACTCTCGCTCGAAGAGGAAAGACAAGAGCAGAGTTTACGACTCCGGAGTTCGCGCAACAACGGTGTTTTTCCCGCGCTTACACACGCGCACATACACGTACGCGCGCCCGCGCGCACACACAAACACACGCGCACAGTCCATGGCGGCGTAAACTGATTGCGCAAGCTCTCTTCCGATCGTCTCTCCGCGCGCACGTCCATCTCGTTCATTTTCCCAGGACACAAGAAGCGACGTCTTTCGTTTTGTCGCTGTTTCTTTTTTTTTGTTTACTTTTAAGACTTCCGCTCTTTTCGACTTATTAAATTAATTATTTTTTAGTGTTACAATTCCCAGGCTCGATATCTGTTGCAATTACGACCTAACTTATGAGTTAACTAAACTTGTACTGTTCATGAACTACAATCAATTTTACAGTTTTTAACGAGGTTTATCGAGGTTATATGACTCGTTGTAATATGACATAGATAATCGATACACTTCTTCGATATAACAATTATGTTGATTCCAATAAACATTGTTCAGTATCTTATTCAGCAATTTTTCGATACTTAAGATTGTTTGTTTATAGATCGGTATCACTTATAACTGTCGAGAGAAAAAGTCAGCGAGCACGATGTTCATAATCTAGAACTTTTGAGATCATGAGTCAGATCGGTCAGCGCGATTCATCGCTGAGAGCGAACGATTTTGTTTGTACGGTCGTGGTTATACGCGTACCTTCATGCTGCGGATTTGCCATTAGGATCAAAATATATTCAACGATTTTAATATAAATAGGATTGATTTCGTTCCATTTGCACGAAGGTATTAATTGAATGATTGGTTAAGCAGGAATTACTTTCGATAGATTCTAATTAAAAACCAAGTTCCTAATCAGGCAGGAAACCTTCTTTACGATTGCTAAAAAAAATTTCGTACTGTGTTTTTCTCACTTTTCTCATATTTTCCCCACAGATCTAATAATTTATTCATTCTGGTTCAATTGTTTTTTTTTTATTTATGATTGTTTTACTAGTACGAAATAAGAAAACAACTTCACGTGGAAAGTGATTTTCACCTAACAGAAATTTTAGATTCATAGCTGTAGATAATACTCTTTTTCATTTACATATAGATAGTTCATAGTTCCGTATGCTTACAGTAGATATTATTGTGAAATCTCGAATGATTTTTTCTTTAAGCAGAGTGATTATAATTTACGTTATTGTTGACACATGATTTACAACTAAGATATTATACAATCTTCGGCTACTGTTTTACACACCCTATATTTTTGAGTTTTTAAGCCACATTATCATATAATTGAGCATTATTGTTACTATTTCTCGGATTTAGAAAATACTATTGAAATTTATCTATTTAAATCTAACTATTGAAATCAATCTAATAACTACATTCTTCTCGCTGTCTTGAAAGTTATTGTTCGATTTTGTAGTAATTTTCAACACTTTTAAAAAAATTCCTGGAGGAAATATACACTTATTTATTTACGATTTGAGACTTGACGTATTTAAAAACTGTTTTTTCCGCTGTATGATTGAATTAGATAGATCAATACTTTCGATGTGCGGAATATCAATAGTTGTGAAACATTGTTTATTCTGTATATTTGCCTTTGATGTCACTGCGCTATCTTCGTACGCTGCTGAATTTTTTGGAATGACTTGTTTTTCGATAGTTTGTGCGTTGATTGCCTCTATTCCGTTTTTACACTCTTTGACTCCATATGGGCTTCTGGTTTGAAACAGCGTATAAGGGAGTCAACTCTAATTTGAAAAAATTTGAATAATTATTCCGATGATACAAACTTATGATAAAATTGTAGCTTTTTTATAGAAAGTTAGAATGTTTCCTTTTTGGAAAATCTGCTCTAACGATGTCTTTGAAATATCGACTGAATACGTGACATTTTGATTGCCTCTTTCTACCTTCATATTTGACGTTAGTGTGCTTATCGGTTATTTTCACGACAGATAAGCCCTGACATCATTATCGGTGGATCCAAAGTGCGTTCATAGGATATGTGCAGATATTATTAGCTGATTCAAATCGTCGAGGATATCGAACGATCGAACTAATTTTCGAATTAGACGTACTTGCACGTAAAACATTTGGTTTAATTCGTATCTGTGCCAGTAAAATTAAGAGGTCTCTGTCTCTTTTGGGATTTCAACTGCTATCGAGTAATTCACTATTACACGCGGCTTTTGCAAAGAAGGTTGGAATTTCAATCAGCCTTTCTGGGTCTATTTTGCCCGTGTTCAAGCCAGTGACGCTTCACGTTTGACTCGAGTTAAATTCGAGCCTTGGCGCCTTTGCCACGACAAATCTCCGTATTGCCATTATGACTCAATTTCCTCGTCTAAAATTTAACAAATAGCACAATTATAGCATGTAGCTATTCTGTACCTATTATCGGGCAAGTTTCAAAGATCCAATTAACAACTTATTAAGAAAGTCATATATTTACAGTGCAATTATCAAAATGAAAACCAAATGTTCGAACAATTTTTTTTAAAATTATTTTAAGCTGCATCCTTTGCCATCAGCTGCGAAAAAGCTCGATAAATTTTTATAACGTTCAACGAGCACCGAGTTCGCTTCGCATGGCACTCGATCCGGCACATGTTTTCTGGAGTACGTTTCGGTTAACAAGGATTAAAATATGGCCGATTGAGCAGCCTCATTTTCGAAAGCGCTGTAAAAATAACAAGAATTTTCCCGTTACGTATTTCGCGACATTATCACTTTTTGAATTTGGAAGGAATTATACAACCAAAAATATTCTCTGCCTCTCGAAATGTACAATTAAATTATTATTATCATTGTTATTATTGTTCTTTCTGAAAATTTAGCATTTTACATGTTGTTTTTTGTTTTTCCATCTGGAAATAATCTTCGTTTATTTTTTTTTTACAAATGCATTACACGTCCTCAAAAGCAATTCGACCTATTTGATCTACTCTGAGCGAAAATATATGGACTGTGAGTAAAAAGCATTTTTCACACATACGGAGGTGGTACGTCACGATAAAGTAACGTTGTTAACATACGGAAAATAAATCAATAGTCGCATTTTATTCAGGGCGCAACTCGTCGCATCTCGTTTAAAAACGCCTGGCGACATTTTCACTCGATCGTACGTGGATCGCTCGTGAAAAACCAGTTAATAATAGGGGAACAGGGGGGAGTACCGTGTCAATCGTTACGCCGCTGCGCCGCGCACCGGCACCGCGGGCTACGAATGCGTGAATTATGCCGGGCGCAAAGGCGTCGCTCGGCATTTGAAACGTGCGCCTATCGCCCTTCCTCCCTCTTCCCTTCGATCGTTCCATGCCTCTGCCACCCCGCATCCGCCGCTCCCTCTCCCCTCCACTCACCCGCCCGTACGCCTCCTCTATCGGTTCTTCCATCTAGCAGCCGCGTCTATCTTTCCGCCTTGCTCCGTGCAACCGTGCCCCGACCGCGCCAACGCCAGACGCCCGCCCAGGGATATCAATCGAGCAGAGACTCTCGCTCGCGTATAACGCCGCGGATGATTGCCAGCGGGACGGCAACGGGCGCCGCCGGCCCGCGTACTTTACTCGCAAGCGTGATGCGGGGGAGGGGGGGTGAAAAGCGAAACAGCGACGGCGTGCGCGGAGTCAGGGAGCGAGAAGAGAGGAAATTGGACGGCGGATAATGGCGGCGAGCGAGGTAAGGAGGGCGAAGCGATTAGTCACGTTTGCGGGACGACGGTAAAAGGAGAGCCGGTCGCTAGCGTCGGCGATTCTCTCCGAAATGCCGGGCAAGCCCGTGGTGGCCGAGGGCGCACGGAGGTAAGGAAGGACGAAACAAGCTACGTTGGAGCGGCGGTGGGGAGGGGCAGTACAGAGACCGAAGAAAGAGCAGCGACGTAGTTGGGGCAAAATCCAAAGGACGGGGAACGAAACGGGAAGAGCGGAGAGGGGCAAAATCAAGCGGTTCGTGGTTTAATAGGGGGATTGGGGGGAGGGGGTAAATCGCTTCTGGACGTCGCGCACAAATCGCCATGGTGACGAGTCGCGCGGCCTCGCATTTTCCAATTTTCCGACTCCCTTCCTCCCGCCAGCTGCTATCACGTGGACGTGTCCTACAAACTTTTTTTGTCCTTTTCCTTCTTTTTTTGTTCTTTTTTGTTTTCGGCGTAACGGTGCATTAGCACCGATCACCTGGACGCGAGCCGCTGCTAAATTACGCGGCAGGGCAATTTTTGCACGAAGTGCTCCGTGATTTAAGGCATTTCGGCCGAAACGTGGCCACAATTTGCCGCTGTCTCGGTTTATCCACGACATGTTCAGCGGTACTTTACAAAAAGTAAAACAAAAACTGTACAATTAGGGTTCTTTTTTGTTGATTTTCAGGTCGTCGACATAGTTTTAGTAATATTTAATACGTACACCTGGTGTAATCCAATAAAAATAAAAATTGTTGTTAATAAAACGACATTTATAAACTGACATAATATCTGGCTATTCTGCTTAATTTATTACTTCAACTACGTTATTTCTGTATAGTTGTATTATCGCAACGGGACGGTAAAAGTTGCGGATAAATCTTTGAGCCATCCGGCATAGATCGTATTTATCTAACGTCTTACCGAATACAAGCTCTATAAATCAAATACGCCCGACGTGTAGGAAATCAAAGGTGGGGAATATAAGAGTTATATAAATATAACCGTGCGCGCCGATTCGATATTAGCTCAAGGGGGGCGCAAATATCTGAGCGCGACGCCGAGCGGAGAAATCGGGGCCGTGCGCGAGATTTTCATATTCGAAAGAATACGTCAGAAGGAAACGGCGAATGATGAATGAAAAAACTTTTAGATGTCACGCGAGCACGTGATGATGGGTAGATAAATGGTCAAAATGTTTAAACATGGATTTTAGACATTAAGCAGCAAGGACTACGTTACCGTGTACATTCGAGTAGGTCACTAATTTTTACCTTATCAAATCAGCACAATGCATGATTCTTAATCACTTTAGTCTTCGTAATATGTATATATATATATATATATATATATATATATATATATATATATATATATATGTACTTCCAACTTATACATTTATTTATTTTTTGTAACAACCAAAATGATCGTCAACAACCAAAGTTTATAATTTGTGAAACTGTCTAAGTATTAGTATTTTAATTTCATACTATTTTAGTAAGAAATTAATTTTTTAAATATATTTTATTTCATGAAAAATCAATAACAAAATATAGAATAATTTTAAACAATGAATTCAATTTGAAAAACAATATTTCAATAATAATATATCATCTTAATATAAAGTATAATATAAATTTTTCATTTTAAATTAAAATTTATATTAAAGCGTAATATTGTATTAAATTCCCCGTCTATATGATCTAAAAATTATTAAATAATTTTATGCATAATATGTGCATAATATGGAGCTAATACATAATATGAAGATGTTGATTTATTTCGCACGTGAAATAAAATCTATTAAAAAAAAACCTAAAATAGACTCCAATTCAATTAATTAACTACAGAGTTTCTTCATTTCGTTCTTTTTTTGTGAATAAAATGCCCGCTACGTGTATGTATTCTATTCTGCAACGCAACAGAAGTTCGAGTGTATTCCTTCTGCAAAATTTTCCGAGATAAAATTAACGCGGAGGTCGCCCGTGTACGCGCGCACATTCGCGGATTTCGATTCTTTTTTTCTCTATTTTTTTTAATACACCTAGGAGAACACTTTCGCACGGCTCTTGCCTGGTTAATTAAGATCAGCCCGGATTAAATATAGCGGCACGATCCTCTACGGGACTGATTGAAAAAGCGTTGCTTTACATGTCGACGAGCCGCATCCACTCACGGCGATGAGCCGTAATTTTCAGCCCGTTCGCGCTCTGCTGTCCCCTAACCTCCGCACCCTCCTCCCCCCACCGCCATCTCTCGCCACCCTCCCGAGCGCAACTTTATCGCCTCGATAGAAAGCGCGCTCGAGCAGAGGTATATTCCTCGAGTTTTTTCGCTCTCTCTCTCTCTCTCTCTCTCTCTCTCTCTCTCTCTCGCTCTCTCTCTTTCTCGCTCGCGCTGGCCCCGTGCAACGGGCGGGCATTGATTCGTCTCTTAAAAAGCCCGGGGGTACCGCGCAGCAGCCTCCGAACGCGACTCCCCTACTAAATTCTCTGGACTAAAGTAACACACTGGCGGTATACGCGTAGCTCCACGCTCCTCCCCCTCCTCACCAGCCCTCGCGCCCCACCCCCCAACCCCCCGCCCACTCGCGACGAGATCGTTCCGAAATCTAGGGTGGACGGAGGGGGGGGGGCGTTATCGAGCTTTTACGAGGAATATCCGTCCGCCTCCCCCAGTCCCCAGCGAACCCGAGGACATTTTCTCTATGAGCCGGGCCGCGCCAGCAGTAAACTTCGCGGCTCGCCTGATTTATTTCGAGCATCCGGAAAATGCGAGCGATTTCTTGTTTTAACCGGGCTCGCGGCCGGCCGGCCTGCCGGGCGCCCGGCGTAAGGCCGGTCCTCGACGCTTTATTAGAATTTACAAGCGCGGCGCCGCGCTCGTGATTCGCGCATTTCATTTTAATGGATAATGGGAGCGCGTTAACGGATTCTTCTTTTTGTTCTTTCTTCTTCTTTTGTTTTTCTTTGTTTTTTTTTTTTATGTTGCCGTTTGAAACGACAAGTTTTGCTATAAGAGAGGCGGAAATAATATATGGCTTTCGTAAACACAGCGCCGGAGAATATTGAGTATAATAACTGTACTTAGTCGTTATCAGCGTTTTATATGCGTGGCTAACTGCACTTTTAAGCTTTGAGCCTATCAAATATAAATCCATCGTGAACGAGCTAGAATGAGTATGATAATGAAAAATGTCCTCCAGATATATAGCTGATTATTTTTTTTTATGCTGACGAAATCCCGTAATAAATATAGAATCGCATAAATTTTAAATAAGTATGAAAATGAAGATATTGTTCGACGAATTTTCTCAAGAGCAACAAAAAATGTTCTTATACACTTGGTACGCATTCGATGGGTAAGCATTTCGTATAATTCGGCTCATCGAAAAAGTGTAAAAATTTTTCGCAAATAACTTACTTTAGCCATACGTTTACGAATGACGGTGCGCAGTCCTCGTATTTGCACGACTGCCCGGGGCACGGATTTGTAAACCGATAGCTGAAAAGGCATTGGCCGTCCTGCTCCCGGTCGATAAACTCGACACGGGAATTTCTGGAGGATCGAGTCAACGTGCAAGCAGTTCTCCATCGGTGGAATGGAAAATCCATTCTCGGGTCGCTCTGTGTAGGAAACCGGCAACATTGCCAGGATTATACGATTGGGCGAAAAGTGCAGAAGTATCTTTCCACCTTTGAGTGCATCTTAAAAACAAGGGGAAGAGACAGATCGTGGACGAGCGGAAGAGGAAGCGAAACGGTAAAATTCGAAATAAAACGGTAGGTTTAAGAATATAAAAGGCTTGTTCAACTAGCGGGCGGATCGCTCATTTTTCATCTCTCACGAGTGAGGTCAGTTTTACCGCAAGACAACGTGCCCCCTACAATCTTTGAAAATAAATAGTTGCTATTTTTCCCGGAGAGTATCTGCTCTAGTTCACTGTTATCCTTGACATCCACGATTTTATTTACGTCAATGATTATCAAGCTAGAAAAATCAAATTTTACATTGATATTTCTTATGATCAAACGAATTTACTACACACAATATTAGTATTCCTAAACATATCGGAAATATCATGTGTCATTCTGTTCAGAATATTTGATACTGTATTTCAGCATCATACGGAATTATAAAGTAAATTGATATCATTAAGAATTTCATTTTTGTTTCGATGATTTCGATTTAAGCTTCCAGTTTCGACTTAATGTAATATTAAACGAGCCTTTTTCCATGGCTATTGAAAATTCTAAGGTATACTTCTTTTAAATTCTTAAAAGATATTAGGAAGCAAAATGGAGTAATATTTAACTTAAAGACTTTAATGTTTTACTTGATAGTAAGTAAAAATTGAAATATATATAAAAAACGTTCTTGGACGATATTTTTAACTTGACTTACTTAATTTGTCTTTTTTCTTACTTATAATTTCTGGCTATAATAAATACATTATAAGTATAGCCGCTCTCTCGAAAAATTTTAAATAAAATATATACAATGTAATATTGAAAATTTATGTAATTTATTTTATCGATACAGGCATATTAAAGTAACGAAATATATTTCTTTTTATTATTTCTTCTATAAATCGCGGCTTTAAAAGTCAAAATACTAAAGTGCTTTTATTGCGAGCCGTATTATGGAGGAACCAGTTATGCTTGCAGATTTCAAACGAAAACAAAAAATATCAATAACTTTTCATTGGGCACTTCATTGGGCGCCGGGAAAAAATCGTGAAGAACTTATGGGATTTTGAAAAAATTATTTATTCAAATAATTGGGTATGTTTAACTAACATTTGGATTTTCTTTACATATCTTTCATAAAAACAGGCTATTAAAAATAAAACATACTGAGAAAACTCATAATCAACTTCTTCACTTTTACTATTCCATTTCTAAGTAAGCCAAGATAATTTTGCAACATTGCATAGGGATCGATCAGGTAGGCGGTGAAGACGTTTAGTTGATTCCTCAACATAGACATCATACAACTTTGATCTCTCACATATACAATATTCATTTTTTAGTCTCTGCATATCGTTCTGCTGTATATAAATGCATTTTGGTGACATAAAATCTATAACTGTTGATTGGTAAATTGGAAAAAAGTAACGGTTACAATATTATATAAAATTAGGTTATGGAATGTATATAAAAAAGAATTTTCGGCACTAGTACGACACTTTTATGTTGCGATTCATAGAAACGTTTTAAAACGTTTCTGACATTAATGAAGATAAAAACTTATCAATGAAAGAGTAATATATAAGACATGGAGATCCGAGAATAATTATTGGTCGACCAGTGATTTTCGCTGAACTTTTTCCTATAACTGTAGAGATAATTTCTCATTAAACTCTCAAATGTATCTTTAAAAAGTCCATAAGTTCTATTACGAGTTAAAATTCACACTTTCTAAATGTGTGCTTTCTCTATTATCCCGATACCATTTCCGGTTCTTGCCTGCATGTTACATTTTAT